>VDFB02353493.1:313133647-313733647 GCA_007258455.2 Sequoia sempervirens | reverse complement strand
TTGGTGAAGGAATTGTTTTATATCTCTACATTTATTTGGAGCACTATACAAGATTTTAAACCCCGTGTTATAGTCTACTTTTTTATTGTTATCCGACAACAATGCATGGGAGATTAAGAACCATTTGCATAAAATGGAAAATTGATCTTTGCGTTTCTAGATCAATTATTTTTTGTTGGAAATTGATTATGGAAATGTAAAATAAAACTGTAGGTTATCTTCACTATTTACAATGTATCCATTAATTGCTATCTCAAGCAATTAATCATCAATAATTTTAATTACAATAATTCTTTTTAAATGATTTTAATTAATAATATAAGGAGAATGATTTTTTAATAAAAAAATTCTTAATAAATTACATTTGGTAAATTAAATACAATTTAAATTTTCAAATAATTTGTTTTGTTAATAATAATAATTTCTCTCTGACATAATTGAATGTGTGCTATCTACGATGGTGTTCACGTGCTCTGCAAGCCGAGCTAGGGCGACCGTGCCCTAGCTCGTTCTCTCTGTGTTGCTCACTTTTGCGTTGTTGGGGGGGGGTTTGAAGCTATCGGGGTTGTGGTGGTGGGGATTTTTTCTTTTCTGGAGGCCTTCTTGCTGCCATTTGGGTGGCTTGTGGGTGGAAGGGTTTTGATCCTTCCCTTGGGGTCTTTTCTTTTTTTCCCATTTCTTGCAAAAGTGTCCTGGAGGTTTGCATGCCTACCGGGGATCTTGTTTTTTGCTATGCAGGGTGGGGAAACATCTGGGGCTAGCCCCAAATTGGATTTCTGATAGCATTTGGTTCGAAGCCTTCGGCACATGGAGTGAATGTTTTTGATAATACGTTGTTTTCTTCAAAGATGGAGATGAATGATCTAGGATCGGTTAGTGGTTCCCGAATAACGAAGATTAATGGGTGTTTGGAAAGATGCAAAGAGCGACCGAAGTTGATTATCCCAATGGAAATGCTTGCAGATGATATTGAATACTATTCAAGGCACTCTTTTTATTGCAAGCTCATGGGTTTGAGAGTCTCACTGCAATTTTTGGAATCCTGGGCTCACGGACTTGGATGCCGGAGGGGGAGATGGAGATTAGGCTCCTTGCGAACAACTTTTTTATGGTCTCTTTTGATTGCATGGAAGATCGGAATAAGGTCTTCGAGGGTGGCCCCTATTTTTATAACCAGGTGGGTTTGTTTATCAAGCCATGGCATGCTGGATTCAACCTGACTGAGGCAATACTGAGTTGGATCCCAGTTTAGGTTCGGTTACCATGGTTTCCAGTTGAGTGTTGACGGGATGACATGTTGCATTTGGTGGCTTCAATGCTCGGTAAACATGTTGGGTCTTCACAACAGACACAATATAAAAAGGTAATGACTTTTGCTCATATCTGTGTAGAAATTGATTTAAGCAAGCCACTGCCAGATTCTGTTGAAGTGAGTTTTGGATCATATACTTGGGTGCAACAGCTAGATTACGAAACCCTACCTTTTCGGTGTCGTCTTTGTCATGAATATGGTCACTTGCAGTGTAGGTACCCTAGGGCTAAGCTTGTGGTGCCCCAACCTTCTCAGCCTTCTCGTAATCCACCTAGGGCTAAAATGGTAAGGAGCCTATTTCGGGTGATGGTAATGGAGATGATGGTTATGTTCCTGTCAAGGCTCGCAATAGGAATCTGGGCTAGAAGCGGACCTTGAGGGAGAGGTAGGATGATGAAACTTTTAATAGGTTTGAGGTGCTGGATGATCTTAGCCAGGAGGAAGTGAATCCAGAGTTGTTGAACTTGGATTAGGGAACTTTGGGTACAAGACAGGATGGGCCACCATTAGAGGCCATACAGGTTGTGTAGGACATTGGGGTTGGATAGATGGATACATATCAATAATTGATTGTCCAGACTGAACAAGAATCTTCTATTGGAGCTTCGAAGAGTGGTGGAGGTGGTTCCCCATTGCCCTTGAAAGGAGGCAAGGATGTGGGGAAGATCTCTTTAGCCTCCTCTCGTTTGGGTATTCAGCAAAATGAATTGAAGAAAGGGGTTGGTGATAGGACTTCCAAGCTAGGAAGGAAAAATGATATGGAGAAGATTAAATTAACTGGGGAAACTTTGGTGGAGTCAGGGTCAGTCAAGACTCTAGATTCACATTTTTCATGCCCCTAGAAATGATTGTTCTCTCATGGAATGTAAGGGGCTTGAACAGTGGCCCTCAACAAAAATTTGTTCATGATTTGGTTAGGAATCATTCTCCAGATGTTCTTTTTCTTTAGGAGACTAAATTATCTATAGATAATATGTTGGCCATGGCTCCTAAGTTGTGGAAATATGGTGAATGCCAGTGTGTGGGGGCTCTTGGTGCTTCTAGAGGGGTGGCTTGCTTTTGGAACCCTTGGAAGATTTTCCCTCTCTGGTGGATGTCCTCTAGATCCTCTATATCCCTAGTCGCCTCTTGGTATGAGATTGGTGAGTGTATTCTCCTCTCTAATGTGTATGCTCCTATTGAGTTTCTAGGTAAACAACTTCTATGGTCCCATCTTCGTTTTGTTCATAGCTTAGCTCCTTACCATCTGTGGGTTATGGCTGGTGATTTTAATGCTATTATGGAATTGTCTGAGAAAAGAGGTGGAATTCCTAGGTTGGAGCCTTCTGCTCTGTTATTCAGAGATAGCATTTTTGAATTAAATCTTATTGATGTTCTGCCAAGTAATGGTCACTTCACTTGGAATAATAGGAGAATTGGTGAGAGTTGTGTTGCTGAGAGGCTAGATTGATTCTTAGTTTCCTGTTATTGGGTTGGAGACTTATGGTCCACTCAATCTGAAATTCTTTATTGGAGAGGTTCTAATCATTGGCCTATTAAGCTTAGTATTATCTCTACTCGGGGGCCTCATTCTCCCTCATTCAAGTTCCAACTTATGTGGTTATGGGATCCTACTCTTCATGAACATGTGGCTGAGTGGTGGTGGATTGGAAGACCAACTTTTGGTATGGCAATGTACACATTCTCCAAGCTTCTTCAGTTTGTCAAATATCAGCTTAAAAGGTGGAATCGACAATGTTTTGGTAATATCTTTCATGCTAAGGTTGCTACCCAAGAGGAGTTGAATAATATTACGCAGTTGATTCGTGAGAATGGGGCCTCTGAGGATCTTCTAAGAGAGGAGGCTAAGACTTTGAAAGTGGTTGAGGAATTTGAATTGCGAGAAGAAATCTATTGGAAGCAAAAGGCCCAGGTTGAATGGTTACAGGAAGGTGATAAAAACACCACCTTCTTCTTCAATTCTGTGATGGATAGGAGGCATGGTAATTCCATTCCTATTCTGGTGAATGATAGGGGTGAACGTCTTACCTCGTTTTAGGAAATCTCTGCTGAGGCATCTCTGTATTTTGCTACTTTATTTAGGGAGGATTCATGAGGGGGCTCTGTTGAGGAAGCACAGGTTCTTTCTTGTATTCCTCAGTTGGTCTCCAGGGAGGCGAATGAGTATCTGATGAAAGATATCTCTCTTGATGAGTTGGAGGGGATTGTGTTTTAGATGAAGAAGGGTAAAGCTCCTGGTCCCGATGGTTTCCTGATTGAATTTTTTCAAGAATTTTGGGATATCATAAAGTTGGATCTTCTGGCAGTTGTCCTTGAGTCCCAGAGGAATAAACAGATGCTTCGTGCTTTGAATTCCACCTTCCTTCCTCTCATACCCAAGTGTGAAGGGCTGATAGGTTATCTCAATTCCGGCCTATCTCTCTTTGCAATGTGGCTTATAAAATCATTTCTAAGTTATTGGCTGAGAGATTGAAGAAGTGGCTTAAAGTGTTGATTTCAGAGGAACAGAGTGGATTTGTGGTGGGTCGACAGATTCTTGATGGGGTTGTCATTGCTACGGAGACCATCCACTCCATGGACAACTCCAACGAGAAGGCTATGTTCATTAAGCTGGATATGGCTAAGGCTTATGATAGGGTTAGATGGTCTTTTTTGTAGAAGATCCTTATTTCTTTTGGTTTTGGTGAGGATTGGATCCAATGGGTCATGAGTTATGTCACGTCTATTTCCTTTTCAGTTTTGATAAATGGAGATCATTCTGAACTTTTGGGTGCCTCAAGGGGTTTGCGCCAAGGGGATCCTCTTTCTCCGTATCTTTTTTTGCTTCTTGTGGAAGGCCTTGGATGTTTGTTGAAAAGAAGGGTGGAGCTTGGCATCATTCAGGGTTGGCGATGGGGTGGAGACTTGCCTCCACAATCTCATTTGCAGTTTGTTGATGATACTGCCCGGATGGGGATGGCTACTGTTAGGGAAGCTACTAACTTGAGGCAGGTGTTGGACATATATCTTGTTGCTTCAGGACAATTGATTAATGAGGAGAAGTCTTCCATATTCTTCTTCAATACGCTGACCCCCATATAGAGAAGAATTGCTAATATCTTGAGGTTTCAGATAGGGGTTCTCCCTTTGACATATCTGGGTTTCCCAATTTCTGTTCGCCATCTTCACAAGGGTTCTTGGCAGAATATTATTGATAAGCTCCGTGCAAAAGTTAATCATTGGAGCCACATATGGTTGTCTTTTGTGGGGCGGGTTCAGCTTCTCAAGTAGGTGGTGCAGGCTCTCCCTACCTACAAATGTATGCTTCAGGTGGCTCCGATGTGTTTTCTGAGGGAGTTGGATTCTCTTGAAAGGCAATTCTTATGGGCAGGAAGTTTGTCATCCTCCAAGTGGAGCCTGGTTAGGTGGGATGTTGTGTGTAGCCCAAAGCAATTTGGTGGTCTTGGTCTTCAATAGTCTGCATTATCCGGAGTGGCTGTGGCTGCTAAGCTATTTTGGAGATGGTGTGTGGAACAGGATCAGCCATGGGCTAGGATATTATCTCATAAGTATTTCCCAGGGATTCCATGGCAGGATCTCCCTCGTTACCCTCTTGAGGGGAAAGGTTCGGTGATTTGGAATACTCTTCAGAAGGGTGCAAAGCTTATCAAGGAAGGTTTATTTTGGATTTGTAGATAGGGAACTGAAGCTCTCTTCTGGTCGGATTCTCGGGATGGATTCCCTCCACTTACTTCTCAATTCCCCAATCTACTTCCTTTGTACCAAAGATTTCTCGAGGCTAGCTGGGCTAGGGTGAGTGACTTCAAGTTTGTTGCTTCTCTTGGTCAGTTGGAGGTAGCTCATTGGAAGGATCCCACAGTGTGGCCAGATTTGGGACTTGCGGAAGAAAGTGCAGAGCTTCACAAGATTCTTCATAGTAGGAGTTGTAGTTCTCTTCTGGAAGAGGATATTCTTGCTTGGACCCATAATCCTAAGGGGGTTTACTCTGTTGCTTCTGGTTATCAGGTGTTATTGGCTCAAAAGCTAACTGGGGCAGAGGTTCATTGGTGGAAAAGGGTGTGGAATAAACTCTCATGGCCTAAATGCAACTACTTTGTTTGGACTTTGGCTTGGAATAGGTGCTTGAATTGGGATAACATTCGTAAACAGGGATTTCAAGGACCTTCAATTTGTGTTTTGTGTGGGGGAACGGAAGAGGATTCTTTGCATTTGTTCTTCTGGTGCCCCTTTGTTGTGCAACTTTGGCATTGGTGGTGGGAGGTGTGGAAGCTTCCTTGTATTCATGCATGCTCTTTGGTTGAATTCTGGGATAGTATGGGAAGACCTCCTTCTATGGCTTCCTTTTTGCAGGAAGTTTAGTTCGTGGGCCCTACCTTTCTACTTTGGCAGATTTGGCTAGAGCGGAACCGCCAAATTTTTCATGATCAGAAGTTGGTGGGTCGGCAAGTTTGGATGCGTATGCTAGGAATGGTGTAGGAGTCAGTTTTAGCTAAATGTGATGTGGTTTTCCCCTTGGAGAGAGGTGATGCTGAGTTGGTGGCTAGATTGGGTCTTCAAGAAATTCATTCATCTTTTGTCAGTTCCAGGAACTATAGGCATGGGAAAAAGAGGGTTCAATGGGTTGGAAGGTGGTTACCTCCTCCCAATGGATTTTTAAAGATCAATATTGATGGTTCTTCTAGGGGAAATCCTGGGCTTGATGGAATTGGTGGGGTTGGCAGGGACTCAACTGGGTCGGTGATTTTTCTATTCTCTATACATGAGGGGGCGAAGACTGTTAACTTCATGGAGGGTCTGGCAATTCTTCATGCTATTGAGAGGGCCCTTGCTTTGGGATGGAGAAAGGTTATATGTGAAGTTGATTCACAGATTTTGTTTAATCTCTTGAGTGAGCGAAAGATATCTGATATAAATTGGCAGTTGGCTTTGGTGGTTCAGCGGATTCTTCAGGTTAGTTCTCAGATGGAGGAGGCATCCTTTGTTCACATCCCGAGGGAGTGGAATCGTGCTGCTGACTGCTTGGCCAAATGGGCCTCTGAGCATGATAGTGGTTCGAAGGTTGAGGATTGGGATCAGGTTAACCCTGAGCTACATCTGGATTTAGATCAGTTCTTGGAGGAGGATAGGAGGATACATGGGGATAGTTGATGTTGTTTTATGCTATGGGGTTTTCACCTTGTTTTCTGGGGCTGGGTCCCTTGGTTATTATTGTAATGCTCTTTTCTGATTTCTAATAAAGTTTTTACCCCTTTGTTTTCAAAAAAAAAAAAAAATTCTCTCCAAAATTTAAGGTATGATATAATTTTATATGTATTTTAGTTTAATAGTTGTTAGGCCTATATGGACATCTATATTTGATGTTTTTGTCTAGGTCAGTCAATTAATTATTATTTTTGTCTTGGTTAATCAATAAATTGATTGATTATTATTTAATTATCTTAAGATAACTCAATGCATGGGAGATTAAAAACCAATTGCATAGAATGTGTAATTGATCTTTGTGTTTCCACATCAATATTTTTGAGTTGGAAATTGTTTATGAATTGCAATCTTAAGCAATTAAAAATTAATAAATTTTTTTCTTATTAATATGGAATATTTCATAATTTTAATAAGAATAATTTCTTTAAAATTATTTTAATTAATAATCCTAGGAGAATGTTTTTTTAATAAAAAAATTCTTAATAAATTACATTTGGAAAATTAAATACAATTTAAATTTTTAAATAATTAGCTTTGTTACTAATAATGATTTCTCTCCAAAATTTAAGGTATGATATAATTTTATATGCATTTTATATGTATTTTCATTGATTGAATCTAGTAAAAAGATGTTCTATAATTGGTGCATGAACAAAATTATAAGGAGTTAATTGAACCCAAATAATAAATGATGATCAAATAGAATAAGAAAAAATAGCACTCAGAGAGGAAAGATGCTCATAGTCCAATTGAAGAATAACTTACACCATCTCAAACACCACAAATTTCATAGCATCTCACTGCATTCTCTATAGGGAAAAATAGCTCGTCCTTTTATTTATCCTTGTAGTCCAATTGAAGACTAACTTACACCATCTTTGATGGAAAACAAATAAAAAAAACCTCACGAGAAGAAGAATGTGATGATACGACACACATATTTTGCATTTTTAGAATAATTGAATTAAAAGGTATGTCTTGTTTTGTGGGGAAATAATGATTTATTTGACTTCAAAAAAGATATTCTACTCAACCCATTACAATAAAAAATGAAGCATTAAAAGTAGCTAAGTATATGTGCAAAACCAATAAAGACAATGTGAAACTTAAAATAATTAATGGTTTTTACAATTTGTTGACCAAATCTATTATTTGATATGCTAGCATTATATAGCTGGGAATGATTGGCATATTTTTTGGAGCACCCGTGCTGAAGTAGATGAATATGCTGCATGAAATCAAAATAAACACCATGTGGAAAATACGACGCATGCACAACAAAGCACTCTTGGCCTGCAGGGTATGCAATAAGAACTGTTATAAAATCCATGTCAAATAGCATAACTTATAATTTCTTGGCAATTTCCATCAATTGTAAAGTCATGAAAAATGCCACGAATTTTCTAACACTTCCCTACATACTCTACAGGCCAAAATAACTACTTTTTGTTTCTTCATCTTCATGGTTTTTAAATGAAATATGTGTTACGCAAATATCTATCCAATGAATAGCATATCTGATGACTATAATTATGTAAATTTCCACCTGCAAAAGCAACATGCTCATCAACAAAGAATAGTTTCATGTTTATGTACAAACCAATAAAGACAATGTGACACTAAAAATAATTAATGGTATTAGAATTGGTTTGCCAAATCTATTTATTAGTATTCCAGCATTATATATTTGTGAGTGATGAACACGGTTTTTGGAGCACCCATGTTGAAGTAGACATATACACAACATGTAATTGACATAATCACCACGTGGAAAATCAGATGCATGGACACCAAAGAACTATTGGCCCACAAAGCATGCAGTCAGAAATGTTATAAAATCCATGGCAAACAACATAATTTATAACCATGAATGTTAAAGTTATGACAAATTCCATGAGTTTTCTAACATTTTCCTACATTCTCTGTAGGCCAAAATAGTTGTTTTTGTTTCTTCATCCCTTGTGATTTTAAATGAAATATGTGTTTTGCAAATATTTTTTCAATGAACTGGACATCCGATGACTACAATTATGTAGATTTCCACTTGCAAAAACAACATGCTCATCAACAAAGAATAGTTTCATGTTTATGATTTACATAGCATGCCATTCACTACGCTCATTTGTCTATCTAGAAAGCTAGATTCCTAGAAGAATTGCATTCCATTGCAAAGAAAATGAGACATAATTAAAATGTTTACAATTGCTTCACTAAATCTATTTATTAACAATAGGAAAGTTATGTACTTACATGTACTGTTGATGGTGTTCAACAAGACCGAGCAGTATTGGATCAACTTGATGGACCATGAAAGAATTTGAAATAGACAATTTACAATACACTAATTTTCTTGAATGCCTATTGTATTTGGGCAACATTATAAGGGAAAAAATATAGATATTAAATAAAATAGGTTAGCATTATTTGTTGTAAATATGAAGATATAA
Source organism: Sequoia sempervirens (assembly GCA_007258455.2). Taxonomy (NCBI): domain Eukaryota; kingdom Viridiplantae; phylum Streptophyta; class Pinopsida; order Cupressales; family Cupressaceae; genus Sequoia; species Sequoia sempervirens. Next base: position 313,724,686 of record VDFB02353493.1, on the reverse strand, counting down.
AATAGAAGATTTTGAATACATGGTATCCTTGTGAACAATTGTGTATAAGTAATCTATTGAAGAATTGGAAAAGAGAGCTATGGAAACAATAACAAATACAATGGATAGAATAGAATATGTTTTTGGTGGACAAGTGGATGTGAGAATTTTTGTGTCCATGTATATAAGCAACAACTAATATATGGCAATAGAATCCAAAAACACTAAACCCATTCTCATTCTCCTCCCTACCATATTGGCATCATGAAGCCTTGTGGGCTCTAGCCAAACCCCTGAGCAAGAAAGGCAGATAAGGTCCATGGAAAATCTCAAGGACTCTTATCATATATCACACAATAACAAAATTAGAGAAATTCTAAAACAGCTATTAGAAAAACACTTAAGAATCACAAGTAAGTGATATATGGTCAGAAACCCACATAAAACAGATTGATACAAGACAAGCAATGTAGGTAATAGTTGGCTTGTTAATTGAAGGTTTGAGCTACATTATGTGGTACTAAATATTATAGACAGATAGAGAAATTGTGAAAGAGTTGTTAGGAAAACACTTAAGAACTTTAAAGTATGGAAAATAAAAGAGGCAAACTGTGATAGGGAGCAAATTGTTATGAAAAACTCAAAGAAATGAATAGTGTGATACATATTCAAATAGGTAAGGTGTGTAACAATTGGCTTGTGAATTTAAGATTCAAGCTACATTATTTGGTACTAAATATTATAGGAAAAAAGGGGATTTTTAAAAGAGCTATTAGGAAAATAGTTAAGAAATCAATATAGACAATTTGAAATTAAAAATAATTAATAATATTTGCAATTGCTTCACTAGATCTATTTATTGAAAATGGAAAATTTGAGTACTTAGATGTACTGTTGTTGGTGTTGAACAAGAGTGGGAAGCATTGGATCAAGTAGTTGGAGCATGAAAGAATTTGAAATAGAGAATTTACAACATACTAATTTTCTTGAATGTCTATTGTATTTGTGCAGTATTATAAAGTAAATACTATAGATATAGAGTAAAATAGGTTAGCATTATCTACTATAAATAGTAAGAGATACAATGGAACATTTTGAATACATGGCATCTTGGAAAAGAGTTGTGTGTAAGCAATCTATTAGGAAAGTTGAAAAGAGAGTCAAGGAAACAATGACAAATGCAATGGATATAATAGAGTTTCTTTTTAGCAGTGAAGTACGTGTCAAAAAATTGTGTCCATGTATATAAGTAGCAACAAATAGACGATGATGGAAGGAAAAAGCAATAAACCCATGCTCCCTCTCCTCCCTACCATATTAGCATCATGAAGCCTCACAAAAATATAATGAAACATATTGATACAAGACAATTAATCTACGTGAGAGTTGGCTTCTCAATTCTAAATTCAGACTACATTATTTGGCGCTAAACACTATAGAAAAATAGGTAAATTGTAAAATAACTATTAGGAATATATGTAAGAACCACATGATAACAAACTATTCTTCATGATACTCTTTTTCACACTTCCCCATAGCAGACCCTTCATTATTGTTGATTGCTTAAGAATCATAGGTAAATGACAGTGGTATTGGTTTGATAGTAGACTATTGTAAAAATTGTTTGCTCTACCTCTGTTTAATAGTAGATTGGAGGGTTTTAAAACTATTGTGATCCAAAACCTGTGAGTTGTATACATATATACATACATATATATATATACATATATATATATATGTTTGTGTATATATGTATATATACATGTATATATATGTATACATGTATATATATATATATGAAATTGTAGTTAAATGTTCTTTCTTTCATCAAAAATATATGGTTAGGGTCAATAATTTCTAGTTGTTTAGTGTTATTCTAATAGCTCTTTTAAAATTTCTCTATTTGTCTATAATATTTAGTGCTAGTTGATGTAGCTCAAATTTTCAATGAAGTCTATGGGGTTGTACTCATTTTGCACAGATTATTGCTACCTATAGGCTTTAGGAGTTCTATTTAATGTGGCTTTGTGTTGATCTGTGTTGTATGAATATGTTTCATGATATTCTTTTTTCCTTGTGTGTTTGAAGCTCCCCATAAAAAACTGTTCTTCATGATATTCTTTCTTCTAGTTGCTCATAATAAACTATTAATTATTGTAGTTTTCTTGTTCTATTTTGCATATATTTTATTCATAATATTCTTGTTTCCTGATCTGTTTGAAAGAAAATTGATATTTTTCCCGATCCTTATTGACTAATTAGCGATGTTAAGGGACATTCTTTGTTCAAGAGGTAAGGTCCACATCATGATACGCCAATTGAAAAATTATTGTTCTTTAGAATCAGTAATTCGTTTTAAATGGGTGTTTTCCATATACACATATATGCATATATATACACATGTATGTATATCTATTTACATACAAAGTGAACTGTATGTGAAAATTAATGCTTCAAAGCATAGATAGATACATATACGCATATTTATTGAAGACAAATAGAGTAATTGTTTGAGAGGTATTAGAATAACACTTATTCACTACTATATATATACATGTATATATATATATATGTATATACATGTGTATATATATGAAATTAGTTTGGTCGTTGTTAAGTGTATTTCTTTCTAATATCTCTTTTATTTGTTCAATTTGCTTGTTTGAAGTTTTTGACAGGATTTTTGTTAGCCCAGCCGTGAATAGGATTTGTCGTGTAATAGCTCTTTTACAAGTTATATATTTGTCTATAATATTTAGTGCCAGGCAATGTAGCTCAGATTCTCGATTAAGTTTCTCAATTCAAAATTCAAGCTGCATTATTTGCCACTAAATATTATAGACAAAATAGGAAAATTGTAAAACAACTATTAGAAAAACACTTAAGAATCATAGGTAAATCATAGATGATTGAAAACCCACACTAAACATATTCATACAAGACAAGTAGTCTATGTAAGAGTTGGATTGTTAATTCAAAATTTGGGCTACATTCTTTGGCACCAAACCCACATTAAATAGAACTCGTAAATCCAATGAATAGCATTAACATGTATAAAATCCCTATAATTCCACAGGCTTAATGTATATATATACACATGGATATACATGTGTATATATATGTATAAATGCATAAATACATGTATGTATGTTTTACTAATAGTTATGTTACAATTTTCCTATTTCTCTATAATACTAAATGGAAGATAATGCAGCTCCTCCTATACAATTACTCTATTTGTTAGCAAACTAAAAAGAATGTGGGCACCATATTAAAATTAAAAGCATGGGAGCTCAATGAATGTGGAAATGTATATATGCAAACAAAAGAATAAATTACGTTCATATTTGCAAAACAAAAGTCTTAGATAGGATGTAGGCATACCTTGTGGGTGCAACTGGATGTAGAATGAATAGAAGAAAAGAAGGCCTACTCTCCAATGTTGATATTTGCAAAACAGAACTGTTAGCATCCCATAGTGAACATTTAAAAAGCAAGACTCAATAAATAGAACTTAAGAATGTGGAAAATAGAAGAGGTGAACTACAATAATGAACAATTTGTTATGGGAAAGTGGATATTGATACAACACAAGCAATATATGTAACCGTTGGCATGTTAATTCAAAATTCAAGTTAAATTATATGGCACTAAATATTGTAGACAAAAATGAGAATTGTAAAAGAACTATTGTATTTAAGTTTCAAAATTCTAAAATTTTGTAGATTGGTATAAAGTACAAACATGACATTCACCTGTACCTTTACACTGCTTTCAATTTTCTTTCCTCTATGTATGTGTTATTTTTTGTAGTGAAAGTTGTAAGACCATTCAGCCAACCTTTGGTGTATTGCTTTTGATGGAGTTGCCACTGGTGTACTGCAAATTCCAACAAAAGATCTCCACATGTTGCAGGACAACTCTGAGACTACAACAGATCCTATTGTTGTTAATATTTACTGGAAAATTAGTGTTATTCTATAATGCCAAGGTCTTTACACCAAAATACAGTTAAGGGCATAACACAATTTCCAAAACAAATTTCACTTACACTTGCAAACCTCTCAAATTTTGCTACCAAAGCAGGCACTACAAGAAAGCATACAACTTTTGACCAGACATAAACTATAATTATTTTAGTTCGATAACTAGATTTCTTAGACCATCATGGTCAATTCAAGAGGAGATGTGGAATCCACATCTCTAAGGTAGACTTAAATAGCTCAACCAACCCAAAATTAACTTGAAACATTATATAAGTTGCATGCCAACAATAACATATATATGTATATCAGTAGTAATTATAAGAATATATAAGAGAACAATCCTAGGGGCCAGACCTAGTCCTCGGGGGCTCATCCTCAGACGGCCTTGCCTACGTATGTAATTCGCAGAGGCATCGTAGTTCGACAACTAGACTTCAACCATCTCCCACATGGTTGGATAACAAAGGATAAAATTTATTAGGCTGTAAATATGTCTTAATATAAATCTCGATCATATCATCAACTCACACAATAATGATATTGTTAACAATTCAAGGGGGTCTCTTAAACAATTGGACCTCGATTATAAATCTTGGACTAACATCAATGGAAAGTTTCCCAATTGTCACACAATAAAGGCCACTATCTTAACCATGCCCTAAGTAATATTTAGTAAAGGATGCATTTAGGGAAGTTTTAAATACACATATATCATATAACACCAATCAAAATAGTTCACTATAGCAAGAGTTACCAACGACACTTAACACCCTAATACATCCACATAACATAATTTCTACTTGGTTTAAATATCCAAAATTTCCCTGCTAGGACCATAATAAAAGGGCATCGACTAACTACTTAATAGGGATACAAACTTAATAAAACATTCCAACTCAAATATAAAGTCAAGACACAAAATCATATGAATTCCATGATTGTAAGAATGAGCAAGAAGATTTGCTTTATAAAAATTTCATGAAATTGAGCTGTAAATATTAAAGTGCATGTAAAAGTAGTGTCTTGTTCTAAAAACTTTCATGGAGACTAACAAGTATGAAATAAAGCTTCTTCTTTTAATACCGAGGCATAGATTACCCCCAAAGCCAAATCCCTCCTAGAAATTGGTAAGCATTAAATAAAGGCTATAGAACAATACCAAATACTCCCACATCTTCTTCTTTTTAATTAATCATGTTAGTTAATAATGCTAGCTTATATGATATCAATAAAACTAGATTAAGGAATTATACAATTCTAAGTATACTGATCTAACTAACATAATTAGGCATGGTAATCCCATATACAAGAAAATACTATTCCAACATATCTCCCTTTGTTCATTTAGATCTTGAACTCCTGGTCGAGAATATCCATTTCAAACTTCAACACATCAGGATAATATCTAACATAAGTCAAACAATAATCACATGTATATCTTGTTTGAGGTACGTACATATATACATCACATAAGTTTGCAACTCTTACATTCATCATTATAACTTTTAGTAATGTTATATAATAGAACAATTGTGTTGTAGCATTTTTACAACATAGTAAGGATTAATAGTTTTTATTGTTTTCATATGATCATACATGCTATGTCATTGGATTTCTATCTAGCTTATTCAAGCAATGACTTCACTTGATGCTATTTTAATAAATAATTAGAGGATTATCTTCATTAATCAACTCATTAGCATCAATCAATAATAAAAGTAATTTCTTGAATAAATGAATCCAAAAATTCTTTCCATAACATGTTAATGCTAGTATCAAATATGATTAAAACTTTCCTATAGATTATAAGGCGTTAATTATATATCACACACACACACACACATATAATTACTAATGGTTTAATTACGTGTCTTTCCATATTGATGGAATAACACTACTCGTGACCCATAATCAACACTCTAATATATTATATGACATTATAGAATGGATTGATCCCCTCGTAATACCAAATTCCTAAGGTAAAGTAATGACTTATGATATTGCAATGATACTTATAAGAATAACCTTTACACTATTATTGATATTACAATAATCTAAAATCTCATAAGAAGGAATTAATCATTTAGATTGGAAGATGCAAACCCACAACATCCAATTAATAGGAAGAAGAAAAATTAACACTTTACAAGTAAAATAATAGATATCATTAATGTTGGTCAATCAATGTTGCAACATTCAAGTAAATCTGATGAAATAATTTAAAGAAAAGCGGGCACTTTCAATTCTAGTCTTGTAAGAATACATAGCCCCACAAAAGACACTTACAGCTAGTTATTAGAAAATTAAAGTGGAATGAAAAATGTGCATGGTAACTATGCAAAGTTTATTGATCTTCTTAATTAGAATCAATAGCAAAGGATTTTCGTGAAAATATTTAGTCCCCAATGATTTGATAAACATGTAAGAAAAAATGTCGAAGCATAGAAAAAGCACATGGGAAATATTGACAGATACCTCAATGAGCCGTCATCTTGCTGAAAGCAATCAGCAGTGTAAAAAGTAGATGTCACAACCTCTACTAGTAGGATGATTTCCTCTCATGCTGCCTCAAAGCTCTCAGACAAAGTATGGACATCCATAGAGGTAAAAAGGGTACATACTTTATTTATTTCCAGATGTTGCAATTGTAGGTGACCTGACAAACGGGTATGCAAAATGTCTGAAGCATGGAAAAGGCGTGAGAACTGTTTGACATAATTCCAAAAGGAAATGTGGCCTCATGCAATGCGATGTTTGCAGGATATACACAAAATAGATTTCTTGAAAAGGCTTTAAAAACTTTCAAGCATATGCAATTGGCAGATGTAAATCCAGATTTCGAAACCATTTCCAACATCCTCTCTGCTTACTCAAAAATGGGAGCTTTGAAATAGGGTAACAACGTCCATCAAGCATAATGGTTGGGGGATTTTTTTTGTCTAATATTATCATTGGAATGTTCTAGAAGACATGCACATAAAGTGTGGAAAGATAGACAAGGCGAGTGAACTGTTGATAGAATGCCTCAAAGAAACTGTGGTCTCGTGGACTGCGATAATTGGAGGTTAAGCACAAAATGGATTTGTTAAAAAACCACACTAAAGAAACTTTCAATCAAATGCAATTGGCAGATGAGACGCTAGTCTCCTCTACCTCATCCTCCTTGCCTGGGCTATTAATGCGAGCTTTGAAGTAGGGTATGGACACACATAAAAAGGTAAAGAATATGGGAAATTTCATCATCAAATATGCATTAAAGAAGGGGGAGTGAATAACAGAGATCCCACGGTTCTCAGAAAGCAACTCTTATTATAGACCACATAATTCCAAGCAATGCCAAGGAAAAAAGATTGTGATACTTAAATAAAAAATTGGCACCTGGCCCAGTTAACCAAAAGTAAATTACACAAGTTGTATGAATGGCCTAAGAAATTGGCAACATGTGAATAAGCCTGACCTGAAATAGAATTTTCGCGTGTTCCAGAGGTGCAACTCCAGTCTTTGTAATTCCACCAGCAAAGCCTCCTTTGTCATAGCAGGTCCTTGAGGTGAACCCATTCACACCCTCTCCTCCAAGCCAAATAATTATCTCTAGGACAAAAGTCTAGTGAAAAGCTGTATAGAAATTTTCTACGAGCCGAATCAGCCGCCTTATCCATCCCCAATTTCCCAATGGAGGTGACATCTAGCCAGCCTCAAGTCGAGCAAATATTTTTATTATTATTATTTTATCCCATCATTCATTTAGGAGGCAACAGTGCTGAAATGGCAACCTCTGAACATTCATCAACTGATACTTTGCTTCTTCTGCTATAGGCAAAGACACCCATCACTCGACTTATTAGGGTTACCCTGTTCTCAATTCTAAATATCATAATGTTTCCTCAAGGAAACTAGGTGGGCTATCAATATAAACAAGGGCTGAGAAAATTCTTGCTATCCATCGCCAAGTAGTAATCGTCTTCTTCATATTTTACCATCTTCCTGTAACGATGCCGAAGTCATTCCACATAGCATCAATGCTTTCCTCTCTAGATTCATCTCTATTGCCCAACCAATACTCAACAACCTCCTCGATCTGCTAGCGCAGAGATCTAAGAGCCATCCTCACCAACCACTTATGTCGTCCATTAAAGCTGATGTGTAGTCTCATAATTAGTCATGACATCCCTCCAACTCCCTCCTCCTCTTCCTCCCTATACCTTGCTCGTTTAATGCCATTTCTCCAGCAGTTCTATGATTGAGTTGACATTTTTCGTCGAGCCCCGCATTTACCCTTAACTATTATACCTATCTTATGCCACTTGCATTCTATACCAGTAACATTTACGATGCTTTCTCCTTGAACACTTCGTCAGATACTCATTACAGATATTCATTACAGAGATGTGAAATAGATGGAAACGTATCCCAGGGTCTTAATGAGCATGTTGAGGTAAGGGCAGTTTTGGTAGGGATCATGAATGCATGAATAATGCCTCAAAAACTTCCAAATGGGTCTTGGCATATTTTAAATAGAGTTTATAAGTCTATTTATAGATAAAGCAATATTATGATACAAATGCATTTTATTCTTTTATAAATTATTTATAAATCCAAATACCTCATCATTTCAATTCTCCCCTACTATTATTATATTTCTTTTGGACTAATGGTAATCATAGTATCTCTTTATGTATTTATTCATATTAGATCCACAATTTATTATTTGTTTTTATTTTTCAAAATCTTATATCCATTCCATTGCTATTTCCTTATTATTAACGTTACTCCTATCATTCATATATTCCCTTTAAGCAATAAGATTATCATCTCTCCATTTACATCACTATTCCATAGAAGTTAAATCTTAATGTTCCCATAAATAATAATATTAGTTATATCAATATTTATATATTAATGTTGTTATATCATAACTATTAATAATTTGATGCTTACCTTATCATTCGTAGAACTCTGTTTATTCATTATTATGATATTAATATGAAGCAATATTGATACTAATAGCAAAATTATTCAAATATCAAAATGTTGATAATATGTAATATATTTTTATGATCAATACTACTTAGATATTAATATTAAAATTATTGACCAAGCTTCTGCAAATCTTAATAACTATATTCCTAATTGGGACTCATAGTACATTACTCTAATTAAATATATATATAACAATACTATTGCCAGTTTAATTATGATCCCAATTTTAACTTATTATGAAGTTATTAATATTAGTAACAATTTTGACATTAGTTCTATTATTCTTTATTCAAGTTTCGAGCATGCACAAGTCAAAAGAAAAATCATAAGTTAATGTGAAGTCCTTTGAAAATTTTGATTGAATGACATACTAATTAGAACTAAGCTAAACTAGCACCATTGATTTGTAGGTCATTAGTTATAAACAACTTATCATGCCTATCTATACGTGGGGCCTCACATCCTTCCCGCCTAAGACTAAACTTCCTCCTGTAAGTTGATAAGGCTTGAGACTAGATAATTCCCAATAAAATAACACACATAAGTCTATTAATCATACTGATTACACTACATTTTTCTTGATGAAATAATCAAAACATTCAACTATAAGCAACCATTAGAGACATCATTTCTATGAATTACTTATCCAAATTCTTGGAACAAGATGTTCACAATAGACCATTTATTTGGTATACTCTCAATATAACAATTTTAACAACTATCTATGTAGCTCTAATTTATTACAAATGTAACCCACTTCAATTAAATTACTCAAAAATATATCTAAATGAATTCATAACCTTTGATATACGCCAAAATTTATTTGCACCATAAACATCACTTGTGATGTTAATTTTTGTTTTGTTTCAATGGCCAACCATGTTTCAAAATTATGAGCTTCACATTTTTCCCAAATATGTCCCTGAGAGAAAATTTTACCCTTTACTCATGGCACTCATACCATGTCTCAAGGAATATTATCTTGCATCATTTTTTACTTTTGCACATAGCTCACAAGTATGCCACATCACATTTACTGGTAATTTCACATGTACACAAAACACTAGCAAGGATGCTCTTCCCATGGGTGTGCCTGTCCTCATACAAAGGATGCTCTTCCCAAATAGGTGTGCCTGTCCTCATACAATCACAAAATCTACCACATAAGGCTCACACGATGGGGTTTACAAGGATGGATATTCCTGGATAACATAGCATATTAGGAAAGATGATCTTGAGGCCCTTCTCTAAGGACTCCATATAGATAAGAACAATCATAGAACGAGGGGAAGAATGGATTAATGATCGTCCCATACCGGTCCCATTCACAACCCCTTTCAAAATAATTCCCCAACACATCTACTCCCCTATACGACTTGCCAGGGAGCCCCCTGAGATATGGCAGTTTACAGATTTCACGTTACACCACACATGCCGACAATTTGGAAACAAGAAGAAAGCCTCAAATTGAGTAACATAAGATCATAAACCAAATTTTTAATAAAACTCCCAAAGAGGAAACTATAAATTTGAGAGAGAAACAAAAGAAAGATCAATTGTAGCTACATTGCAACATTTCAATCTTAATTCAAAAATGAAATTTAAACAAGTCCTTGAGGCAAATTGGACTATAACAACCTTCAAATGGATAAATAGAATAATTCAATAATTGTATAATTCCACATTGCCAGCATATAATAAAATAAAACATCAATCAAGAATTAAGAATAATTCACATTTCAACAATAAAAGGTGCACATCACAAGCACCATGTGACTTGATAAGCCACCTAAGGGGAGGAGGGGAATGGTGGTTCTCTAACCACATAAGTATAATAGCATGCAATAATTTGGTGGTCCCTGACCACATAAATCTAATGGTGGCTCTCTAACCACATAAGTATAAATCATTGGTGGTCCCTAACCACATGAATATGAATATCTGGTCATCCCTGACCATATTAATATGAATTGTTGGCGGTCCCTGACCACATAAATATGAATCACTGGTGGTCTATGAAATTCCATCCTTTACCCATAGGTTATAAACAACAAGGAATAGGCTTGCACTATGAACCAACAAGTGTGGTTCTCATATGTGGGGGAGTAGGCCATGGTCAACATCCATGGGAGGATTACAATGACTCGACATAGATCCTTTATCAAGATTAGGGACAACGCCCCAAGCTCATAAATCTCTCGATGGGAGACCATGTGCCTCTCAACCCCTATTTACACTAGTTGGCATCACACTCTCGTAAGGGGGGAACCATACACTAGGGGTACACATTTAACAAACAAATAAAACTAACACAAAGGAATACATTGCATTCCATTTAATAGATACACACTTAACACATTTACAAAAATTCACAACTAGCTAGCTTGCATAACGACCATCACAAAGGGTATACATAGGGGATCGTACTAGACGTCCACCCACCCTTACCCCAAGTTGGATATCCAGTATCACATACTTGGGCACGACACATTTACAGGGTTTCCACTTGACATGTCACAACACAATACACTTTATGTAGTTCACCACACCATAACACAACATAGCACAAATGTTGTTACACCCTCACACACTCGGGTTACTTTACAACATGATCACTTTGTCTAACCATTTTGTTAAAATCTTCATATTTTCATAAATAAAAGAATTTGTTAGATGATACATAACTATAGCATAGATATTACTCAATTTCATAGAAATGGGAATTTACATGGTGCATCACACTTTTACCTTATAAATTTGTACATATAGTTTCACATCTAGCCAAGCTAAATCTCCATGTTTGGAACTAGCTTTGTTTCCAATTTTTTTCGACTTGAGTTGTTATGTTTACTAATGAGTTTAGATAAAGGAAATTTTCATTCTTAGAGTTTACACAACATGTTGCAAAGAGGTTCATAGTTACAAATTAATTTGACAACCATTATCCTTTGGAACATTACATCAAAAGGAAATATTATCATTCGTGCATAAGATACATGATAATTTACTAAACAACAACTTATTGTAACACATTAGCCTTCATATTTGTTTACAATTTTGAACTTTATATCCTATGATTGAATCATCTAAAACTTGCTAGATTCTTCATTTTCATGATCAAAATTCCCTCCAACTTTATAAGACACTAAGGAAAACCAAGAAGTATAAAGTACTAGAAATTTAACTAGCTTCAATTTTTTTCTTGCTTATACTCATGCGTATACATTATTTTAGGTGAATACAATCTAGGGATAGTAACACACAATAATAATATAAATTTTACTTGCCTATTTTAATGCCTCCTATTTATATGCTTTAATCCATCATTCACGTAATTCACCATAGTCGCACATAATTCATTACTTGAGAAACTAATAATTAATTAACCCACTCAAGAGAACTCCACAAATTTTAAGTACAAAACCCACTCATTTACATTACTAATTTGTTTCTAACATCTAAGCTTTCTTATTCTTGCACTATCAAGTCTCTATTCCTTGGCAATCTATAGGAAAAAAAAAATGAATAACTTTCCATAGACAATATTTTAATTACAAATCTGCATTTTACAAACTACTTCCAAAAAAAAAGTCTAAAAGTTAGCTAACTAACAAGGGACTTGTTTAACACCACATTAGCTAGCCTTCAACTCTCATATCCTAGTTATGGCGTTCCATGCATTTTCATCTTTAGCTTGAACCTAAGAAATCATGTTATTTCTTCTTGCTACTTTAGTCTTTAAACAACATAGCATAAAGGTTGGGTAGTTTAGTATAGTCCTCTTAATTCTTATAGATAATCATTTACTTAGGAAGGTACTTACTCGATTTTGTAGTTTCACCATTTTCTCTAAGATAAGATGCAAATTTTTCCATTTACCTAAATCAAATTTTCTACACAAAACAAGGTCACAAGTTATAGTGGATTTTCTTCATTATGCAACTTTACTGACCAAAAAAAAGGTAAATAAATAGATTCTCTTAGGTTTACAAGAACTTAATAAAGGAACACGTTCATGGCTAGGTCACAATCTTAAGTTGTATGTGATTGTCTTTCATTGGAGAAGGGACTAATCACTTCATAGGTGGCATCCTCAATTTACTTTCTATCAAACTTCCAATTTGGACTAGGGGGGAATTAGAATTGCACACAAAATTGAATTTAACAAGGTTTTCTAGGGTGGTACACCTGTCGATCATATTGATTAGTCGTGAAAAATAAAAGTGGACCACTCTCATCAATCATGATTAAAAATAAGGTAGACATAATTAGGTCAATTGGTTACACCTTTTTAAGGTTATCCAAGGGGTTGTGAAATGTTATTATACACAACATTCTATTTGGTTCTTTTATTACAAAATTAGTTACATCATTTCATATCTAATCATTAAACTATGACTATTTTTTAGGGTAACTTGAACTATCTATTTCAAACTTAAACCTTTCATAAGGCTTGCTAGGTGAATCCTTCAATTAATCTTCTCCAAAAATTCATTACATCCACTATGGTGTAAGGATGTGATTGATCTTACAAAGTTTAATTGTATGATCATAAATAATTTTTATTTAATTTACCACACCTATACTAAACCATCCATAATAATTATTTAGATCAAATTTTATAAGAGTTATAAATGTCCTTCCAAGACTATGAGTGCAAGGTCACAAAAATTTAGGTTTCCAGAAACATGGCTAATTATCATTAGCTAAGTATCCCATAAGGTCTAACTTGATTCACATATTTTTACAAATCCTAAGTAAGGTGGTTTATTGAAATTATATTTCATTGCTCAACAAAAGGTTATCCTAAAAAAATTATTAAGTAGGTTCCAATTTAAGAACTATTTGATTTAAAGGTTGTCAATATTCACAATGTACAACACTATAAGACCCATATTAATCCCAGAGTGCCCAGTGTTTCAACCTGGCTCTGATACCAAATGTAATACCCAATTCTTTACACCAAAATATAGTTAAGGGAATAACACAATTTCCAAAAAAAATTCACTTACACTTGCAAACCTCTAAAATTTTGCTACCAAAGCAGGCACTACAAGAATGCATACAACTTTTGACCAGACATAAACTATAATTATTTTAGTTCGATAACTAGTTTTCTTAGACCATCATGGTCAGTTCGAGAGGAGATGTGGAATCCACATCTCTAAGGTAGACTTAAATAGCTCAACCAACCCAAAATTAACTTGAAACATTATATAAGTTGCATGCCAACAATAAAATATATATGTATATCAGTAGTAATTATAAGAATATATAAGAGAACAATCCTAGGGGCCAGACCTAGTCCTCGGGGGCTCGTCATAAGATGGCCTTGCCTACTTATGTAATTCGCAGAGGCATCGTAGTTCGACAACTAGACTTCAACCATCTCCCACATGGTTGGATAACAAAGGATAAAATTTATTAGGTTATAAAGATGTCTTAATATAAATCTTGATCATATCATCAACTCACACAATAATGATATTGTTAACAATTCAAGGGGGTCTCTTAAACAATTGGACCTCGATTATAAATCTTGGACTGACATCAATGGAAATTTTCCCAATTGTCACACAATAAAGGCCACTATCTTAACCATGCCCTAAGTAATATTTAGTAAAGGATGCATTTAGGGAAGTTTTAAATACACATATATCATATAACACCAATCAAAATATTTCACTATAGCAAGAGTTACCAATGACACTTAACACCCTAATACATCCACAGAACATATTTTCTACTTGGTTTAAATATCCAAAATTTCCCTGCTAGGACCATAATAAAAGGGCATCGACTAACTACTTAATAGGGATACAAACTTAATAAAACATTCCAACTCAAATATAAAGTCAAGACACAAAATCATATGAATTCCATGATTGTAAGAATGAGCAAGAAGATTTGCTTTATAAAAATTTCATGAAATTGAGACGTAAATATTAAAGTGCATGTCAAAGTAGTGTCTTGTTCTAAAAACTTTCATGGAGACTAACAAGTATGAAATAAAGCTTCTTCTTTTAATCCCAAGGCATAGATTACCCCCAAAGCCAAATCCCTCCTAGAAATTGGTAAGCATTAAATAAAGGCTATAGAACAATACCAAATACTCCCACATCTTCTTCTTTTCAATTAATTATGTTAGTTAATAATGCTACCTTATATGATATTAATAAAACTACACTAAGGAATTATACAATTCTAAGTATACTGATCTAACTAACATAATTAGGCATGGTAATCCCATATACAAGAAAATACTATTCCAACATATCTCCCTTTGTTCATTTAGGTCTTGAACTCATGGCCGAGAATATCCATTTCAAAATTCAACATATCACGATAATATCTAACATAAGTCAAACAATAATCACATGTATATCTTGTTTGAGGTACATACATATATACATCACATAAGTTTGCAACTCCTACATTCATCATTATAACTTTTAGTAATGTTATATAATAGAACATTTGTGTTGTAGCATTTTTACAACATAGTAAGGATTAATAGTTTTTATTATTTTTATATGATCATACATGCTATGTCGTTGGATTTCTATCTGGCTTATTCAAGCATTGACTTCATGTGATGCTATTTTAATAAATAAGTAGAGGATTATCTTCATTGATCAACTCATTAGCATCAATCAATAATAAAAGTAATTTCTTGAATAAATGAATCCAAAAATTCTTTCCATAACATGTTAATGCTAGTATCAAATATGATTAAAAATTTCCTATAGATTATAAGGCGTTAATTATATATCACACACACATGTCACATATAATTACTAATGGTTTAATTACGTGTCTTTCCATATTGATGGAATAACACTACTCGTGACCCCATAATCAACACTCTAATATATTATATGACATTATAGAATGGATTGATCCCCTCGTAATACCAAATTCCTAAGGTAAAGTAATGACTTATGATATTGCAATGATACTTATAAGAATAACCTTTACACTATTATCGATATTACAATAATCTAAAATCTCATAACAAGGAATTAATCATTTAGATGGGAAGATGCAAACCCACGACATCCAATTAATAGGAAGAAGAAAAATTAACACTTTACAAGTACAATAATAGATATCATTAATGTTGGTCAATCAATGTTGCAACAGTCAAGTAAATCTGATGAAATAATTGAAAGAAAAGCGCACACTTTCAATTCTAGTCTCTTAAGAATACATAGCCCCACAACAGACACTTACAGCTAGTTATCAGAAAATTAAAGTGAAATGAAAAATGTGCGTGGTAAACTACGCAACGTTGATTGATCTTCTTAATTAGAATCAATAGCAAAGGATTTTCGTCAAAATATTTAGTCCCCAATGATTTGGTAGACATGTAAGCAAAATGTCGAAGCATAGACAAAGCACGTGGGAAATATTGACAGATACCTCAATGAGACGTCATCTTGCTGAAAGCAATCAACAATGTAAAAAGCAGATTTCACAACCTCTACCACCAGGATGATTTCTTCTCATGCTACCTCAAAGCTCTTAGAAAAAGTATGGACATCCATAGAGGTAAAAAGGGTACATAGTTTATTTATTTCCAGATGTTGCGATTGCAAGTGACCTGACAAACAGGTATGCAAAATGTCTGAAGCATGGAAAAGGCGTGAGAACTGTTTGACATAATTCCAAAAGGAAATGTGGCCTCATGTAATGCGATGTTTGCAGGATATACACAAAATAGATTTGTTGAAAAGGCTTTAAAAACTTTCAAGCATATGCAATTGGCAGATGTAAATCCAGATTTCGAAACCGTTTCCAGCATCCTCTCTGCTTACTCAAAAATGGGAGCTTTGAAACAGGGTAAGAGCGTCCATCAAGCATAATGGTTGGGGGATTTATTTTTTTGTTTGATATTATCATTGGAATATTCTAGAAGACATGCACATAAAATGTGGAAAGATAGACAAGGCGAGTGAACTGTTGATAGAATGCCTCAAAGGAACTGTGGTCTCGTGGACTGTGATAATTGCAGGTTAAGCACAAAATGGATTTGTTAAAAAACCACACTAAAGAAACTTTCAATCAAATGCAATTGGCAGATGAGACGCTAGTCTCCTCTACCTCATCCTCCTTGCCCGGGCTATTAATGCGAGCTTTGAAGTAGGGTATGGACACACATAAAAAGGTAAAGAATATGGGAAATTTCATCATCAAATATGCATTAAAGAAGGGGGAGTGAATAACAGAGATCCCACGGTTCTCAGAAAGCATCTCTTATTATAGACCATGTAACTCCAAGCAATGCCAAAGAAAAAAGATTGTGATACTTAAATAAAACATTGGCACCTAGCCCAGTTAACCAAAAGTAAATTACAGAAGTTGTATGAATGGCCTAAGAAATTGCCACCATGTGAATAAGGCTGACCTGAAATAGAATTTTTGCATGTTCCAGAGGTGCAACTCCAGTCTTTGTAATTCCACTAGCAAAGCCTCCTTTGTCATAGCAGGTCCTTGAGGTGAACCCATTCACACCCTCTCCTCCAAGCCAAATAATTATCTTTAGGATAGAAGTCTAGTGAAAGCTGTATAGAAATTTTCTACGAGCCGGATCAGCCGCCTTATCCATCCCCAATTCCCCAATGGGGGTGACGTCTAGCTAGCCTCAAGTCGAGCAAATATTTTTTTTATTATTATTTTATCCCATCATTCATTCAGGAGGCAACGGCGCTGAAATGGCAACCTCTGAACATTCATCAACTGATACTTTGCTTCTTCTGCTATAGGAAAAGACACCCATCACTCGACTTATTAGGGTTACCCTGTTCTCAGTTCTAAATATCATAATGTTTCCTCAAGGAAACCAGGTGGGTTATCAATATAAACAAGGGCTGAGAAACTTCTTGCTATCCATCGCCAAGTAGTAATCGTCTTCTTCATATTTTACCATCTTCTTATAATGATGCCGAAGTCATTCCACACAGCATCAACGCTTTCCTCTCTAGATTCATCTTTGTTGCCCAACCAATACTCAACAGCCTCCTCAATCTGCTAGCGCAGAGATCTAAGAGCCACCCTCACCAACCACTTCTGTCGTCCATTAAAGCTGATGTGTACTCTCATAATTAGTCATGACATCCCTCCAACTCCCTCCTCCTCTTCCTCCCTATACCTTGCTCGTTTAATGCCATTTCTCCACTAGTTCTATGATTGAGTTGACATTTTTCGTCGAGCCCCGCATTTACCCTTAACTATTATACCTATCTTATGCCACTTGCATTCTATACCAGTAACATTTATGATGCTTTCTCCTTGAACACTTCGTCAGATACTCATTACAGAGATATTAAATAGATGGAAATGTATCCCAAGGCCTTAATGAGCATGTTGAGGTAAGGGCAATTTTGGTAGGGATCATGAATGCATGAATAATGCCTCAAAAACTTCCAAATGGGTCTTGGCATATTTTAAATAGAGTTTATAAGTCTATTTATAGATAAATCAATATTATGATACAAATGCATTTTATTCTTTTATAAATTATTTATGAATCCAAATACCTCATCATTTCAATTCTCCCCTACTATTATTATATTTCTTTTGGACTCATGGTAATCATAGTATATCTTTATGTATTTATTCATATTAGATCCACAATTTTTTTATTTTTTTAATTTTTAAAATCTTATATCCATTCCATTGCTATTTCCTTATTAACGTTACTCCTATCATTCATATATTCCCTTTAACCAATAAGATTATCATCTCTCCATTTACATCACTATTCCATAGAAGTTAAATCTTTATGTTCCCATAAATAATAATATTAGTTATATCAATATTTATATATTAATGTTGTTATATCATAACTATTAATAATTCGATGCTTACCTTATCATCCGTAGAACTCTGTTTATTCATTATTATGATATTAATATGAAGCAATATTGATACTAATAGCATAATTATTCAAATATCAAAATGTTGATAATACGCAATATATTGTTATGATCAATACTACTTAGATATTAATATTAAAATTATTGACCAAGCTTCCGCAAATCTTAATAGCTATATTCCTAATTGGGACTCAGAGTACATTACTCTAATTAAATATATATATAACAATACTATTGCCAGTTTAATTATGATCCCAATTTTAACTTATTATGAAGTTATTAATATTAGTAACAATTTTGACATTAGTTCTATTATTCTTTATTCAAGTTTTGAGCATGCACAAGTCAAGAAAAATCATAAGTTAATGTGAAGTCCTTTGAAAATTTTGATTGAATGACATACTAAGTAGAACTAAGCTAAAGTAGCACCATTGATTTGTAGGTCATTAGTTATAAACAACTTATCATACCTATCTATAGGTGGGGCCTCACAAATTCATTCCTGACATTCAAAAATATGTATATATAGGTCTAATTGGCTGACCTTAATGGTTGAAAGTTGATCTACTCACCTTGTTGATCTTCGTCTTAATGAAACTCTATAAAAAGGAGAAAGTAACCCTAGGATCTTTACACTTAGACCTTCGTATTCATAATTTTTGTTTCTCAAGTATGCATGCAATACTAGATAAATAAAGAATCATGATCCATAAAAATATAAAGGAAATAATTAGAATAATTTTATGAATTATGATTGTATCACAAATATATTAGGACATCACCTTCAAAATTTCATAGAAGAATCTAAAAATAGTTCTCTATTAGATACTTGAGGACACCTTCCTTTTGTTTATGGAACTCAATTTTCCTATCTTAAGAAACATATACCCTTTTTTATTATATATTCATACTTTCACAATAATGATTATAAATTTCATTTATGTATTTAGTAATAAGAAAAACAATATTTATGAATTAAGGATAATATTTATTTATCATTTTGACAATAAGAGTTATGACTATTTCATATAATAGAAGAACATATAATTACCTATTTTTAAAGGAGTGTGAGGGATATTTATTTGAGTCAAAATATAAGAATTGGGCTTGAATTACCACTAAAGGACCCTCACAACAAGGATATCATGTTCAAATAGTGATAGTAAGATGTATAATTATTATAATATATTCATAACTAGATTGATAAATACACAGTCACATAATACTTTATGCTACTCTAATTTAATTTACTTATTTATCCAAGCTCATATATAGTTTTCACACACACTCACACGTACTCACCGATCATGTCATTATATTATATGAATCAAATCCATAAATAAAGAGGTTTATAACTGTAGTGTAGGAAAATGCATACCCTTGCATTTTCACACTTGTTTGGGCCTGACTTGCTTTATTTATCCCTATTTATGTATTAACTGGTCCTATATTTCATCCACAAGCCTAATAAATTATATATTTTCATGGCTAATCCTGACAAACATCAAAGGATAAATGATAATTTACTAATTTTGGTTGTGTCCTTGATTTTTGGATCGGGACTAAAATGCCACCTAGGGCGTCTTTGTCTTCCAAAGGTCTTGGCACCCTGATTTTAAATGCACCTTAAATGGGCCCCTTTTTATGAGTCTGTGTCCCAAGTTTCATGCCTCGAGACTAAGATACAACCTAGGGTTTCATAGTCCCCCTTAATTTTTTTTCAAGATTTAATTTCAAATCTTGGTAGGATTTAGCCTCCTTTAATTAAATATTTCATATGTTAGCTTGGTGTGGTGTAATTTCGAGATATTAATCATAGATAAGTATAAATACATGGTTCTTTCACTCATTTCTTACCAAGCAAGTTGAATGAGCATTCCTAATAGCATAATTGAGTTCAAAAGAGCATTCAAGAGCAATTCATCAACCATTTGGAGTGATCATCAAGATTTAAGCATCATATCAAAGATATTCTTGCATCATATGTGTTTTTGAGCTAACATTTGTGATGTAGGGTTTTTATTGAAGCAAGCAATTCAAGTCAAGGTCTATCAAGCATTCCATTAGGTCAAGATATACATTCAAGCTCACCACTTCACACAAGTTTACATATTTCATAAAAAGGGTTTGTTGAGTTGCAACATAGCACTTTGTTTATTCATCATTTCCCTCCATTATTTCATTTCATTCTAAGGTTTAATTACCAACAAGGGGTTTGACCAAGGAAAACCCCCATTTACCAAGGAAAACCCCCATTTACTAACAATCAACAAGTTTTTCCTCTCTTGCATGTTTGTGTTTTCAGATTTAGGTTGAAGATCATTTGGAGTGAAAAGTTTTAAAGTTTCTTTGCAAAGTTGTCATCTTCATGGAAACTCAAATACAGGTCAGACCTGGAAGTTTCAGGACCTGATATTTGAGAAGAAGGAAGCGTAGACATTGAGCCTTCTGATCAAATTTAGATCGAGACTAAGTCAGCAGTAAGGGTGTCTTAGTCCTCCAAGTGGTATTTTGTAAAGGTTCATTTAGATCCTATTCTGACATCTGAAGATTCTTTGTTTGCCCTGAAAAACAACAGTGGGACTAAGACAACAGTAAGGGCATCTTTGTCCTTCCTAGCATATTTTGATAGAATTTTTACATTTCTAAAATCCTTATCACATCTCCAGACTTGATAGGTACATACATCCTAACTTGTTTTTGCTTAATTTTGTCATTTGCACTCATTATTTGGCTTGCATTACTAGGTTTTGTGAGTTGAAGATCAAATTGTCTTTTCCAAGCTTTTGCTTGGTGGTGAACCCTTCAAAGCCTAAAGAACCCCTCCTATGTATTCCTTGTTGAGAATTGACTCACCTTTGTGTTGATAGTCAATTCAATTTGGGATGCTAGGTCATATTTGAATGATAATTGGGGAAAAGTGGTGTTCTATGACCTAGGCCATAAAGCACCCACATTTCCTATGCATTCAATAACTAAATAATATAACTATTTTATGATGCTACATTGAGCCCCCACTTTAGTGGGAGTGTGAAATTATGCTCAGAATCACACTAAAGAATATGTCGAGATGGGTTCAATTTTCTAGATATTAAAGAGATATGATATAAATAAATCTAGGGAGAAGCAAGCAAGCCCCCAAGATTGAAGATCCCATGAGAAACCAATGTATGGAAAAAGGAAAAAAAATGTATGAATTGAAAAATGACCACAAAAAATATACATTAAACAAACAAAATGATGTAAACAAACAAAATGGAAAAACATAAAAAATGTAAAAGGAAAACATGCAAAAAGGCAAGTATCAGAATCATGAACTCACAAGCTTCCCAAAAATCTTACTAGGGTCTCATAGCTAGACAATAATTGAATTAAAAAAATTAAATTTTCAATTGAATCCAATTCTAGATTTCATAATAAAATGGATTCAAATTCAAAAGACCATAGGAATTCAACTTTTAATGATATTGAAATTTAAATGCTATCAAAATTCAGTTGCAATTCAATTATTTAATAAATTCCACCTTTCACTCAACTTACAGATAGTTACGAGTTGCAAGTTTAATTTTCTTGGAAATTATCAAATATTGTGTTCTTTGCATTCTTCCATATCTTCATTTTTTCTCTCGAAATCAACTTTTTTATTTTTATTTAATTGGTGCAATCCATCCTCTATTCAACTACTCTTTAATTTTATATGCTTCACGAATTTATTATTTGATTGTGTTGGATTTTATCTCCTCTTCTCAATGCTCCCATATTGCCTCCCTTTCTCCTTAATTATTTTCTTATGTTATATTCCTAACACATTCCATCTCTCTAGTTAATATTCTTTGTACATTTTATTTGCAATTCTCATTTTATTCCCAATCTACATTTTCTCTAGTAGCTATCTTCGCTTTCCCAAAGCTATGACCTCCTCCATAATTAAATCATGTTGTTCTATAAATTTTTAATTTAATTAAATTTTAGAACTATGATACTACCTAGGGTGGTTCCCTCCACAATCTACCTTATTTCTTTTATAATTTATTTTTTCAATTTCCTCTAACCTGTGTGGCATGACCCTCACTCTATTTAAGACTACTATATCTTATTTTCTTTAAAATGCAATACTTTTAATTTTTCCCCTCAATATGGTAGAAAAGGTGAGACCCTAATAGTTAACTTTAGGATCTAAATGTCCTTTTCCACTACAATATCAATTGAGATTTGAGGTAGAAGGGTTCGATGGATTGGACAAGGATGTAAGATTGATGTACAACCTGAAAGGTGAGTCAATCTATCCTTGACAAGAATTGAAATGGTTTTAGAGGGTAATGTAATGATTTGACTAGCTAGTGGTTCCAATAATCTATTATGATGCAAAAATAGCAAATCTAGAAAGTCAAAGAAAAATTTAAGAAGTGGAAATAGACTAAGATAATTTTTGTGCACATATCATATGAATTTGGAGCTAAAAAGGTAGGAGCAAGTCACCTACATAAACTATTTCCTAGTAACAAGATGATTGTTGAATGAAATAGTGGCGTTGATTACAAGTAAAGTTAGGTAGAAGAATTTTATCACAGAGATAGGTGTAGAAATGATGATACCAAGGTGAGTGGGAACCAACAATATCATACACCATTTCTATTTCAAGGGGATCATATGTAGGGATCAATAGTTGTTTGACCAAAAATTCACATTTAGGATGGTCTTGGGGAGTGTCAATGAGATATTTGATCATAGCCATTACATTTGTAGCTTTATTTTGTAATCTAGGCACTTGTTCAAATTGGATATAGCCAAAGTAATTCTTAAATCTATCTATCATGTGTTTATAGGGGAGAAGCTTATCATATTTGGTTTGGAATTCATCATTGACCCATTTTCAATGATAAGTTGGGAGTCACCATAAATAAGAATCTGATTGATTTTTCATTGTACAACAATCCTCAAACCTATGATTAAAGATTCATGCTTGAAAATATTTTTCATGCATGTTAAAGACAAAATTAATTTCTTAGGGTTGATGTGACCTTGTAGGGTCACAAAGAGAAAACCAATACTTGCACCATGATGTGTGTATGACACATCAAATAAAGATTCCATGTTTATGAAATAGTAAACACTAACTCATCTGAAAACTCTACAACCAAGGGATAAGCATCCACCAAAGGAGCATTGGATAAATTATCTATAATAACTTGACATTTGATAGCTTTAAGATCCACATACTGAATATCCAACTCACTTAGGATTATGACCCACTTAGCCATATGACTAGTTAGTGATGTTTCAAATAATAGACCTACTTGAGTGGATCAACTTTAGAAATAAGTGTAAAAACTTAAAATTGTATTGGTCAATTTCATGCATTTTATTTAATTTACTAACACAATTTTCATCTTGATTCAATCATTTTTGTATATTTAGCTGAATAATCCTAATTGTTTAATTAAATTCATCATTTTCTTCTATTAATTGAGTAATCAATATTATTGAATTAATTCACCTCTTTCATGCTAATTTTTACCCTATTTGATTAAATAATGAAAATTGTTTAATTAAATCCCTTAATTCCTCTCATTTGATGAAATAGTCCTAATTATTTAATTGAATGTCATAAATCCCCCCTTTTAATTAAATGATCTAATTATTTTCTCACCTTTCATAATTAAATAATATTTCAATTATTTAATTGGCTAATATCTTCTAATTCTTGCAACTTCTCCCACTTGCAAGAGAATATTCCCATGGAATATTCCTCCAATTCAAATTTAAATATTTCCCTCCAAATGGATATATCTTCCAACATTCTTCTTACAATCATGTGATTGCACATTCTAATTCAATTAGAGCCCTTGATTAAATTCAACTATCCATGCCAATATTCAATTTTATCCATGGATTTGATCATTGATCCATGTCATTCTCTCACACTCATTTCTATCCATTGATTAGCCAAACTAATATTAACCATTGATTAATCTAAAAATACTATAAATGACCCCTATTTCTATGAGAAAAGGATCCACAGAATTTCAGAAATTACACTATAGTTAATTTAATCCTCATTTTGAGAGAATTTTCATCCAATTTACCATTAGAAGATAATTCAAATCTTGTTTCAAAAATGGGATTAGGAAAGGGCTCATTATTCCACATCAATTCAACACTAATCCCCCAATGGAATGAGGTTTACTTGTGTTTAAATGAGTTTTCTTTAATCAATTTTATGTTATTTCATGTTTAATGGATTCCTAGTTAGCTTTGTGAGAATTTCATTGGGAATATGAGTTAATTAGGCTAAATGTTGGGTTTCTTAGTTGATTCTAGTTGCATTTGATCTAAATATATTTCATTTCACATTTTTGGCATGCTCGTTGTGAACATGAAATACATTTAGATCAAATACAACTAGAATCGACTAAGAAACCAAGCATTCAACCTGATTAATTCATATTCCCAATTAAATTATTACAAAGCTAACTAAGAAGCCATTAAACATGAAATAATATGAAA
This sequence comes from Sequoia sempervirens, assembly GCA_007258455.2. Classification (NCBI taxonomy): domain Eukaryota; kingdom Viridiplantae; phylum Streptophyta; class Pinopsida; order Cupressales; family Cupressaceae; genus Sequoia; species Sequoia sempervirens. The sequence goes on along the minus strand of VDFB02353493.1, from coordinate 313,699,356 downwards.
TTGATGAAAGAAACTTAATTAAACATAAGAAAACCTCATACCATTGGGGGATTACTGCTAAATTTATGTGGAATGATCAACCCTTTCCTAATCCCATTTCTAAAGCAAGATTTGAATGATCTTCTAATGGTGAATTGGATGAAAATGCTCTCAAAATGAGGATGAAATTGACTATAGTGTAATTTATCAAATGCTTTGTGGATCCTTTTCTCATATAAATGGGGATATTTATAGGATTTTTAGACGAATCAATGGATAAGATTGGTTTGGCTAATCAACTAATAGAAATGAGTGTTAGAGAATGGCATGGATTGAAATGATCAAATCCATGGGTAAGATTGAATATTGACATGGATCATTGAATTTAATCAAGGGCTCTAATTGAGTTAGAATGTGCACTCCCATGATTTTAGGAAGAATGTTGGATGATATTTCCATTTGGAGAGAAATATTTGAATTTGAATTGGAGGAATATTCCATGGGAATATTCTCTTTCAAGTGGGAGAAGTTGGAGGGATTAGAAGATATTAGACAATTAAATAATTAGGATATTATTTAATTATGCAAGATGAGAGAATTTAGGATTTCGATTAAATAATTAGATTGAATTTAAATAAAAGGGTGGGATTAATGACATTTAATTAAATACTAAGAATTATTTAATAAAATCAAAGGAATTAAGGGATTTAACCAAATAATTTATATTATTTAATAAAATAGGGTGAAAATTAGCATGAAAGAGGTAAACTAATCAAAAAATATTGATTACTCGATTAATAGAAGAAACTGATGAATTTAATTAAATAATTAAGATTATTCAAATAAATAGTCAAGAATGATCAAATCAAGATGAAAATGGTGTTTGTAAATCGAATTAGATGCATGATATTGACCAAGAAAATTTTAAGTGTTTACATTTTCCCCTCTTTGAAGTCAGGTACCTACTAAATTGGTCCAAGGAACTGATGCCTCTCAGATGAACATTCCTATTTAGATCAAAAATATAAAAAATCATTATTTTTTCAGATGCCCACTATGCCCTAGTGGAAGGAGTGGATGCCGGTATACAACCCCTTCGAGAGACCAAGCAAAAATTTCAAGTTTTAGGTTGAGATCACAATAAGGATATAAGATTGGTTCAATTACGACGAGGATAGAAAATAAGCCTTAGGATATGGATAAAAGGATCACAACAAGCTATCAAATAAAACATGGAGATTTAGGACCAAAACCCTAGGTCAAGCAATACATTCAGGGTAAAAACCTTAATTTTCCATGCATATATATAAGAGGTTGGGGTCACTTTAAAGCTCATTTACACACTTGGATTTAAGAATTTTGAGTGCTCTTAGAGATATTTTGTGAGAGACCTAGCAGTGTAGCTAACATAATGGCAGATCATGTGCTTACCTTGCATCACTAAGAAAAATTCCATGCATTCCAACAACCAATCAATGTAGGACCATTGATATGTACCCCTATAAAATTTCCTTGCACATACTTTGAGATAGTGAAATGTAGGGTAGATTAGGTCAACATGAAATATATTAGATCAAATACAACTAAAATCAATTACAAAACCAAGAAATTATCCTAACTAACTCATATTCCTAATGAAAATTTTGTGAAGCTAACTAGGAGTCCATTATACATGAAATAAAATGAAATTGATGAATGAAAACCCAATTAAACACAAGAAAACCTCATCCCAATGGGGGATTATTGCTGAATTGATGTAGAATGATCAACCCTTTCCTAATCCCATTGTTGAAGCAATCTTTAAATGATCTTCTAATGGTGAATTGGATGAAATTCTCTCAAAAAGAGGATGAAAAGGACTATAGTGTAATTGCTCAAATAATTTATGGATCCTCTTCTCATATAATTGGGGGTTATTTATAGGATTTTGAGATGAATCAATGACTAAGATAGGTTTGTCTATTTCAATGGATAAAAATGAGTGTGAGAGAATAGTATGGATCAATCATCAAATCCATGGATAAGATTTAATATTGACATGGATCATTGAATTCAATGAAGGGCTCTAATTGAATTGGAGTGTGCAATCCCATGATTTTAGGAGGAATGTTGGAAGATATTTCCATTTGGAGGGAAATATTTGAATTGGATGAGAATATTCTCTTGCACTTATGGGAGTTGGAGGACTTAGAAGATATTAACCAATTAAATAATTATGATATTATTTGATTATGCAAGGCGAGAGAATAATTAGATAATTTAATTAAAAAGGGGGATTTATGACATTCAATTAAATAATTATGATCATTTAATTAAATGAGAGGAATTAAGGGAATTAATTAAACAATTTTCATTATTTAATCAAATAGGATGAAAATTAGCTTGAAAGAGGTGAATTAATGCAATAATATTGATTACCCGATTAGTAGAATTAAATGATGATTTTAATTAAGAAATCAAGATTATTCAATTAAATAGCCAAAAATGATCAAATCAGGATGAAAATGGCATTAGTAAATTGAATTAGATGGTGATATTGACCAAGACAATTTTAAGTGTCTAAATTTTGTCCCTCTTTGAAGCGAGGTGCTTGATACATTGGTTCAAAGAAATGATGCCTCTCAAATCAACATTGTTGTTCAGATCAAAAATTTTAAAATTCATGATTTTTCTAGATGCCCCACTATGCCTTGGTGGAAGGAATGGATGTTGGTATACTACCCCCTCAAGAGATCGAGTGGAAATTTCAATTTTTAGGTCAAGATCACAATAAGGATAGAGGATTGGTTCAGCTATAATGAGAATGGAAAATAAGACTCGAGATCATAGGATAAAAGGATTACAACATGCTAGTGAAGAAAAAAATAGAGATTCAAGACCAAAACCCTAGGTCAAGCAATGTATTTAGGGTAAAAAACCTAATTTTCCATGCATATATAGGAGGTTGGGGTCACTTTCAAGATTATTTGTACACTTGGATTTGAGAATTTTGAGAGATATGAGAGAGATTTTATGAGAGATCTAGTAGCATAGTTAACAGAATGGAAGATCATGTTCTTCCCCTACATCGCTCAAATAGAGCCTGTGAGTTCTAGTGTCTAGCCAATGTAGGACCACTGGTACATACCCAAAAAAAATTCCTTGGATGTACTTAAAGATAGTGAAATGTAGGTTAGATTAGGTCAAAAAATGTGTCGATGTTTCAATGATACTTTGTAATGGTTGGTGACACTTTTGCAAGTTTCAACAATGCTTTTGCAAAAGAGTGCCACTCTAGAGAAATTGTGTTGGGGTTTAGAATACTACCGTGCTTTTGTAGACAAACCTATGCCTCTTAAAAAATTTTAGAGCTACACATTTGCATGATTTCAAAACCATGCTTTTGTTTACAACAACACATTTGAAATATTATTGTGCCTTTGCACAATAGTGACACTATTACAAAATAGTGATGCACTTGCTAGATTGACTGAGCCACACCTTTGTAAATATGCTCACTTTTATATTTTTCAGAATTTCAGATAGTATTTCTTCTTTATTTTAGAAAAAAAAAATGCAATTGTGTGCATTGTGCATGCAATAGTTCTTTTGTCCACTATAGTCACATGAATAGAGGCTCAAGATTCTAGGTTGAATGATTGATTTTGAGGATGAGGATGATTTCCTAGGAGTAGTTATTCTATACCATATTTTTTTATATTCTAGAGATTCAGACACATCTTATGATGATGACTTGGCTCATGGAGTAGTGGCATTTAGAGACCTCTTCTTGTTAGCTCTAGAAAATCAAGGCTACCATCACTCTCAAGAATGTCTAGCACATCCTATGAGTATCAATTGGTGGTGATAGGATTTTTTTCAATTAAAAAAGGGCACTACCTCTATGTTCAAGGTACTAGGAGTGGATCATATGCATGTTGAGGGTGGCCAGATCGACCTATAGAGGTACCATGGCTAGGTCAATCATTTGACTCTTGTAATTAGACGAATCATCATGGGAGTCGTGATGCCAAATAGATGTATCTAAGGATTTGGTATTAGTTGGGATGTGGTATTGGAGGGTATAATTGAGCATGTTCATACTTATGAATGGGGACCATGTATTCTAGCAACCGTATACCACACCATGCATCATATGGTATATGTGAAAGGGTGCAACTTATGAACAAGGGTTACTATGTTACACATCTAGGCTTAGGAGCATATTGTTGTGCTCCAACCTATGATCATGTTGCAAGATATTGATGAGGGGGATCTCATGGTATACTAGTATATATGGATGGCCACTCTCCACCACATGGGTGCAATAGACATAGCCTACTAGAGGAGAGTAATTGATGACATGAAAGTGTTTAGGTGGTGCCCATATCTGCAGACACAATAATGGGATGATGAACAATATTAGCTATATTATGCATGCCAGACATGGTGGTTGATGGGGTGATAGATTCATATAATTGAGAGCTACTTACCAGATAGGGTAGCTTGTCAGTTTAGGGAGCAACCAGATGCTCTAGTTCTAGATTATAGGGTTGCATTTGCTTGAACCTTTAGAGAGATCAATGCTTGGGGACTACAGATAGTGCCCCAGACACCGATAGATGATTTTAGCAAGCTTTTCCAAAGCCTTGGGTATATGTAGGGGGGCCAGATGATCCTGGTACCACCCTAGCCTATGATATGTGGTTCCCCTAGAATTATTCAATTAGGTTGAATGACCTAATAGGGGTCGATGGTGCAATAAATGGTAGGTGCAGAGGTAGAGGTAGGGGTAGGTGCCCCAAGAGCATGATAGATAGGTTCCAGGGTAGGTCATGGGACAACATGGTGGGTATATTCTAGTTATTAGATAGTAGCCAAGGGTCCAACCAATAGGACCACCTCCATTGCCACCACAATAGTATTAGGTATAGGGGGTACAACAAGGTCCATATCCAAGAGACCAACACATATAGGTGCTTATGGTCAAGAGAGATCAGGCTTTACAGGAAAGAGACATTACATGATAGGAGAGAGACACTACTCACCAGGAGCGAGATCAAGATAGATAACAGTTCCAGTAGACACACATACAACATGCAAAAGAGAGCACATAGGTAGAAACTTGAGGCTACTACTTAGATTTAGGTGCAGGCATAGGCACATGTACCATCAATGTTGTATGGATAGGAAATGGCCAAGGAATCCTACTATAGGACACTATATCATCAAGAGGTTCCAAGACACTGTTGACAATAACATTTTTATTATTGGAGTGCTTTAGGACCTACCACGTGAAGAGGGAGACCTTTAGTAGGAGGTCCATTAGGTAGAGTAGGTCATTAGCAGCCATATTGATAAGAGGATCTGGGGAGGAGAGGATAGATCCAAAGATATAAACACTTTTTTGATATATAGCCTAATTAATTGATGTATATCCATTCGTAGGATTTTTTTTTTATAGCCTCATGTATATTTTTGATGATATATTACACACTCTTCTGATATGTATCATGATGATAATTTTTTGATATATATACATGAGATGATTAGACATGATAGTTATAGCTATGATGTGCCTCTTATTTCATGTTTATGTTATGATATATATATTTATGGATGCATTATTATTGTGATGTGGATGCAGATTTTTATGAGATGCTTATATGATTTTTCATGATGATCCTCTTTGTTAAACAAGCGCATGACAAATGAGAAAGGGGGTGAATCAGTTGTCACAAGATTAAAAACTTAAAACTTAAACAATTATCAATTCCACAACCACACTATTCTATTATTAAGTGAGAGAATGACACACAAATAACATAAAGAAAATCAACACAATGAACACCAAATTTTTTACATGGAAAACCCAATGAGGGAAAAACCATGGTGAGGGTTAAATCACAATATAAAAGATTATAAAACAAGGCTCATTGCCCGAAATAGGACTCATTTTCCAAGTACAAAGGCTCACTGCCTACAGAAAGGACTCATTGTCCAATAGGGAGGCTCACTACCTACAGATACAAAAGAGAACAAAAAGATCCACCACAACAATTAATGCACATTCATAGGATTTTAGAAACCTTCAGCTCATTGCCTTCAACACAATAAAAAATTCTATCTCAACTCACTCACACACACTTCAACTCTAATGATTTGTAGCTCACTTTCATCACTTTGCATCACCCTATCATACAACTCTTCATAATTCAACTTGATTTTATACCATCCTCATCTTTAGAAACTTTCTTCAAGGTCAGCCACAAATACCTCATTTCATAAATTCAAATTAGGTCGGAAACTCAAAATTCCCATGGTGGAAAGGAATAAAAGTGGACCAATAAAATATTTTTCAAGATCAAAAATAATATATCGAAACAACCACTTGCTTCCTTAATTAAATTTTGTTTTTTGAATGAAGTGTAAAAACTAGGCAGGCCAAACCTAATGAAAACACAAATGATCATTGATGTACATGCTTCCCAACAAGAAGATGACACATAGACACCATGAAACACTTCCTTACATGCATGAAAATACACCTTAGAATCTTCTAGATACATCCATAGAAAATGCAACACTTCAAATACTGAACGTCTTTCACCAGTCCTTTCAGTCTGTATAAACCCATACTAAAATACTGAAACATGACTTCCAAATCACTAATCTTCAAAACTCTTTGCCAGAGCACAAAAAAGACCTTCACAAGACATATTCTAGGTCTACAAAATCTGAAATGAAAATAGAGAAGAAATACAAAGCAAAAATATTTCTCTCAGACCATGGAAGACCAACTTTACCAAAACATCTCACATACCAGTGAACGTAACTTTCACATACTATCACACCAGAAGCTAGAACTCAAGAGATATCACCACTAAATCTTCATTAGTAAACCTTTAGATCCACATAAGCATAGGATAAACACAGGAGAAACATGAAGCACATACCAGAGAATATTTTGAACACATTAAACACTCTGACTTCTCTTCTTTATTAATTTTATCAAAAGCACTTGGAAACTCATCAATACATCACATCTACAACAACATAAAGATAGTTCCATGTACTCACAACATCTCAACAACATCTCAACTATACATGTGCAATCTACAACATATTGAGCTGTGTTGACATCAATGACAACATTAATGACAACACCACCAAACTTTCTCATACATCACATCTACAACAACATAAAGATAGTTCCATCAATACATCACATCTACAACAACATAAAGATAGTTCCATGTACTCACAACATCTCAACAACATCTCAACTATACATGTGCAATCTACAACATATTGAACTGTGTTGACATCAATGACAACATTAATGACAACACCACCAAACTTACTCATACTTGCAACACTCTTTACTACGCTTATGACATTTATGCTTTATGATTAATCATATGTTGATATCAATGCATGTGTATGTATGCAAATGTAGTGAATGGTTTCTTCTTATAAATTTAATCATATGATATGTGATGATCATGCAAGATTTATGTTATGAGATGCATTTATTTTCCATATTTTCCATATAATATTTATGATGATGCAAAATGCATGTTATGAGATGTATGTTGATAGTTAATGGATGCAAGACATATGGATTTTATATGATTTTTGTTGAATGTCATGATACCAATTTGGAAATGTTAGCATGGATAGAAGATGGAAGAATTAAATGAACATTGATTAGCCTTTTTTTTTAAGTAACTGATTCATAAGTATCACAACTATATTATTATTCAAGACCTTATTACATATGTGATGAGTTAGGATAGATGATACCACTTTACTTCTTCGATTAGGATAAATTCATCATATCATTACTTATTTGTTATGTAGAAAAAAGGCATGATGCATCAAGGTATTGAAGACAGGATGGTGTTGTATCTAATGCAATGGGCTTTGACTCTACAAATAGATCTAGAACTATCCTTGTGCATACCTGACACACAAAATCCTTGTTTGATCATGTAAAAGAATAAGCCATCGAAGTAAGGAGACTAACACACAAAAGGTTTGATAAACATGATATGTCCTATCCATTATTTTATGTGAGTCTATCCCCGCACGCAGAAGGAAAGTATTCGCTGAGGTCATACTACAAGAATATCCAACAAGCATAGAAAATGAAAGCAATGATCAATGCCCTATTCCTTTCTCCCTAAATAATTTTGATAGAAATCATTGAGAGGTCATTGGAATGGAATAATAAGATAAATCATATGAATAGATCAAAATTAACAAACAATAGGGTATGTGCAGGATCATGATGGGCCAAAAAGTGGTGATATGATGGGTATGTGTAGAGTATGTGGCTGATGACTTCTTTTTTACCAAAAATTGATTAAACGAAAAGGGTTTTTAAAGGAGATTCTCAGATTTCCACCAGTATAAATTATGCTTTGGTTTGAATTTAATAAATAATTATTATTCATTTTCTATTTGAATTATGACTAAAGTCCTGGTTGATAGGCTGATTGAAAAACATCTATAGCTTTCAAACGATATCACATTTTTTGAATCTGAAATATGTTTCACATTCTATGCTTCACATACTATAAGATTAAAAAAAAAAATATTGAATTTCATGAAGTTTTGACCAAGTTAAGGTGGTCAGACATATGAGTTTTTTATATTTTTTAAAAGTTGTAATAAAAAATTCATAATTAATCATTTACTTGAAAAAAAATTACAAAAAAAATGCATCACATTGGGACATGAGTCCTCTACTTATATATAAAATATTATAAAAAAATATTATCATTTTATTGTTGTTAGGGTGGTCAAATAGACACCTACTTCTTATTTTTTCCTTGAAATTTATGTACTATTTCATTGAAATTTCAAATTTTCACCAAATAGATTTTTTTTTTTTTTATATAAACCTAGTAGTTTAGAAACTACATTAAATTTGATACAGATTCTATCCCTACATATTTTTGAAATAATATATAGATAACTTAATTCAAAAGTTTTATGTCAAGTTGCCTAACTCTGATTTTTCTAACTTCTTCGCCACTTGAGGACTTATTTCTTCCATGATGATCCTGCACATACCCAATAAATGTTATTCATATCTCTTTCAAAAGAATGTGACTAAAGTTGTAAGGCCCTGCCCTTTTATCCAATAGTTGCAAATACTTATTTCATCATGGGTATATTTGTTTAGTGATAATAAGTTAAGTTAAAATGATTAACTATGCAATCTAGCTCTAATAGTTATGTTGGTACAATTAGATCTTGTACTTAGCATATACTACGATAGTACGTAATAATTATATTATTTAATTAAGCTACTAAAATTTGAGCAATTAAGTTGTAGGAACTAGTAGTACCTCAATTAAGTTGAAACTTGAAAAGTTGTTCCAACCTTATTGTAGAATAAATGAGGTAAAAAAAATAAAAATTAAAAAAATTGACAATAGAAAATAAAATATAAAGGTGAATCTCTTTTAATATTTATCTCAAAGTGTTATAACCATGTTTTATTTGAATATTTCAAAGTACAGTGTATCATGCTATGATTTGAGATACATTTCATGAAAGATAGAAGGAATGACTCAAAAGAAATCATTTTTTTATAGGACTTGGGAAAGCTTCAATGACATCTAAACTTGCAGTTGTCATACAACGTTATTTTTGGAACAAAGTTTAAAACTAAATCAATGTTCCACATTATGAGTGAAACGAGGAGTGGAAGTTGGGGAATTTGTGAAGAGTTTTCCAAGCATACAAATATCTGAGTTGGATGGAAGAAAGCAAGATCATTGAAGATCTACGATGAATGACCAATTTAGACAAGTTTTTAGCTTTTAGTTTTAAAGGCATAAAAAGACTACCTTTCTGCCTGTAGAAGTTTTGTTTTTTGAAAAAACATTCTAAAATTTTAGTTTGCATACTGTGATTGTTTCCTTGTTTAAGCCTTGCTTTATTAGCTTTTGTTTTATTTCCTTTATTCCCTTTCAATCGATGATTTATCATTTTTTTCGGAAATCTGACATTCCAATGGAGGCGTTTAAAAGAGGAGGGCGCTCGATATTACAGAAGGGAAATTGGGCAACGTATGAGAGGAAGAGTTTCAGAAAGCTGGACAGATCCTCTTTGCTAGGAAAAGAATGTTGAGAATTCTTTTGGTGACTTGATAAAATAAAATAAAATTAGAGATGCATGGAGGAAAAAGGAGCCCCACTGCCCACAACAAGGAAATCAAGGAAAAAGAGAGTTTTCATCACGTTTTTGTGGATAGCTTCAAATTTCTCATGCATGTTCCACCGTGGTAAATCAAGAGCCAAATCCCATTGCCGTGATAAAATTACGCTGGCAAATGAAGATGGGTTGCAAGATAAACTTTCCAAAAAAATACCTGGAAGTGGTTGGATTTGAATTTGGGGGATGCATGTCCACCATGGTGGCGGATGGTAGAAAGGATTGTGGAATGTCGATCCCTGGGGGAGGGGCGTGGAGAACCAAGACTATTCCATGACAACGAGTAAGCTCCTGCATAGAAATCGGGTGCCTTGGGTGAGGTTCAGTGTGCCTGTAAGGCGTGACTCATAATGCTGCACAATGAGTATCGAACAATAAATTTATTTGCACATCAATCCTCATATCAGGTAGTTTCTTAATATTTCATCATGCCTTATCTTGGACCGATTTTTACGAATTGCATGTATTATCATTTTTGAATGGAAGACAAAACATTTAGATGGTTTAAATCTGTGCGGTCATTTCAACTGAGTGTACGCCATGCTTCATGGCATCACTATATTGGCCTTAATATGTTTTTTTTTTTAGTTATGCAAGTAGAGTGATCAAATTACTCTTATTCATAACTTATAGCATTCCCTTCTAGCTCGTTAATCTTCCCAATCTCCAAACAACTTAGCGCAATTCAATAAATAAACTGTATTTTGATCTGTATATACCTTTCTTTTCTCATCGGCCTATATAGGGTAGTGAATTTGATGAAAGTACATTGATCTGGAATTAAATAGAGTGAAACGGCTTATAAAGAGAACACCGATCTGAAAAAAAACAAGAGTGGAACAGATTTAATAGAATAGGGGGGAATTTCTTTTTATACATATATCCATCTTAAAATTGATATGGAAACTCGCTGAATAAGCTGACTGTTAGGGACATGCATTCTTATTGGGGTAGATATATTCGACATTGATCAAGTTTCATTTTTTTTGTCAATTACCCTCTCTTTATTGCGTTCCTTCAAATAAAACTAGCATAAAATTCATCTTGTGGTATAAACTAATTTATATGTAGTACAGTGGGAATGTATTATATAGCATACTTTGTAAAGGAGATAAGTCACTATCTTGCATATGGTAATTAAATAGTTTGAGTATTTGTAAATATAACTGAAACTGGTTTTATTTAGATCTAGGAAACACAGATAGTCAACGAGACTTTTAGAAGGGAATTGTAAATAAACCATTAGACGTGTCAACCATCTGTTGCTATGGATAATGACAGTAAGCTTGCACATAGGAAAATCCATTCTCATCTAATTTTGTACTGTTAATTTTAACAATAATTCCCTTACCTTCTTTAAACGGATTGTTTAAATAGTTAAATTCTTATTCAAAAGGTCGTATTAATCTGTAGATTGGATTTAATAATTTTGTGAAGGTAAAATTCTAAACCAAAATGCGTTTCTCAAAAGAGATGATAAAACTATAAGAATATGCACATATACCTATCTTTTTGAATTATACATAAATTTTGGAAGTAGTTTGAGACCTAAAAGATAGGTCTTAAATATGAAATAATTATAATTATAGATTCATATCATTTGTAATTAATATAATTAAGGTAGTAAATTATTTTTTATATCATCCCATGTTATGGGATAAACTAGGTTTTGATATCACTTTTAGTTCTCAGAATACAAGGTTAGATGGTAGGTTTTCTTATATTATTGATGGAAACTAAAGAAAGGAATAGTATTTTCATGTAGAGCTGTGATAAACTCTTAGGTTCATATTCCATTTCTTATAGTTAATGTATGGCTTTTGATTATTCTATTTTGGGAAAGAACTTACTTAATTATGTAAAGATTGTAAGTATTCCAGTATTGGGTCAAACTCAAGGATAACTGAGGCATCGTATAATTATTAGAAAGAAAAATTCTAGAGTAAATTGTGATTACTATATTTTATGGTAGATGTTACTCAGACATTTTAACAATGGTAATTCTCCATTTTCAATATGTAATTTTAACCTTTGGTTTTAAATAGATATCATATAATTTTCTAAAGGGAGATAATTAATCACTATGTATATAGGAACGATTATAGACTATTGTCTCTTGATTACTCATCTTATAAATTAATATTAATAAGAAAATATGATGCAAACTAAGTGATGTTTTGTGTTGATTATTTTGGAGGTTGTGAGTGTTTGAATGTTTGTTTATCTTATTTGCATAATAGGTGTCTACCCATTCTTTTGTTCTCAAATGAGATCACCATGAAAGTTGGTGTATATGTTCCTTGTTGGCTTTTTCTTGAGAACCCTCTATAGTGGTGTGTCAATGATGGTATTTTTTTGTGAACTCATAGGTATTGTATCTTGTGCTTTGAGCTTTGATGATAAACATTACTATTGACCTAACAATGTTTTTCTTATGCATTCACTTTATCCTTGTGAAGCCTATTGTGAGTTAAACCTAGATGTCATGCATTTCCTTTGGTAATTCAAGTTTGAGTTAGAGTAACTCTTTTGTCAAACTACGATTCCTCTGCGCTTCGCGTACATAGGCAAGGCCATCAGAGATGAGCCCCCGAGGAATTAGGTCTAGCCCCTTAGGTTCCCCTATACTTTCTTGAAAGCTTACTTGGGAGTTGGCCTTGTGTTGAGAATTGGTCAATTTTTTTTGGTATTTGTGCCATGTCCTTAGCTGAAATTTGGTGTTTAAGTTTTGGGCGTTACAAAAGTGAATTCCAATGATGATGCCCATTGTAGGAAAGATGTATACTAGTACATGCTATCAAATGCTTGTCTAGAACTAAGTGTTGGATAGGCCATTGATACAAATGTTAACCAACATGTTTGCCCATGATGAAGACTTATGATTTTTTATACTTTACATTTTATGCTTCACAGATTGTTATACCTTTTTCTGTTTGTGTTGCCAAAGGTTGAATATGATGATTGATTTATTAGGGATGTAAGTTTATTGCGAGTGAAATAGAAATGGGTTCAAGGGTGAATTTATTTTCTAGATATTTTAATGTTTTTAACATTTTGAAATGTTTTGAGGCTATTTTGGAACCTTTGAGATTGTATGAATGTTTATGTTTTCCAGTTATTTGAGGTTTTTTTTTCTTTTTATGAAAGATATTTTAATGTTTACCAAATGTTTTTTTGTTTTCCAAGTTTATAACAAGATCAGGACCCAAGGGAAACTAACCTTATGCTTCGGGGGCTCATTGATGATCGCCTTGCCTATGTAAGCACAAAGAAACTGTTGTTCGATTGACTCTTGACAAGTGACTATTTTTGATGATATATAAGCATTGAGATTGTCAATTTATTATTATGGACTATGAAAGAATGACCTAATGCCTCAGGGGCTCATCAACGATGACCTTGCTTATGTAAGCATAGAGACAACATAGTTTGACATGTGTTTTTGAATTTTTCATGTATTTGAACTATTTAAGGGTTTTTTATTTGATTTGGATGTTTTTGGAATTTCAAGATGACTTGAATGTATTTGGGATTTTGATGATGTTTTTGACTGTTTTTGATATTTTTGATATTTTGAGGATGATTCAAATATTTTTGATGTTTTGAGCCTTACAAATGTTTTGATGTTTTGGAGTTTTTGAGAATGATTTGGATGTTTTTGATATTTTGAAGATTTTGTAATTGTTTTAGGATTTTTGAGAATAAACTTAAGGTAATATACAAGAACCTGGTTTGATGGAAGTATACAAAGGTTCCCTTAGTGTGATGTGATAAACTACTTCAATACAGGTAAGAGAAACTAACCTTAGGAGTGTGCCAAGTAGTACTAAAGGGGAATATGATACTTACAAAATATCAAGCTACAATACGAACATGGATGGATGAAGGAATAAATAGGATAAATATGATGGAGGATGGATGCAATGGATATAGGATGTAGGATAAGTAATAGAGCCAATGGTACATAGGAGATGGTGCTTATTTACACCAGATACCTATTTTCCAGGTTTTCACCATGGTACTTTCCCAAAGTGCCACTGAAGTGGTTTTTGCTAGAGGATGAATTTTCTCTTTACTCTTTTGATCCTTTTTCTATATTATTTTTGGATTTTTTTTTAAATTTTTTTTTGGATTTATACCCTTCAGGAACTAGGCATAAATATTTTTGAAATGTGTGTTGTTGATGGGATCCTGCAAAGGTTCTCCTTTAGGGGTGGCTAGTTGATAAGCTTTCAAGCCATATCTTGCTATCACAATGAAAGGCCCTATCCAATTTGACTCAAATTTACCCTTGCTATTTGCATCTAGCATGTTCTTCTGATTCTCTTTTAGCACAAGATCTCCCACTTGGAAGCATAAACCTTTGGTATTTTTATTATAGCTCCTTCTAAGTCTATTCTAGTAGGCTTGTAGGTGATTCAATGCTTCAAGGCAATGTTCATCCAAGAACTCTAGCTCATTCATCCTGGATAATTTGTATTCTTCATCAATAATGAGATGATGCAGTGACAGTCTCAGGGACATGAGATCAACCTCAATAGGTAGGATGGCTTCAGTTCCATAGACTAAGGAATAAGGTGTTGCACCTGTGGGGTGTGTAGATACTAGTTTGGTAGGTCCACAAGGTGGGGTTCAGTTGTAGGTGCTAATCATGACCAACTTCATTGACTATATTCTAAATAGTATCTAAATAATGGTCTTGTTAGAAGGATCAAATTGATCATTTCCTTGAGGGTAGTAAGGGGTGGAAAAGATATGTTAGATATTGAATCATTAAAATAGTTCTCAAACATCCTAGTTCTTAAATGATGTTCCATTATCTATGATAAGGGATTGAGGAACACCATAATGGTAGATGAGGTAATTCAAGATAAACTTGGATATCTTCTTTCTCATTATGTAGGCCATTGGTATTTCTTCAATCTACTTTGTGAAGTACTCAGTGGTTATAATGTTGAAATTATAATCATTAGAAGAAGTGGGGGTGATTTTATGATTGAGTCCCCATTGTGAAAAAGGCCAAGGTGTAGTAGTGATAAGACCAAGCTCTTGATCCAATGCATGAATGAGATCTCCGTTTTTTTAGCATTGTATATATTTCTTGGCAAACTGATTTGCTTCTTATTCCATAGTGGGCCAATAATATCCTATCATCAACAATTTCTTGTCCAAGGTTGTACCACTTGAATGTGACCTATAAATTCCTTCATGTACTTATTTCAAAGTAGTTAAAGCTTGCTCTTGATTAAGACATTGCAGTAACATTCCTTCAAGGCTTCGTCACTAAATGGTATTGTCTAAAAGGAAAAATCATGATGCTCTTCTAATAAAAGTATTTCTAAGGCTCAAAGAAAGGTCAAATGGGAGGATACCTCTATGTAGGTAAGTGAATATGTCATGATACCATGGGGAACTAGGACCAACGATTTCACACAAAAAACCAAATTTGAATGTACCTTGAAATCTAGTATGAGAAGCTTCTCAATGAGGAATTCACATTTCAAAATATTGTGAGGCATGTCTAGCAAGGATTGAATAGTAGCCATGGCATCTGCTACTTGATTGTTGATCCTAGTTATCTACTCAAATGTTATTTCAATGAAATAATCCTTGAAATTGTACACCATCTTCTTGTAGGGCATCAATTTTTCATCCTTGATCTAATAATTAGCATAAACTTAGTTCACGATTAGTTGAGAATATCCATAAAATTGTATCTCTTGGATCTTCCATTGTACCACAATTTTTAACCCTATGATGAGGGCCCCATACTTAGCTATGTTATTTGTACATGAAAAAGTTAACCTGTATGATTTGTGGATGTAATAACCTTTTGGGTTGATGAATAAAATTCCTACTCTAGACCCATGTTGTGTGTATGAACCATCAAACAATAACTTCCATTGTTCAATTGTGCTAAGGATGACACTAATTCATCAAGAAATTTTGACACTAAAGGGTTCTCTTCATATATGGGGGATTCTTGCTAGTTGATCGGTGATGGTTTTTCACTTGATGAATTTCCAATCAACATATTCTATGTCAAAATCTATGAGGATCATTACCCATTTTTTTGTATGAATTTTGGGAGTAGATATTTCCAATAAGTACTTGAGTGGATCTACCTTGGAGATGAGTTTAACTTGATGTGAAAGCATTTAGTGCCTAAGATTTTTGGAAAGAAAACACCAAGTTGATAAACAAGCTTTTTCAATGAGTGGATAATTTAGCTCATATGCTACCAAGGTTCTGCTAATGTATCTATAGACACCTAAATTTGGACAATTAATTTATTCAAATTTATCCCCTTTCATCTAAACATCCTTTTATTTGCATTAATTAAGTAATATTACTATTATTTAATTAATACCCTTAATTCTGCCAAATCTCTAAAGTATTTAATTAATAATTAAATACCTTATCTCTTCAATCCCCCTTTCATCAAATGAATTAAATAAATATGACATTTATTTAATTCCTCACATATCATATCATTTTTCCTTAATCTTAATCAACCTCTTAATCTCTTATTAGGGATGTGCACATTCCTAATCCTTGATTAGGATGTGTCACATCCTCCAAATTTTGCAAGTTGGCTTCTAATCCTCATTATCATCTAATTATCTTCTAATTACTTATTAGTTAAGCCTGATTAGTACCTTGGTCAACTCTCCCCATCCCCCAAGGAATTTTTAATTCTTTTTTATTCATCCAAGGCTCCTCTCTTCCCCATGTGAATTTTTAATTCACTTTTATTCCTCCTAGAATCCCCTTTTCCCATGAATCTTCTAGAATCTTTGACTTGTCACATCAAGTCACATGTGGACAAGTGCTTCCATTTTTTGGAACCTTGTCAATGAGATTCTTCCAAGCATGTGAATTTTTAATTCACATTTATTCACCCAAGATTCTTATCATCTCCCAACGTACTTCCAAGGTACATGTCCTTCTTACACATCACTTGTCCTCCCTTCCACCTCACTTCCACATCATCTTACCCTTAGCCTCTTCACATTCCACATGTCAAGATGTGAGGGCTTGTGAGTCCTCAACTCACCATATCCCTTCATCTTGGCCTTGTTGGATAAATATCAACCATTGAATTCTCTATAGAATTCAAATTTCTCTATAAATACCCCCTCTTCATGGGCATTTACAAAGACTTAGTCATTTGAGCAACCTTAAATGTTGTCATTTTGTGCACTCATTTTACAAGCATTTTCTCTCATCTAGCCATCCATTTTATCAATTTGCATTTGCATCCCACCATATAGTTAATCTTGCATTTAGCTACAACAATAGCCATCTAAGAACCATACAAAGAAATCAAAATCAAGGGCCAACCAAGGAATTTCAGCTGTAAAGAGAAGGTATAATCATTTGCAATCTTTTTTTCATCTTATCTCTTTGTGTTAACAATTCCTTAGGATAATCTTTGAGGTGTTCTTTGTTTTTTTAAATTACATTTTAGTTTTTTTGCATCATTAGAATAGGTAAAACTTAAGGATACATAGTATCATATAGCTCTCTCCTTTCTAGTTTCATCATGTTGAGCCAAAAGAGCCCCTAGGGTTATTACAGTAGTTGAGATGTAAAGTATCAAATTCTTTCTAACTATCGATGGCATCAAGATAGGTGGTGTCACTAGATAATATTTGATTTGTTAAAATTATTGCTCACAATTTAGATCCTATTTGTAGGCCACACCCTTATGAAGAATATGAGTAAATGGATGGCACTTGTCTGCTAGTTGCACTATGAACCTTCTGATAGATTACAATCTCCCTTGTAGGCCTCAAAGTTTCTTAATTATCTATGGTGGTTGCATATCCATGATTTCTTTGACCTTAGTTGGGTCCAATTGAATTCCCCTTCATGATACAATGCATCCCAAGATTTTTCCTATAGTGACACCAAATACGCACTTCTTAGGGTTCAACCATACCTGATATTTATCAAGTCTATCAAAGAATGGTGCCAACACATCTAGATGTTCTTTCCTTGTCTTAAAATTAGCTAGGATATCATCCACATAGTCTTCCATATTCTTATGGATCATATCATGAAAAATTTAGGTCATGGCCCTCTAACATGTTGGTCCAACATTATTAAGACCAAATGGCATTATGTTCCAAAAATATGTTCCCCATGGACACATGAATGTTTTTTTTATGCAGATATTCCTTGGCTACCATTATTTGATTATATCTTGAGAATTTAGATCCACGAGCAAAAGCATTTTGTGCTCTACTGTTAGGTCAATAATAATATATATGTTTGGTAGAGGAAAATCATCCTTGGGACATGCCTTATTCAAGTCTCTAAAGTTTTTGCATATCTTGACACCCCCAATGGTCTTTTTCAGACTTGAACCAAGTTGGAAAGCCATGTAGGATAGTTTATTAGTTTGATAAACCCTATGTCAAGAACCTTTTGAAATTAAACCTTTACCAACAATTCTATATGTGGATTCATTTTTCTCAACTTCTGCTTTACTGGCTTCGGTTGAGGGTGAATAGTGAGATGATGAAATACTGATGATGTGTTGAGCCTTGACCTTTCTACATAGGACTAGAGTCATTGAAAAAGTAACCCTTCTACTTTTTCTAACTTATTCGTGTTCTCCTTGTGGTTTTGGCTTAATGTTTACTTAATTTAATGTTTTAATGTGGATGCAAAATTCACATTAGGTCTTGGGCCCTTGTGAACTAATGGAATTTAATGGTGCCTTGCAAAAGTCTTGTGAAGTGTTGTAACACACTTTCACACTTTTGTAGGGTTTTATCAATTAACTAAGCATAATAATCATATTCAACCTTAATCTTTCCTTATTTGGAGTGTTGAAAAGTGTTGTAACACATTTTCATATTTCTCTAGGCTTTTCATTAATAATTGGGTTTTCTTATACTTTAATTGGCCCTATTTTTCATCCACAAGCCTCATTTATTTCATCTTTTCAAGAATAATCTTGACACTAGTCATTAACCAATCATAATTCAAGTGTTCTTGGCTTGTGTGGTCCAAATTTAGTGTTTAGGACTCATTTTCCACCTTGGGCAAATGGGTCCCACCAGGATCTTTTGGCCCCGAACTAGTTTTTACACATTTCTAAGATTTTTTTTTGTCCCATACATTATATCTGATGGTACTCATTCGCCACCTTGGGTGAATGAGTCTTGTGTGGCCCAAATTAAAATTTAATTCAAATTGTTAGTGGGATTTTATTCTCCTAGATCTGATGTCAGCTTGTAGTGTTGTAATTTTGGGAATTCTTGCATAATTGAGTATATACAAGGTCCTTTCACCCTTATTCAATAGCTAGCATTCAAGGGAGTTCACAAGAACATTCAAAGGAATTCAAGGCATATTATCAATAATTCTTCAACTTCCAATCATCATGTCGAAGATTGCATTCTTCATGTTTGTTATTGTGCTAACAATTGTGATGTAGATTTCATGATCCAAGCAAGTGTTTCAAGCAAGAGTCAAGAAACACATCCATTGTAGTCATTTCAAGCATAATTGTAGCACCTTATTGCCACGGTTTGGTGAGTTGGAACATTGTATTTTGTTCATTCATCATTCTCCATTTATATTTTCTTTCATTTCAAGGTTTAATTACCAACAATGTGTTTGACCAAGGAAAACACCTATTCACTAACCCCACAAAATTTTTCCCTCTTCTTGTGTGTGATTTGCAAAGCTGGATAAAGAATTTCAAATCCCTAAAGTTGTCATCAAGCCTTGGAGAAGGTCTACAGGTGGCAATTTATAGTTTTAGATCTGGAAATAAGTCAAGAAGAGTAGAGAAAATTGAGAGGAACATAATTAGGTCTTGAACTTCTAGAAAAGAAGTGGACTGATTTTCCATTAGTGGTGAACGAGTCCCACTATACAAGCTTGGAAAAGATTTTCATAGATCGAGACACCCTTTTTGTAGATTCTTGTTCTTGCACATTTTCCCAGAAACTAGACTGTTTTGCCCAACTTGGTGAATGAGTCCCAGTCAGCTTTGACAATACATTTTCTAGTGCTCGAGATCTCCATTCTATCTTATCTAGATTCCCAAGTGCATACTTTCTATTTTGTAGTTTTTTGTTGCTTTTCATTCACTTTTGTAGGTCATTTAGTGTTAGTTTGCATTCAATTAGGGCTTTACATTTCATTTTACATTTCATTGTCTTTTCCAAGTTTACACTTGGTGGTGAATCCTTCATTATATCATATTCATTTCCTAGGAATACCCTATTGCAAGATCTCTTTCTCTTTTGCATTGAGATCTCTAGGGTTATCCTTGACTGGAATCTCATTGAAAGTGGCTACAAATACATCAAACTTTATCACATCCACCATTTTTAATAGGTTTCATTTTGGTGAACCTACATTTAGGACATCATAATTCTGATTTAGAGTCCATCTTCATCCTAGACTTAGCTTGCATTAACATTGCATGAAGATTTGAATAGGTTAATTTGTATTCTAGGGTTTCAATTTTTGTATTAGTGAAAATTTCATTTAGCTTGCATTATTGAATTTAATTTCATTGAAAATTAGTCAAAATCTACATTTTCATCTCATACATGGCTCATAAAACTTAAAAAAACATTAAATTCAATTCAAAATTTTTGAAAATTTTCAAAAAAATCATCGTTGGGAGTCATTTTCCACCCTTGGAAAATTAGTTCCTCTGCACATTTTGCATTGTATTTTTTGGTATTTAAAATTCATTTTCTGAGTTTTTGTTTATTGTTACCTTTTTGTTTCAATTTGTTGATTTTTCTGTTTCATTCAATTCATCACATTTAGCTTAACTTCATTCATCTTGTGCATTGCTTAAAATCACAATTGCATTTACAACATTGTTGCATAGTTTACAATCTCAAATTTGCATCATGGATATGTTCTTTAAGAAACTTTGGATGTCATTAAAGTCCTTACTGGATGTGTCAAATTGTGCCTTTGGAAATGACCCTAATGACATTGACCTTACTCATGCTCACTTAACTCCTAATGCATGTCCTCCTCATGATGTTGACATCATTGGAGAAGACAATGACAACATGAATAAGTTCCTAAATGATTGTCTTAACAACCTTGAAGCTAATGCATCCTTCTATCCATCCACGAAACAACCAAATTTTCCCATAATACCACCTCTTGAGATGTTTGGTTACTTACATCTTGAAACAAAATTTGAATCTAAGTTCCTCTAGACAAGCAAACAATCAACCATTTTATGATAACAAAGTAACCAACACTCCCATCAATCTTGAAGAAAGATATATGGAAAAGGCTTCACAATCTTGAGAAAACAAGGATGTGATACAACAAATGAACATGGAATTCACCAATTCCTTTGAGTAAATACTAACTAATGAAAACATAAAGGGGTTAGGCTATCAAGATCCATCTCATAACATAAGGCCTCTTAGAGAATATCTAAGGCTTCGTGGTGATGGCATGGTGATCTTTGATTTCCCTCCTAATTTGAATATCCTTCTTCCTAAATAACAACCAATAGATCATATCAATGACAAGGATAAAGATAAGATCATCTTAGGACCTCTTGCCCTAATCCTATCTAGAGAAGTTGGTGAATCTAGCAAGCATAAGAGGCCTTACAAATTACAAAAAATTATGACCCCCTTCGTCCACCACCTGAAAGTGAAAGGAAACTACAATTGATTTTGAACAAAGAACTAATAACATTACCAACTATGAATAGATTAGTGCTATATCCTAAATATACACATATCATCAAACTCTTAGACACAGTACTGATTAGTGTTATGTATTCCAATTAGTATTGAAAAACTTTCACTTTGATGGCAATAATTGCCATCGTGTGATTTCCTAGCTTAATATTGTTTCACCCCTTGTCATGTAATAGTTGTAGAACATCCTATTCTCACTATTACATGACCTTTCTCTTCACCTACCTCGGCTCATTCTTATCTCACACTCAGTGGGGGAAAGAAATTGATAGCCTTGAGGTAGTAATGAATTTTTTTGTTGTCCCTTAGGTCTATTGTTCACCTTCCACTTATACAGACTAAGATTGAGAGGTGGATGACTTGCTCATAGGTTGAATCACATTTTCCTTACTAGTCTTTTCTTTTTCATTTTCTTTTGTATGATTGCATGTGTGTAATGTGATCCCTCGTGATGTTCTATTTGATGTTTTCACTCTCTTTGTGACATTCCTCTATTTGTACCTTCATTCTTCTCTATTTCTTACATCTCCTTTTCTTTTTATATTTTTCATTTGTCTTGTGTTTTCCTTTTGGGGATGATGCAAGGCGTTGAGACATTCATGTCTCTTCCATGTCGACCCAAAAGTATTTTCCTTTGCTTTATCTTTTTCATTTGTCTTGTGTTTTCCTATTGGGGATGACACAAGGCATCAATACAACCTATGTCTCTTCCATGTTGACCCAAAAGGTTTTAGTTTGTTTTCACTCCCTTTGTGTCATTCTTCCAGCTCTATGTGTATTTGGGGGATGATGACAGTTCCAATCTCTCTAAAAACATTGCAAAAAAGACAATACTAACCCCAAATCCATAGGGGACCTACATTAGCATTATTCCTTTGCGTTTTCCTTTTTCTCGCGTCTTAGTGCAACCTTCTTACTTTATACAATGCATTTGTTGCTTTGTGGATGACAATGGGTGTAATTTCCTCCAAGAGTGTGATCTCTCATAGAATATTACATTCCTCTTAGTGGCTTGATGTGACACACTACATCCCCTAAGTTGCAAATTTTCTATTCTTGGATTGGTCCTCTGTTGGAGACATTAGGCACAATTTTCCCTAAGTTAAAGACCTCACATGAAATAAGAAAGGCTCCTTTCAACATTTCCTATTTTTTCATTTTTCATTTATTATTATATGGCCACCTTGCATAACACAACTTGCATGCCTATGGAGCCATACTATTTTTTAATGAGCTCAAGCATATAAAGTTTTTCTTTTCTCATGAAGATCAAAAATCATTTTTGTGTGGTGCCTTATTGTAGTTATCAGGAGGTATAACTTTGGTATGGTTTGAGCAGGAATCCTAATTTGAGGAATGACTTTCCCCATAGCCACTTGTGTGTGAGTGAGAGAGAGTGCATACCAACGATGAGTGTATGTGTCTCCCCCATTAGGAATTCTCACCTGGAAGATATCTAGGAGTTTCGTCACCTCAAAGTGAGAATTCATTTTTCAGAAAAACAACCTAGGTCTGATCCACATCATGATAGAAAAATGATCGAAACTTGATATGATTTTGTTTTGTTTTGCCCTTTCTCTTTTTTATCTTTTGCAGTGTATGCTTGTGCCTTGTCATTGTTCTTTATATCATTCTCATTTATGTTCCTTTGTGCCTATGTTGGTTTATCATGAGATCTTGATCCTCGAGGCTTGATCACCCCTCTTGATCGTTGTCTCATTTTATTGGCATTGGTACATTTAAACCCCTCTTAATGTGTGATTTTCTACCACTAGTGCACAAACAAAAATATATGACTAAATAAACTACTAAAATTTGCATATAAATGACTAAGTTTAGTCACATGACTATTAATGGTTTATTTGTAGTCATTTATAACACCACTAAATTTATGACTAAACAATTTTAGTCATTTATTTCCTCATTGATTTTAATCATTAATTTGGTCATTGATTTGGTAATTGATTTAGTCATTTATTTAGTCATTATATTTAGTCATTAATTTTAGTCACATGACTATTTTCATGGCTTATTTGTAGTCATTTATAACACCACCAAATTTATGACTAAAATATTTTTGTTATTTATTTAGTCATTGATTTGTTCATTGATTTAGTGGTTAATTTAGTCATTTATTTAGTCATGGTAGTGATTTGTTTAGTCATATATTTAGTCATTACTTTAGTCATATATTTAGTCATTGGTTTAGTTATATATTTAGTCATCAATTTAGTCATTTAGTCATATATTTAGTCATTAATTTAGTCATATATTTAGTCATTTTTATTTACTAGTTTTCATTAATAAAAAAGATTACTTATCAACTATCTAAAATATTTGCACAATAAAACAACAATGAGAAGGTAAAAATAACTTATTTTATTAATAAAAAAGATATTGCATTCAACTGTGTAAGCTTGAAAATGGAGTTACAATTTGTTGTCCCAACATAAAAGAACTTGAAAATATTACAAGACATTGTTGAGAGAGAAAATAACTAGCTGAAATCTACTCCAAAACTTTGCCTTTATGTTGTTCAACAACTTACAAAAGAATAGGAACATGACTGTTCTTTTATATCATAACCTATAGTCCCTTACCCTTTAAATGCATAAGTACATGATACATCTTTGCAAAGGAAATTTCATTCTATGATTGTGATAAAGCTCCAATCATCTGTAGGCTGCCCTCATTCAAACTGACCATGCACAAATATATTCAAACTCTCTTGCCTACTATAGCTCTTTATGGAAAATCTGCCACCACCTCCACCAACCCATCCCTTACATCCAAAAGCACTTATCATACCCATTCCCTTCCTACACAAGGTAAAAAAGAGTCCCTCAATGCTACAATCAATAAAACCAATCTAAATGTAAGCAAAGAAAGTGTATCCATGGTTAGTGTAAATAATAACCTTAAATTTGAAATAATTCAATGGGTCTATACTAAAGTACCAAAGCATTAAGGATATTTTATATTTTCTACCATGTTCATATCCTAGAAAGATTAATGACTTACGTCAAAATAATGACTTCCATGGGTCATTACCAGTTAAAATTGCTTGCATTTGTTAAATATCTATCATGAACATAGCATCTTAAAAGAATATTTCCTTGTTATTAAAACAAAAGTGATCAAGGTATCAAATCTAATAAAGAAACTACCATCAATCTAAGCCAACATAAATATAAGCAGAAGTGGTGTTTACAGCCAAACAATAACATTAGTTGTTGCTATGTAAGAAAAATATAACAAAACATGCCAAGAGATTGTAGACCAATATCAATGATTGTTTTATTCATTAAGAGTAGTGCTTGTACACAAAATATAGACCAAGAAACATATATCAAGATTGGACTACTTTCCCAGACTAGGAAAAACATGTATAAAATGCCTGAAAATTTTCAAATATAACACAACCATCAACAATTAACTAAAGCCAAATCATAGCAACTACCCACAAGTCAACAAGGAATTAGCATAAAGTTAGTTTACAAACAAAATACAAAAACTTAACAAGTTAATTTATATGAACTACATCCTCCCCCACCCCCCATTCAAACCTGCTTTGCAATGCTAGCATCTTCAGTATATGCATCTTGAATGTTTTCAACAAGCTTATGAAGAAAGATATTTGAAGCTCCTCCTGCAGCCACAATAAATGGACCAGTTGTAGTACCCCTCCTCTTACTGTTTGGATTTATTATTTTTCTATGCGTTCGTTTGCTACTTGTGATTGTGATGGCACTAGTATTGTTTGGTATGATAGTTGGTTAGTTAGACGTTCGATGATGTTATTCCATTAGTGGACATGATTATTTTATATGACATTGTGGTTGGTGAAGTTAGTTGATTTTCAGAATTATATTATGATGTAGTGATTTTATAAATTATGTTATGAGATGAATTGTCAGTTTAGAAATGTTATTTTATCAGTTATATTATAATTGTTAGGATAGATGTGACGAAGGACAGTGTAGCATCACTCATTTGCGAGTGCTCTGTTACACTGCGATTCCTTCTCACAATGCAATGCTTTGATTTAATGCTTTGATTTGATATATATGTATGCACATGTACACGACTTCGTTTGTATGCAGGATTTGTAGGTACAAGTCTCGATTCCACCTGCTTTGGCAGGACAGGGCGAGCACCAATAGCCCAACGATGAAGTCATCCCGTCCCATGATGTCAGACCGTCTTGTTTGATTGGTATTGTTCATTTTTGTAATTGTTGTCAATTGTGGTTTGTGTTTTGTGTTTTGTGTTTTGTCATATTTTAATTAATGTTGGTATTTTATATGTTGTGGTGTATTCGATTTAAATGATTGAAATAATTGTTTATTTTAATGTTAGGTTAAATTGTATTTAAATATTTAAATGATTTAATTATTTTTGAAAGTTGTGTTTCAATTAAATGATAATTAAATATTGAATGTGTTTTAATTATTTTAATCAATTATCTGGTGGAGGATAATTATTAGAATAAATTATTTAAATTAAATAGATAATGTGATGTGCAAGTAAAGTGGTAAAAATAGAAATTAAAACAATAAAACAAATAAAATAATGAAAAAGTTGTGAGAACGAATAAGAATACAGATCTGATTAAAAAGCTGGATTTTAAAGAATTATTTTTCTTTTATTTTTGATTTTTAGAGTTTTTAGAAGAAATTGTCAATATCTTTTATTTAATCAGGAATTGTGTGAGTTTTCTCACACACAAAAGATTAGGGATTCAAAAGTTGCACAAGTTATTGATTTGATAATTTTGAATCTGAAGAGGTTATTTTGCAATCTTTTGTTATAATTTGAAGGGAGTTCTAGAAAGGGTTTGGGGGAATCTATTACTGGTTATTCTGGAGCCTTCTGAACAAAGGATCGGGTTCGAGATTTGAGCATGGTGACTCAGAGGAGATTCGAAGCAGGAAGGAGGAGCTCTTCGTAAAGGCCGTCAGGAACCAGCTTCATCAGATTTTCAAAGAAGCGCAGGACTCCAGGTTTCCGTCTCTACCTTTGGTTTCTCTGAATCTGCAAAATAAACAAAAAAATGAGGATATAAATGAATTTGTGTTGCAAATGAAATATATGTCTGAGATTTAGTTAAATTTATATTATGTGAAAGAAAACTGTTGTTTGAATTGAAAATTAGTGAAAGATATTAGACTAGAATTTTTAAAAAGAAAGAGTTATTAAACTGTTCCAATTTGTCAAAACAAAAACCTTTATCTTATGAAATGTTCAACTTAGCAATAATAGGATTGTAGGAAAGATTTCCTTGTTGAGAATAATAATTGTGAGGTTTTGTAAATATATTGATATAGGAATGAATGTATTCATTGCTTTGTACTTTTATTCTGTTGTTTATACTTTACCCCTCTGTATTTTTATTTGGTATGTTAATATATATATATATATATATAGTATTTTGTGTTATTTTTATTATTTTCTATATTGGTTATTTAGTGGGTCAAAATTTTGCTCAGGCCAGAGTTATGGCCATACCTATGCTCGGCACAGATTTTGAATATGAAATTAGATACAAAAAAATTATTGTTAAAGTATTCTTTTATGTTAAAAATAAATAAAGAAATAAAAAGAAATCGTGAAATTAAAAAAATTCGCATTTGCTTTTTAAAGTAAAAATAAAATAAAGAAATTTTAGTTTGGAGTGGGGGAGGGACGACCGAAGCCGTACCGCTCCCCGTACCCCCTGGTATTGCACATAGCGGCCTTATAGACTGCTGTGAGCAGCAGTCAATAAGACTGCTGTGGGCAGTCTTTAAGGCTGCCGGCCTTGTCTTAAAATTAAATTTTATAATTTTATTTTTTATTTTTGTTTTTTATATATATAAATATAAATATATATATATATTTTTTGGTATATATATATATTTATTTTCTTATATATTAAATATTAAAATTTATTTTATTTAAAATGAAATTATTATTATTATTTTTAGTATAATTATAGTTTAAAATGTAAATTTTGTGTTTTAATTTTAAAAGGTTAATTAGTGTTGTTATATAAATATAGGTGTTTAAGTTATGATTTAAATATATATATATATATATATTATTTTTATTGAATGTGATTTAGTTGAGTAAACATGAAATTTATTATCTTTGAGTAATTAAAGAAAGCAAATTAGATAAGTTGTCAATAATTTTATTGTTCTTTATTTTTGACTCTATGTCGAGTAAAATAGTGATATTATACGTAATTGGTCGAATTGTCTTCTCGAGTTAGAAAATCGTGTGATCTTGTTATTGTCTTCTATTTATTGTCATTGACCTTATCCTTGTGATGTGGGAACTTTGTTGTGTTTTGAACCTCATTTGGATTATTGTAAATCTTGGTCTTCTCCAGAGGCATGTTTTATATCCTTTGATGTTTATACTTGTATCTTTGTGATTAGAATATTACATGATTTTGAGCTTTATTATTTGGAATGGTTGTACATGGTTGTAGTCGTTGTGATTACGATTTATCGCGAGATGGAATTGCCTCGTATGTTCTTGTTTTGAGTTTTATGCTTTAAATGTTATTCTCGTCTTGGTTATACTTTTGGAATTGAAACTTAATGGTTTTTGTTAGGAAGGGTTGAACGGTTTGTTAAGACTTTTGGATTATGAATTATTGCGAGAGGGTTAATGCCTCGCGTGTACTTGTTGTGGTATTATGCTTTTTATGTTTTAGTTCAACCCTTTCCTAGTTTTGAGATATGTTAAGGGTCATAGGGAGAGTGGCTCTTCATGGGCGCCAGTGCCTCAGAAGGAGGAAGTGCTCAGGGGAACCCACGTAAGAGTAGTTAAACAAGTGATAACTTAAAAATAGAATTTAGGGGGATGGGTAGTAAAACACACAAGATAATTAACATTGGAATTCCTCGTCTATGCATTAGGGCTACCGTAGACTAGTGATAGACTGAGTAGGTCGTGGTCAGAAAAGTCGTAGTCTCGTCTTCATGAGAGATTATCAGCTCTGCATTAGCTACCCTATGGTGCCGACGCCTCAGTTAGGAGGAAGGGCCAGGAGATCCATAGATGGGTGTCGGCACCTCAATTGGAGGAAGTGCCAGGGGATCCCATCAGAGCTATGCGATGACACTCTCCACTAGACACCCTTGTTCTTGTTTCTTGTCGCCTCTAGATATTGTAATCTTTATGTTGTTTATGAATCTTGTGAATTTGGTTTATGAATACGTTTTAGCTACTTGTATTTTTGGTGATACTTTGGTTAATTGTGATGATCTTCATAGTTTTAACTTGTTATGTGATTTGAGAATGTCAATGGTTGTTTCATTGTATGCCTTGAGTTGTATTTGTTTTTGTACTATGTTGTTGTTGAGTCAGTTTGGCATTCATGGTCGGGTTCTCTTCCTCGTCACCTCTGAGCACGGGGGGTGAGTTACTTGTAATTCACATGGTTGGGTGGAACGTGCTCTGCACCCGTTGGGTTCCCCATCAACATCTTGTCTTCTCAGCATTTCCGCAGTTGGAATTGTACCAGTATTCACATTGTATTTCAGATTTCATTATTCTTGTATCAATCCCCATGTTGGGAAATTCAATGTAATTCATTTTTCAAGAGATGTAATGTAACATTAAAACGATGATGTAATAGTGAGGATCATTTGTATCTTTTTTAAGAGATTTATCATGGATATATTAGGTGATGTTTATTATTCTTGCATCATGGTTTTGGATGTATCCTTATTCATGGTTATTTTAATATAAATAATATTGTTGTAATCTTTATCTTTATTTCCATTTAGTTGTTGCAATGTAACCTCGTGTGCCCCAGAGAACTAATTGTGTTAATGCTATGTAATTTGCTATGTGGTTATAGTTCAATATATTTGCATGTTTAATTTAATTGTTTAAAAAAAAAAAAAATTTGCTATGAGTGTGTTCTCTGGGGTTTGCACGACGGGCGTTACGCCAGTAGCTAGAGTTACAAGGGAAACTTGTCATTAGTTTATGAATCCCACAACAAGACCTCCAAAAAATGTTGCCATGTTATGGACATAATTTCCCACCTGGTTCATCAATTGAGTTATGTACATCACCAAGGAAAGTTGTGAATTTTTTAGTACACAAAGAAGTCAGGACAAGCTTAGTTTGATATATCACTGGGCAATGGGGATAGGATCAATATACTAAACAATGGGATAAGGTTAGTCTAATACACAATTGCAATGGGGACAAACTCTACATGAAGGTTGTGATTGCAACATTTAGGAATTGTTAAGAAGATACTTGGAGATGAGTCTTGGTTTTATTTAAGTATTTTAAGCACTTCGGAATTTTATAAAATTTTAACCAATGTCTTTCATCTTTAAGATTTTAAAGAATCCATAACATATAACTCTTTTCAAAACCATTTTCATGGTAAATTAATTAAGCTATGTTTTAATACAAGATTATACCCATCAAGTTATAGAAAAAGATACAATACTATCCATTTAGCCAAAAAGATAACCATACTGGACAAAGTCGCAACATCTCTGGTCAACAATAATCCTAGATTAGACATGCTATCAAGACAAAGAATCTAATATCAAGATAAAAAACCTAATATCAAAATGGGGATCTAAAGTTGATCACAAATTCTATCTCAATTGAGTTAGTAGCATATATAAATAAATTGAAATTTCTTCCTTATTGTTACATTTATACAGGTTAAAAGGAAAATGAAACAAAGTACCTTGAGAGCTCTACCATAAAGTAGTAGGAGTCCCATGTTGCAGAGTATGAAACATGCAAATTGAAAAGCCCACTTTTTTCCATGAATCTGAAAACCATCACAAAAGGAAAAAAAGATTGAAATTTTATCACTGTAAAACAAAAAATATAAACAATAGCTATGATAACAACTATCTACTCATATATCGATCTATAAAAAGCAAGGCCAAATGATATGAATTACTATTATTAACTGTGTTTTGAGGTAAATACACATAAATATTGCTATAGAACCATCAAATTTAGTAGCTATTGCAGTTGTGCTACTTGAATTGCTCATTTCCATGTTTCATGGAGATCTACAATGGTTTCTATTAGTGTAGCTTTGCTATGTAGATATCCATTCATAAAAACAAGGGAAATTATGTAATTGGTTAGATATCAATATCAATGCTTGAGAATAAACCTAAAGATGACTACAAATGAAAGCAAAAAAATAAAGAATAAAACAGTTGTGTGACAAAGACATTACTAATCTTCACTAATGCATATAGGTTATGGATCATATATGAATATAGGCTGAGTATTTCTAGCAACATTGATTTTTAGTTGGATCCTAAAAATGCTGCAACTTATATTCTTCTCTAAAACATTTGTACGAGGTTTAAATAGTAAAGAGATTGATGAAAGATAGATGAATTAAAAAGATACTTGGATGTAGTTGGATCGAAAGCCATAAACTGGTACATTTTTTTGTGTAGGAGAAAAATCACATCCACAAACATGGTAGAGCTATGTAAATTAGGAGAAATTGGCTTGGAAAATGAAGGTAGCAGGGTATAAACAATCATGTACTTTCCACCATAGAGAAAAGTTAGCAATTGCATTTGGTTTGTTAAACATGGCCCCTAGTACAACTATTAGAGTTGTTAAGAACCTTAAAGTATGTTCTGACATCTCCAAGATTGTTGCAAGAGAAATTGTTCTAAGAGATGTGTTATGTCCATAAAACATACCTGATATGTCCATAACTCTTGTGACAAGTCATGAGTGCCATCTTTAAACCCTTGGATTGCTACATAGCTCAATCCTGCACTCTTTCACTCAAAATGTACCCCCAAATTATTTTACCTCAAAATATGAGCAATCAAGTGGGCATGTTAAAAATTTCTTTCATGCAAGCACTTCCAAAATTAAATATACTGTAGCATATACATAAGATTACAAGATGTGCAATTATCAAGTGTACATTATAACAAAAAATTTATGTTTCATCACATTACAACATTCAAAGTAAACTAGAGCCAACATCATCAAAATCCTAACTTCAATTCCATATTCAGTAACATAGTCATAAAAGTACAAAAAAAGGCTCAAAAAGCTTAGTGAAATATTTAAATCAAATTTCAATCATTACTGACAATCCAAGCATCACACTCAATATAGCTATATCATTTTTCCCAAGGCTTAGAGAAATGGGTATATCAAAATTGAAGATTGAACTCATTTTATTTCCATTTGCACCTCCTGCATCATAAATCAAGTTTTAGAAGGTCTTCATTAACATTTTCAAAATCCTTCATGCAACAAAAACATAGATGAAAACCTTGAATGCACTATTATGACTCTAAAATTTACATTATAAATGGCTTGGGCTTCAACCATGTGGGTCTGGGGGAAACACCCCTAGCAAATTCGAGGGGCAATGCCCCTTGTGGGGGTCTGGGGGAAACACCCCTAGTGGAGTTGAGGGGCAGCACCCCTCGTGGGGGTCTGGGGGAGCACCCCCAGCAGGGTCAAGGGGCAATACCCCTCATGGAGTCCGGAGGAAGCACCCTTGGCATGCTCCCTGTCGTGGTATAGGGCGAGGTCGAGGGGCAGTGCCCCCACCACCAACACAAATTTAAGGTTTCTGAAACCATACAAAAATCCATGGCACACCTCATTTTTATGATTTTTTGAGTGGTAAAAAATTGGTGGGACGTTGCGTTATTTTCCACTGATATGTTCTAGTGCTACCAATATGCTTTCATCGGTCTATCGATGAAGCTATGAGGGGAGTTCCCCTGATGTAGTAATGTTAGGCCAATAGTGGTCGATAGTGTCACTATTGGCCTAACATTGCTACATTAGGGGAACTCCCCTCATAGCTCCACCAATAGACCGATGAAAGTAGCTAACTTGTTCATATATCGGGCAATCAGTGGAGCTATGAGGGGAGTTCCCCTGATGTAGTAATGTTACGCCAATATTGTCACTATTAGCCTAACATTACTACATCAGGGGAACTCCCCTCATAGCTCCATTGATAGACTGATGAAAGCAACTCACTTGTTCATATATCGGTCTATGGGTGGAGCTATGAGGGGAGTTCCCCTGATGTAGTAATGTTATGCCGATAGTGTCACTATTAGCCTAACATTACTACATCGGGGGAACTCCCCTCATCGCTCCACCGATAGACTAATGAAAACATAATAGTAGGGGAATTTTATTCAGATGTTATATTTAGATATGCTCTGGTAGACATGTATGCAAGATTTGGAATCGTAGAAAAAACACATGAATTGTTTGATAGAATGCCTCAAAGAGATGTCATCTCATGGAATGAAATGATTGATTGTAGAATGTGCACAAAATGGATTTTTTAAGGAATCTCTCAAAATATTTGAATTAATGAAGCACTCTAGAACACATCCTAACATTCTACTTTCAATGGAATTAGGGAGGTTATATAAAATTTTACACCCTTCTATGTTCAAGTGCTATAGCTATGACAAGTTGCCAATGAATCAGGGAGGCTATTTAAATCTATAGACCCTACCATGTTCAAGTGTTACTGTTGTGAAAGGCTTCCAATGGAATCAAGAAGGTTATTTAAATGTTCACACCCTTCTATGTTCAAGGTTGCAGCTGTGACAGGTTGCCAATGGAATCAAGGGGGTTATTTAAACCATGACAATATTTTAGTTTTGAATGTTGCAGCTGCAATAGATTGTCAATAGAATCAAGGAGGTTATTTAAACCTTTAAAACTTCCTATTATATTCAAGTGCTATAGCTATGAGAGGTTGACAATGGAATTGGGGAGGTTATTTAAACCTCTATAAATTTCTATTTTCAAGTGCTGCAGATGTGACAGGTTGCCAATGGAATCAGGAAGGTTATTTAAAACTCTACAGTCTTCTATGTTCAAGTGTTGCAGCTATGACAGGTTGCCAATAGAATTAGGGGGTTATTTAAAATTTTACACATTTCTATGTTGAAGTACTATAGCTGTGATAGGTTGCCAATGGAATGAGGGAGGTTATTTAAATCTATAGACCCTACCATGTTCAAGTGTTTCATTTGTGACAGGTTTCCAATGGAATTAGGAAGGTTATTTAAACGTTCACACCCTTCTATGCTCAAGGTTGCAGTTGTGACAGGTTGCCAATGGAATCAAGGAGGTTATTTAAACCATGACAATATTTTAGTTTCAAATGCTGCAACTGCAATAGATTGTCAATAGAATCAAGGAGGTTATTTAAACCTTTGAAACTTCCTATTATGTTCAAGTTCTACATTTGTGATAGGTTGACAATGGAATCATGGAGGTTATTTAAACTTCTACAACTTACTATTTTCAAGTACTGTAGACGTGACAATTTTCCAATGGAATAAGGAAGGTTATTTAAACCTCTACAATCTTCTATGATCAAGTGTTGCAGCTACGACATGTTGCCAATAGAATCAAGGAGGTTATTTAAAATTTTACACCCTTCTTGGCTTAAGTGTTGCAGCTGTGACAACTTGCCAATGGAATCAGGGAGATTATTTAAACCTCCACACTCTATTATATTCAAGTGTTGCAGCTATGACAAGTTGTCAATGGAATCAATTTCAAATTGGGTTCTAGGTGCCAAATTGGGAGCCTTGGAATAGGGTATGGACATCCATCAAATCATAAAGGATAGAGGAATTTTGTTAGATATTGTAGTTCCAACTTCTCTCAAGTAGAAATGTATGCTAAATGTGGGATCATAAACAAGGCACTTGAAGTGTTCAACAAAATTCCTCAAAGAAATGTGGTCTCATGGACTACAATAATTGTAGGATATACACAAATTAGATCTGTTGAAAAGGATTTAGAAAATTGCAAGAAAATGGCACAATTTGTAGGTTTAAAGCCAGACTCCGCAACATTCAAGCCAACATATACAATGAAGAAGCATAAACTGAATGCAAAGCTTGTAGGTCTACAAAACAGTCTATTAGAGATTTTATCCTAGGATAAACATATTTACCCAAAACTAACCACACCTTTAGATACCTTTTTGGCTTAGTTAAAACATATGTCAAAGTGGGGTATAGGTCCTTTAGACCAAATGATTCAAAACTAACTATCTCAATCAGAATTATGCCTCTTTAGGCCTCAACTACCATAGGGGTCTTTAGTTTCTTCTATCTCCAAACCCAAAATCTCACAACCAATACTTGGATCACTCTTTATTTGGTCTGCACAAGCTTATTATTCCATCTAAAGTCCACTTCTAAAGGTATTTTTATAAACCCTATACTCTAACCTCCATCTTTACTCATAAAACCCTATTTTTAGACTAGGGAAATGATTATTCACCACAGTAAACTCATCCTCTTGATCTGTAACATCTAAAATATGAGAATAGATACTATAAAGCAAATGCAATTGGAAGGTATAAAGCCAAACTCCACAACCTTTTCCAGCATCTTTCCTGCCTGTGCCAAAATGGGGGCTTTGGAATAGGGTATGGACATCCATCAAACCATAAAGAATACATGAATCATGTCATATGTTGTAGTTGCAACTGCCCTAGTAGACATGTATACAAAATGTGGAAGCATAGACAAGGCATGTGAACTGCTTGAAATAATTCTTGAAAGAGATACCATCTCATGGAGTATGATGATTGTGGGATATGCACAAAATGGATTTTCTGAAAAGGCTTTAGAAACTTTCAAGCAAATGCAATTAGCAGGTCTGAAGCCAAATTCCACAACCTATGCCAACATCCTCCCTGCTTGTGCCAAAAATGGGAGCTTTGGAGCAGGGTATGAACATGATGCAAGGGAGAATGGTCTTCACCTTAACAACACAATCCAAGTTAGATAAATCATCAATCAAGGTCACAAAACTTTGACTCAACAACTTTCCACTATAACCCTAACTTCAACCTAGTAGGTTTGCAGATCTATTTTTTCCAACTTTTCTCATAATTTTTCTTAACAACTACAGGGAGTCTTGATAGTTTTGAATACCCCTTTGGGCCAACTTTAACATGTACCAAATTCAACTATGGTTTCTTTGGATCAAAACACCCTAAATCTTGATTCCACGCTATCCCTAAAGACCTCTGTGCATGTGTTGGCTATATTGAGGACACCCTAAACATTATTACTAAGATGCTCATTAAATTTGTGGTACATGTGGATCATATACGAATATAGGCTGAGTATTTCCAGCAACATTTCTTTTTAATTTGGCCAACACAACACAATAGATAATTAAATTATGGCCATATTCATACTCCTTTAAATTCCAATCCAGCTCACTATTGGATCTTATATCTCATAAAAAAGTGAAAAGCATCAATTTCCTTTCTTGAATTAGAATAATAATACATGGAAAATGTTTATCATACCTCACTAAGATTAAGTTTCTCATGCAGATGCTATATTAAAACCTACAACAAAGTGAACGTAACAACACAAATTTTAAAAACCATATAAAAATTGGAAGAATGACAAAGTAGGATGCTACCAAAAGTAATCTCCAGTGCAAAATAAATTTCAATTACATCTTAGGTACAAAAAACATAGAGTAAAAATGAGTTTGCAACATTGTACACAAACAAAATTACTATGACTTTTTTGTCAGTGTACATTGTGTGCCTTCAATTTTGGGAACTGCTTTCATGAGAAATAATCCAAAAGAAGTTTTCAGAACTTTTTGATTGTAGAGTTGCTTATTCTTTGATGCAACCCAACTCTATGAGCCTTTTGTATTCCACATGAAATAATATTCACAATTGGAACACATAATTAAGGTGTAAGGAATTATCACTGTTAATTGCACAATTATGAGAGATACAAACATGGTCACTGTGTTCCATAAATTTGGTAGGTTCATTAAACTTTGGGATTTCAAAAATATTTGAAAAAGATTTGAAAATGTGAATTATTTAAACTTGTGCATGTCATTAAAAATAATCATAAAATCAAACATCCATAACAAGACAACTACTAAAAAATACATAAAGATTAAAATCTTCATTCTTCGTGACATTTCAAGCTTTGA
Organism: Sequoia sempervirens; assembly: GCA_007258455.2. Lineage (NCBI taxonomy): Eukaryota > Viridiplantae > Streptophyta > Pinopsida > Cupressales > Cupressaceae > Sequoia > Sequoia sempervirens. Next base: position 313,662,448 of record VDFB02353493.1, on the reverse strand, counting down.
TAGTTAACGTTAACAGTTAAAATTGTTCACTCCATACCATTGACAAATAATAAGATAAAAAAGAAATGGAAGCAGTGATATCTTTACATCTCATGTATCATTAGATTCTTATAATTCCACTAACAAAATTTCCATTTCTGACAAATGGCAAGAGCAACCATAGAGGAGTTCTAGGATACAATATTACAAAATAGTTGTGTGATGCAGTGAACTACTCCATAGAGAGACATAAAGACAAGTGTTTAGACATACACTTTCTTGAATATTTTACATCTTCCAAGTTTCATTTTTTCATCACATTTTGTAATTTCAATTATTTTATCAGGTCTAGTCTAAGGGTATGTGCATGATCATCATGGAAAAAAGAGGCCCTTAAGTGGCAAAAAATTCAGAAAAATTAGAGTTAGGAAACTTGACGTAAAAATTTGAATAAATTATCTATATTATTTCAAAAATGTGTAAGAATACAATTTGTAGAAAATTGAATGTATTTTCTAAACTAGTATGTATGTTTAAAAAAAAAAATCCTATTTGGTGAAAATTTGAAATTTCAATGCAGTGGTACTTAAATTTTAGGGAAAAAATAAGAAGTAGGTGTTTGTCTGACCACCCTAACCACAATAAAATGATAATATTTTTGTATAATATTTTAGATATAAGTAGAGGACTCATTCCCTGATGTAATACATATTTTTTTGTAACTTTTTTCCATGTAAATAATTAATTATGAATTTTCTATTACAACTTTTTAAAAAATATAAAAAACTTGTATGTCTGACCAATTAACTTGGCCAAAACTTCATGAAATTCAATTTTTCTTTTTTTAATCCTATAGTATGTGAAGCATAGAATGTGACACATCTTTTGGATTCAAAAAATGTGATAATGTTTGAAAGCTATAGATGTTTTTCAATCAGCCTATCAATTAGGACTTTAGTCGTAATTTGAATAGAAAATGAATAATAATTACTTATTAAATTCAAAGTAAAACATAATTTATATTGGTGGAAAGCTGAGAATCTCCTTTAAAAACCCTTTTCATTTCATCAATTTTAGGTAAAAAAATAGTCGTCAGCCACATACCCATCATATTGCCACTTTTTGGCCCATCATGATCCTGCACATACCCCTAAATTAATTTGATTCATCCAAAATATTTGGGGCTCAACACATCTATGCTAGATAAACCTGGTATGGTCATAGTCTCATAGAGAACTCTCTTAACAATAATCAAAGATAAACTGGAATAAGCTCCATAAGAATAGTAGAATAAAGACTAGGATCTTTAGATATTATAACCAGGCCATTCTCATAAGAAAATAAAAAATGGTGAAGAGAAAGACAATGAATAAAGGCTGAGAAACTTTTACTTAATGCCAACTACTCTTTAATGTAAATTTTTTCATAGAAAGATAGTCTACTACACTTGGGATTATATGATGCACTATCATTTGCTACTATTTTACTTAGAAAATTGATACCTATTCTTAAAAATCTCCATATATACAATGAAATTTCAACTACTTTAACCTATTCATAAAGTGAAAGTGAACACAATAAAAATAGTTTGGTACACCTATTTGGTTTTATGATCATTGTCTTACTGAAATATTATGTAAGTTACTACTAAGCCAATTCTTTCTCAAACAGAAAGCTTGGAACCCAAATCATCTCCACATTGGTGCTCCCATATTATCCCTAAGGAAAATTCTTTACCTAGTAAAATGCTTTAGGATTTTACTATTTAGCATAGATTGACTATCAATTTTCAGTTCTACATGCCTAGCTACTGAACCTAAATGCATCATTCTTCCTCACTTCAATATTTTTAAATTATATTTTGTTAATTGGGGATGTTCATAGGAAACTGTGGGGAATTTGAAATCCTCACATTCAAGGCTTAAGGCATAATTTAAAAACCCTGCAAGCATTTTGAGGGAAAGTTTTGATTAGCCAACAAGGCTACATTTAGTAGCACCTTTCACCTAAAAATTTGTCTCACAACAAAAAAACAACTTCCAGATAGTTGAAACATTCCTTGCCTCACATTTGAAAACAAATTTCAACTCGCAACCAATATTTTTATTTAAAAGGCTGCAAAAATCTTGTCCCAAGCTCAAGAATTTAGTAGCTCTAAACCCCAATATTTTTAGATCTCCTTTTCATTTATTATGAATAGATTGAAGGGGTAGCTATATGGAGACTCATTTTGGCTCATCTCATTTTTTCTTAAATTTTGCTTTGGTAGTGTTTCATAATATTTTTCCTGCAAACTCTAACCATTTTTCTCATCAGCAACATTGACAACACAACAGAACTTGTGCAAAATATTGAGGTAAGTCACTTGCCATGATTTCAATGAATTTTTTTTGGAAATATGTACACAACTAGATCACTTTTAGTTTTTGTTGTTATATGGTGAATAAAGGCATTGGTTCTATGGTTCTATCTATGGATGTTTTCATATATAAAATTATTGTAATACAAAGTGTTAGACCCTTGTATTTTTCTCCCCATGGAGATATTTTGAACTATGAATGATCATTTGGTGGTTTAAATTTTTTGTTTATTTTGTTTTCCTTACCCTTGAGGTTATTTTTGTGACAATTTTCCTAACAAAATTATTTAGTATTGAATGTATAGCAGCTACTCCTGAAGCTGTAAATGCAATGGTTGTCAGAGCTATTTTCATATAGAGTGAACACTAGAGATCAAATCATCTTTATATGTTAAACTTAATACATTCTTGATTTACTATTAGCAAATAAAGTTCAAAATGATTTGATATTTATTGAAATTTGAGAATATCCTTAAGACCATTCTTCCTAATATTTATGAGATGCTAGACCTTGAAATGTCTAAGAAAATTAGTAATAAATTTTATCTACAAAATTATCCTTTTGAAATGATTGATCATATAGTGAGATGATATCATTGTATTTCTGGACCTTGAATGACGCAATTTAACATTTGGACAAGTGTAAACCTATTTAACAAACCTCTATGTCTGAAACTTCGATGATGGTAGTGGAATTTTCTTTAGGAGTATTTGAAAAATAATCAGAGTTTGATGTATCAATACCCGTACTTCTACATTATGTTCATATCTCTCCAAGGTCTAAGTTGCTCATTATATTGTAGTTGTTTCGATTCTAACAACAACATTTGATCCTAATTTTAGTCTTTTAGGTGACTGTGGGAGTATTGATGAGTCCTTAAATTAGTATAATAGTAATTTCCTCTAAGAGCCTTATAAGGTTTGATGATTTCTTGTTTCACCAAGAAAGCACTTACATAATAAGTATGGATATTTGCCACTATTGACTTAGGTAAAAATGAATGAAGTCTTAAAGAGGTTATTGCAATGAGATACTATGTTCTCATGTGTCCTTCAGTGAAGAAAATGTACTTTTAAGGACTATTCTTAATTTGTCAATGAATCTATAAACTGATACTAATGTATTCTTCTTTTTTATCCTAGTGATACATGAGCTAGTTATGTATCTCTATAACCATGGAACAACCCAAGTAAACTTGCATCCTATAATTCGCATACTAATATCTTCATGCTCTATACTCAACTAACTCTTAAGCCTTAAATTATGAACAAACAAGATTATATATTGACTTAACTATTGTTGGGAATGTGTATGCATTGCATAACAATGTTGTTCATTTGTCTAGTTTACCTATGGATGGGGGACATTATGGCTGGTTAGGAAACTTTATAATTTATGGATAAATGACCCTCTTAGAGAATATGACACCTAAATTAATAAGAAAAGTTTGAGGGACACATGGCATGTTGTATCCCACATTGAGAATTACATTTGGGGTTGCAAAAGGACCAAAAAACTTGCAAATGTGGAATTGGATGCCACATTTCACATGGGAAAAATAAATCAACTAGAGTTTACGAGAATTTACTATTTCTAGCCAATATAAGATGTGTAATACATCTTATAAGTTGCATCATTGAATGGGAAGTTACATTGTCATAGTGGGTATTGGGATGTGTGCCACATCACAGAGTTACACCACCTCATGTGGGTGCCCTTGGTGATATGATGTGTGATTTTCATCAATGGTTTTAGAAACTATTGTTGGTTTCTTGTGTTGTAGTTGCATATTTAATAAGGGATTGGGATAGTAATTTCTGAGCATACTTTGTTGTATAGAAATGGCACTGGAATGCTGCTGAATTTTCTGTAGGACTTCCATTTGATGTGAAATCAACATTGGTGATCATCTGATATGTTTGGAAGAACACCTTGGTGTTAATATAGTGAAGCTTATTTTGTGGATGGGGTTTCTTCCTCCAAAGGAATTTCCCTGGGAAAACATCAAGTTATGGTGTTGCTCTTTTTTGTGTGTTATCTTTCCATTTCATATTTGTTGATGGGTGTTTTATGACTGCACCAACACAGAATAAAGTTTCCCAATGGTTACTCTATCCTCTCTTGAACAAAATCTCCTACATTCTAAGATTGCTAGAAAGATCATGCCTTCAACTCTAAGCTTCCTTCATGCAATGGATAGTCTCAGTTGGCTTGATGTGATTTGTTGGTATCTCAAGGGGGACTTATGTAATTGTTCATCTGAAGATCGAAGGGAAAGGGATTTTCACAATCTTCAAAAGATGTGTCAATGAAGCACATGTTTCCTAAACTAACCAGAAAGTGTTGAATTGAATGGTTGAAGGGATTAAAAATGCTATGATCTACTCTAGGTGCAGGACGTGGAGATCAACTCTTGCAAACTTCAACCACGCTATGCTTTGCCTCACCTTGGACAACTTCCACAGAATTGGTGCAATCTTCAAGGGGAGTAACTAAAGTTATTTAGATCATGATTCAATATGAAGACACCATCACAACGATGCATGCCAACATGTAAACCATAATCAAAGTTAAGTCCACAATGTTCAATTTGACCATGCAAGGTGAACACACCATCAGTGAGCTTGCTAGTGGTATGGATTTAATGAAGCTCACTCAAATCAAAAACCACATTCCACAACTACTATCTACTTGCATGAATTAAAATCTACTTTAATCTAAATTCTACTTTAAGATTCTAAGTGAATTGGAAGGACAAAGAAATCTTGCTAGCTACCCACAATAAAAGATGAAACCACAAGCAATGATAACTCTTTTTATTATAGGAGTGTTCACAACAACTTCTTACAAAGCATTCAATTTGAAAATTGTCCTTCCTCTTCAATCTATGCTATGCTATCAATCTATGCTCTGTATTTCTCTATGCCCTATCTCCTAGCTATCTCTCTATCTCTAATGATCTAATAATGTAAAAATGAGGGGGGGATGCCCTTTTTATAGATGGCCAAATCCAACGGATGGATCTGATTGAAGCACATATTCCCTAATCAAGATCTTTCCCTAAAAACTGCCACAAAGAGGAGTGGGGTAATAAATGAGTAAAAGATTATTCACTCTCTCCCGAAGTCATAATGAGAACTTAATGTCCACCATCATCCTCTAGAAGGTCATCATTCAACAAGGCATTTCCATTCTCCTTCTCTTTGATCATGAATTTGAAAAATCTAGCTAACACTACTTCAACCTCTCGAACCGAAATGGGTGGGATATTGCTGAGCTGAAATTAAAGAACCATGACTGTCTACCCATGCCAAGTACAATATTTTCTCCAAGCGACTAAGGAATCCTGAGTACTTTGAACAATGTTGGAGAAGGTTGAAACATTTTCAAAAACCATCCTAAACAAATGACCTCATCTCTAAAAAGAAAGGCACCAATCTACTCTTTAGGTCATCTACAGTCATCTCCTCTAAAGTCAATCTTCTAGAAAATATAGACTCGAGTGTGTTTAGGACTCCTTCAAGAATATTACCCATAGCCTTTCTGACTCTAGCTGAGTCTTCTTATACTACATCAAAGAAACCTCAGCCCATGACCACTGAAGAATACCAACTAGTGAAGTCATATTCATCACCCTCATGTATTACACCTCCCTCCACTAGAGTCTGCAAGGAAATGTGCATCAAAGCCTCCAAACGAAGAATAGTCTTAGTCTGATAGATATGAGTCTCACTCTCGGCCTGATCAATGGTGTGCATGCGTGCCAAAATTCTAGAGACCTACTAATAAGAATGAGTGAGATCTTCCATGAACTTCTCTATCTTAGTGTGAACATTGCCAACCCACTTATCTACCTCCTGAGCCATCTTCCTCAACTCCTCCAGGCTGCCAACTGATTCTCTTGGGAGTTTTGCTAGAAGATCAACTATTAGATTTTCCTGCCCACATGGATGGGCTAAGTGCTGCACGTAACCAACCAATGTCCTATGTTCAGACCTCTTCAATCATTTGTACTTTCCTCTAGTTCAGAGCAACCTGTCCTTGAGTGCTTGATATGAGTTATCACACTCCTCAATTATCTAAGCCCTTGTAGGGTGGCCTAAGTCCATAATGGTGATCACATAATTTTCTAGAAAAACATCATCTTGATCACACTCAATCCTAGGAACGACTACATGCAGAGTGCAAGAACCATCCTCATCCATAGAAATCTTTGAGAATTTTTTGGCCTTCTTCTTCTCTAGTGGTGCACTAATTCTATTGAGGAATTCTTCCATCTCGATCACCAGGTCAGTCTCCTCAATAGGATCCCTTCTCATTCTTTCCCTTAGCCAATCTGAAACTACCTGTTGTGGGTCACACACAATAAGTGGTTGCTCCTCTCTTGCTTCTTCTTCACAAACTTCTTCTCTATTAACATTCAGATGAGGCTCATCAATCTTCGTCTGTTGGGTATCTTCTCTTGAAACTTGAGCCTCCTGCCCTGCAGTAGTCTCATCCTCTAAGGCTGCCTCAATCTCGTATTGGAAGCGAGTAACCATGATGGTTTCCTCTTCTTCTTCCTGCTAGTTATCTCTTCTAGGAACATTGACACTTTGACCAACTGACTCCCTATGGGGTGGCTAATTTGCTTCCCATAATTCTTGTTCTTCATTCAATCTGTTTCTTTGGTTTGCAAACAATGATACCTCCTGTACACTTGGAGAGTGAGCCTGTGATGGTGTGGATGATGCTTCCTCAACTCTCTAAGACACCTACTGAACCTATTCCTCTCTTCATGGCTTTGAAGCTTGGATGACCTACTTTCTTTTTATGACCGTTGGAAGCCTCTGATCACCCATCAAGTTGTACATGAGAGAAATTGACCTGCTCTTAAGTCTGTTCACATGCTTCTCCACCCAATTTCTCATAAATGTCAACATTGGTATGCATAATGTATCCAAATCTATAATCTTTGGCTCAGACCAATTAGGAAGAGGAACTACTGTATTTCTCACTGTCTCATAAGCAGGCTACATAACATTCACATCCTCCTCCAGCTAGTCTAGAACTGGAATAATCTCACACTTTCTAATCATATTCAATGATATCCTAGAAAACATCCTTCTCCTAATCTCAATGTCATCCACCGCATTAGCCCAGAAATCTTCAATATGAGCCTTGTGCTTGTACTCCACATTTTGCACCATTCTGATGTTATTGTAAGGATCGAAGTCTTGCCTACTGATGTGGTATGTGAGGTGGAAGAACTGCAACTCATCCTCAACTTCTTTGGCTACCTATAATGAGGGACAAACTTCATTCAAATTTCCCATGATAATTGGGAAGTCTAAACCTCCTTCCTTTTTCTTCTTCTGAATTTTGTCATAGGCAATGAGCTACCTAGACACTTCTAACATTACCATTTTGTCAGTGGGGTACCTCAGTAATCTATACATATATGATGTAAACCCTTGTAGCCTAATATAGGTAAACTTTAGAAATTGGATAAACCAATATTCGTACTCTTCGATCAGCTCCTGGGCCTCTTTTGAAATTCTTTGTTGAGTTCTCCACTAACGAGTCCTTGTTATATGCATTGTGAAGGGGTCATTCACCCTTTTGTAGTTGGCAGTACTGGTCAGGTGCAACTGCAGGCAAGCTTCATAGATTTTAAGCTACTCAGGTCCACATCCAATTGGGTCCTTGTAAGTTATTCCTCTATACTTGGTCATCTGGGCCAACATGTATACAACATATGAACTCATGTAGAACTTCTTTGTTCTCCTCAGGTGCCTGAACTACTCATCTAAATTGCCACTTATCATCCTTTCTCAATCAACACATTCCTTAACCTCCAACATGATGCTGATGAAATAGAACATCCATGGCTCGAAGATATACGATTGGGGACTTCCATTCACCCTGTTGAGCATCATAATCAGGTCATAGTATTCCTACTTCACATCATCTGATATAATCTGCTTAGGAAGCTTGGTGTGAGTAGGCCTAGGATTTTGCATCCAAACTGAATTAATCATCCTAGCACACCTCTCAAAAGAGGAGGTGTGCATCTTCTTAGCTCTTTCCTTTGTTTTGTACACCATCCTATCAGAAGTGGGAAGTCTAAATGCTTCTCCAATGGTATTAGGCATGAGATTGGAAAATAACTTTCTATCAAGAGAAACAATTGTTCTTTGCTCTAGCCTATAAAAATTGGCGCACTCCATGATTAGTTATGGACACTGAATGGCTGGTGGAAAACTAGTAGTTGCATAAATTCCACTCTTCATAATATGGTGTGCAATGATTGATGGAGGGTAGCATGCTAGCCCGTACATTCATCCTCTGAGTGCTCCTAGGTTAAATGAACTGAGGTTGGTATCAATCAACACTCGTAGCTTTGAAGTAAACTTTGATTCAGGAAGAAATGGCTTACTGAGTTTCTTTATTATTGCCTACCTAGACACATTAGTCTTGCTAGATTCAACATTTGCAGCCTTGTTTATTCTTGTAGTCGCTTCTACAACATTTCCTCTTCCTGCTTCAACCATCTTGCAAAATAGAATATAGACATTAAAATTTAGACTTAGAAAGAAAATCACCTTGAGATGGCCAAAATATGGAGTTTACTTTAAAAATAAGAGCCTTTAGCATTAAAACTTCAAACTTCAAACCTCAAAAATTCCAACTCCAAAGCTCAAAATTTCTAACTCCAAAGCTCAATAACCTCTGGCACTTAGAAAAACTTTCCCCAAGCTTGCTCACTTTACCAACTTCTCTTCATACTTTTCTTCTCACCTTCAAAGTCTCAAATTTGCACTTGCAATTGTGAGGAGAAATTAAAATTTTCATGGCTCTTATAACTGAGTCTGATAATATTTCATCTTCTAGAAGAATGTCTATTTTAGAAAACTCATTTAATTCTTCCTCCCTACTTTGCAGAAGTTTGAATTTTCCCTCCTTTGGCAATTAAGGTCTTGTTTGCCATCACTTAGAGTATTTTACATCTCTACCTTGGTGATTTGGGCACACTTGACCCCTTCTCATGTTGGGCGCATTTTGGGGGTCTTGCTTCCTCTTTCTATCACTTAGAAAACTTTATGCCTCCTTACTCCTTGATGGGCACATTTAGGGTCCTCCACTTCCATCTTGATGCCTTAGAATTTTTTTTTTAAATATCTCCTTACACTTTGCTTGAGGATGCATTTGGGGGGTCTCATGCCATTTTTCCTTTGAAACTTTTTGAATAGCTCATCCAAGTTGGGCACATTTAGGGGGTGGAGCTTCTATTTAATGCCTTAGAATTTTTTTAAACACCTCCTTACACATGATGGGTGCATTTGAGGGGTCCATCTTCCATTTCAGGACTTAGCAAAATTTTGATGCCTCCATCCCATTTCAAGGTGGGCACATTTCACCCCTAGTGATCTTCATCCTGCATGCCTTAGGCATTTTTGCATTTGGAGTGCTAAGGAAACTTCTGAAGGTGTTCCTCAAATACTTAGTTGATTTTGCCCTCGCCTTCTATTTTTAGTAACCTTTTGGTTCTCGCACTTCTACAACTCCTCTTGACTTGAAATTTGTTCCATGTGACCCTCATGACCTATTTGACCTATTTACACTTGCCTTTCATGTCGACCTACTATTTTTAGCCTTGTTCTAGATGTGATTTACTATAAATAGTAAGTACGAGTTAGATTGTGCTCAAATTTTACAAGTAGACTACTTGAAAGATGTCGATCATGATGGGATACATCAGTTTTTCATTTTTCTTGAGTTTTACCCCTCATTTTGAGTACCGAAGTTGGAAACCCTAATTTGACTTGCATGTGCATCAAATGACCTCTATTTGACTTCTTTTCTATTCTAGACTACTCTGCTTGTGAAACTGAAGATCCGGGGGCTATTGGAGTGAACCTTCTAAAAATAGTAAGTGCCTGAAAAGATGATCAACCAACTGTCAGATGTGCTTGCATGTCATACTACCCGAGAGATCTCAAAAAACCCAAAAAAACCTAGAAAATTGGTCTGCATGTGAGTACCTGCTAATAATAGTAAGTCACCAACATGACTTGCATGTTACATCATTGCGAAGCTCTCGAAAAGCCTAGGAAGACTATCCTAACATGCATTGAAAAATTATACATGCAAACCCTAAAATTGGCTCCCAAAGGTAGAACTTGCTAAAAATATAAAGTTGTCAGAATTTGCTCAAGTTTTGCAGGCAAGTACTTTGAGGCACTTCAAACAAGGTGTAGTAGTCAGAATTTCAAAAGTCCCAAGAAAAAGGTCCCAAATTGAGTACTCACTAAAAATAGTAAGTTGTTAAAATTTAGTGAAAATTTAATGGGAACCTTCCCGACGCTTTCTAAATGTAGTGCCAAGCTCATATTTCAAGTTTATCACTTAAATTAACCCCAAATACCCTGAAGAATGAAAACCCTAATTTCACTAACTTAGCCAAAACTTCAACCTAGGCCAAAAAGATGGGCACATCCCTAGAAAGATAGATGGAACAAAGAGAGACCACCACAAAACCAAAGCCAAAAGACCTGAATGTAGCAAAAATTAGGGGGTCCCCATTTTGAATGGGGTGATGTGTGAAAAGGTCAAAATAGTATTGTTGTCATAAATCAATTTTATATCAATCCTATTATTATTCTAAATCACTTTCAATCAGATTCTGAAACCCTTTATAATGCTCCTTTAGATATATCTCTAGTTTTTCAACACTTGGTATTAGAACTTGGTATTGGCCTAATGAGGAGATGCTCTCCTTGTGTGGTTTTATTTGGTTACAATGGGATTTGTGTGAAGTTCACATATGCTTTTGCAGGAGTCATGGCAAGTCCATAAAGGATTGATATTGGAAAATTCAATGGATAGAGTTTTGAGTTGTGGAAATTTAAAATGGAGGGTCTCTTGGTTGTGGAGATTAGTGGTTAGCTATGACATGAAATGAACTTTTTGACATCAATCAAGATAATTGAGATGAATTACATAGGAAGGAAAGGAGCACTATGTTAATCTGATTTTGTGTTAACGAATGTGTATAGTGAGGGCACTACATTGTTTCAAACTAAGTCTCTAGTCAATAAAAATTTCTTGAAAAGAAATTTGTATTCATTGAAAATGAATGATGGGGACTCTATTTTTGATCATTTACATGCATTCATTATCACTGTTAGTCAATACTAGCCTATTCATGTTAGTGGATGCAAAGGATAAATGTGTAAGTTTGTTTTCTTCATTACCCAATTCATGGGACAATCTTCTTAGGACAATTAGTAGTACATCTTCTAAGTTAAACACTTGAAGAAGTTGTTGGAGCCTTACTAAATAAAGAATTAAGAAGAAACCATAGAGGATTTCTCTAAAAGTGCTCTCTTTGCAAAAGGCCAGTCCAAAGAAAAAGAGGGGTAAGAAAAATCTAGAGATAAGAAGAAATATAAATCAAAAGGTAAGTCCAAATCTAGGTAAATTATACTGGCTCTTGTACTTCAAAGATGAAATGTTACAAGGCAAAGGATTGGCATGACACAAATGACTAAAGTTTTAAAAGATTATATTCATAAGTGACAAACAACTTGGTTTTATAAATGGATACATCCTCTCACATTTGATGAATAAGTGACAAACATCTTTGTTTTCCAAATGGATACATCCTCTCACATGGTTGGTTAGGACTAAGTGGTCCAGTTTGGTACCAATATACTTTTTAATATTATTATATTCTTTTCTGAAACCACGTGTCTGTTACTTCAAAAAACTAGTGGTGCTACATATGAGAGATCATCTTCCCACAGACAAAAGAGATAGCATCCCTGCATTACATCAATTTGCAATAACTCAACATCCTCTAATTGCAATGGGTGCTAAGTGGACCATTCATTATGAGAGTTGGGTTCTTGTGAACTACTACTCATGAAACATGGGTCAATGAGTTTGACTCAAAAAACTACACGATTGAATATGATTGAATCCTGATAGCAATATCACTGTGGAAAATGCCTCCTTATCAATCAAACTGTAGGCATACATGCTGTAGGAATACAAGTTATAGTATTGTAAATCCAACGGTATCCCAACTGGAAAAACATTGCATAAAAAGTAGTAACCCTACGAGTTGTAAGGGTTGTGGAACTATCACCAACCCTCACTGCATAATCTAAAAGAATAAGAAGTTACATACTTTAAGGATAGTGGGATTAGCGACTAATAAATCAGCAAGGAAGAAACCAAGGGGAAGGCTGGGATGCCTAAATTTACAAGGATATTATACTTTAAATTAACTAAATTTTAGAATGCCTGCTAGCTGCAAGAAAAAATATTTACTCAGGCATTGATGTGTTTTAACTTATTCTGAAATCAAATGAAATCCTCATTTCAATAATGAGATGTATTGAGAATATATATAGTGATACACACACAACATGAATGATGAGTGGAATAGTAGATGAATTTGTTTAAACACTGACAAGCTTCATACTCTAAGTAAGGATCCATAAAAATCCTTATAATTTATGCACGCTATGCCAGTCACGCTTTATTAGAGTTTTTGCCCTTTATAGTCTCACCATAGCATTATCAACACCAAAAATGTTGCAATTGTGGCCCTTTCTATGATGCGTTCTATTAAAATTTATAAAATAAAATAAAATTAAGATTATACACAAATTTAGTTTTCGTTTTAAGGAGAAAAATTAAGAAAATTGAAAAAAAAATGATGGTAAGACAAAATAATTTAATGTCTCTATGATATACATTTTACTTCAAAAATAAAATTACAATAGTGGGCCTACAAAAAAATACCTTCGAAAGTGACATTTACTTCAACTGCAAAATTTCTCCAACACCAGCGGTAAAAGGAATGGATGATTAATAGCCATTTCCTTAATATGAAACGGTTTGCATTGCAATAGGCATCTCGTGGTGATGCAACTTCAAACTAGTAGAACTAATTGGTTGAAGGTTCGTCCCTTCTTGGTTAGAAGAAAAAACCAAATGCCACTGGTGAAAGCAATAAAGGGTTAGCAACCATTGAATAATAATGATAGTGTTTAAATTAAAATAGCGCATGAAGCATAAAAATATAAATTACCTTCATCTTTCTGGTGTTTCCTTACTCTCCTATTATTGTAACCAGCCATTGCCATTTCATTCTCAAGAAGGCCATTTGAAAAAGAAATGGAAATAGGAAAATAGGGAATACACACAAACACAAGCTACTTTAACCTACTTGTGACTGATTGTCTTGAGGAGTTTGACATTGGAGAGGGAGGAGAGACCAAGGCCTTTTTCCACGAGTAGGTTTGCCAACACCCTTTTCAACCGTGTCTCCTTGTGCCACTCCTCTTGTTTTGTTTTCTTCAAGGAGGGAAAAAGGAAAATGCATCTCAATTGAGGGAGGGAAAATGAATAAGGAGAGGGAAATAAAAAAAATATTTTAGAAAAAAGTATTTTTTTATTGTCTTAATTTAGGATAATTAAAAAATTAGAAATATAATGTAAACATAAACTAACAATTGCACCTTAGTGTGCAATGGGTAGGCCAAAGAAGTGTGGAAGTCAATTTAGATAAATGTTGATCTATTTTTGTACTATAAAAAATTATAATAATTATTAATTATAAATTTTAATCATTTTATGTAATTAATAGTTTTGTTTAAAATATAATATATAATATTAAGTATAATTAATATATTCAACTTATATCTAATATATTTAAAATAGCATAAATAAAAACTTTCTTTAGTTAAAATTTTTGATTATATATTAAATATAAGTTAAATTCTTAAAAAATAATTATTTTTATTTTGCAAAAGTCAAAATTTTAAAAGATATTTATTTTGCAAAAATCGTTATGATCTAAAAAATGAACCAAACCTTACCACTTGTTCATTATAGCCATAGAAAATTTAAAACTCAATAAATAGTATAATCAAATAATATAACTCACTTATACCAATTAAACTTTAATCCATATATATATATATATGTATGACAAAATATTTGTTTTCATTCACGGAGTTAGGCCAAGCTTATGCGATAAATATTAATAATGACAACTCAGTTTAGTCTCTTTCCATTTAAGAGGAATCAATCTAAAAGGACCATACCTATAACATTCATTTCAAATTATGGTGGAGAGAGTATTCACGGTGATGGATAGTAATAAATAAATTAAAGAAAAAAAAAGAGAACCCTAATTGTTATGAAGTGGAGGCGTTTACTGAGGTGACAACAAAAAGTTTTATTTTGATAAATATACTTGAAAACCCTCATTGAAACCTTATTTTTAGGCTATAGCTCACCAAATTGGAGAAATGAATGGTCAATACTAGCGAGGAAGAGTTTGGAGGAGCGGCGGATAAAGCAGTGAAAAAATGGTAGAAAACAACTAAAAAACATCGCAAAAAATGATGAACGTCTGAGATTCATTTAATGGCCAACAGATTGATACAAACCATTGATAGGAAAAATTAGCTTTGACTTCTTCAACTAGGATACACCTTCGGCATAAATATATTTAAGAAAAAATTAATATTTTTCTTAAATTAATGTTTTAAATCCTCCCTTTATATAGTAGTGACACATGGATGTAGGGATGATTACCATTTAGTAGTGAAATGTTAAATTTTTTTATAAAATATGTGAAGGAATTAAGACTGCATCAAGAGGCAATGCCTTCCATGCAATAGGTATTTTTCATGCACCAAGTAGTCTAGGCGGCCAAATGGTCTATTAGGTAGGGGTCCCACGAGGGGGGCTTAAGCTCTATGGATTATGATCAAATTCGAAAGAAAAATGAATAGAGGAGTAATAGTCATTTATTTAGTCATTAATTTAGTCATTTTTATTTGTTTGATATTAGTCATTTATTTAGTCATTTTATTTGTTTGATATTAATCATTTATTTAGTCATTTAGTTGTGATTTTACCTGATGACCAAATTTGTCACTTATAAATGACCAAATTAGTCATTTATTTTCTAAATGCTACTAGTGTTAGTCACATGACTAAAATTTTTAGTCATGTGACTAAAATTTTTAGTCACGTAGTCATTTATTTTCAAAATTCTACTAGTGTACTGTAGTGTGAGTTTGAAGCAAGTTCATCCTCTCACTAAAGTGGGGGCTAGATGGAGTCACCGAAAAAAGTAATCCTTCTACTTTTTCTGAATTGTTCGGGTCCTCCTTGTGGTTTTGGCTTAATGTTGCCTTGATTTAATGTTATAATGTGGATAGCACATTCACATTAGGTCTTGGGCCCTTGTGAACTAATGGAATTTTAATGGTGCCTTGTAAAAGTGTTCTGAAGTGTTGTAACACACTTTCACACTTTTTGAGGGTTTTATCAATTAACTAAGAATAATAATCATAATCAACCTTAATCTTTCCTTATTTGGACTATTGTAAAGTGTTGCAATACACTTTCAAATTTCTCTAGGCTTGTCATTAATAATTGGGTTTTCTTATGCTTTAATTTGCCCTATTTTGCATCCACAAGCCTCATTTATTGCATCTTTTTGAGAATAATCTCGACACCAATCATTAACCAATCATAATTTAGTTGTTCTTGGCTTCTGTGGCCCAAATTTAGTGTTTGAGACTCATTCGCCAGCTTGGGCGAATGGGTCCCACCTGGATCTTTTGGCCCCAAACTAGTTTTTACACATTTCTAAGATCTTTTCATTTTTGGTCCCATACACTATGTGTACTAGGACTCATTCTCCACCTTGGGAAAATGATTCTTGTGTGGCCCAAATTCAAATTAAATTCTAATTTCTAGTGGGATTTTAGTATAATTGAGTATAAATACAAGGTTCTTTCACCTATATTCAATGCCTAGCATTCAAGAGAGTTCACAAGAGCATTAAAAGGCATCCAAGGGTAAATTATCAAGCATTTTAGAGCATTCTTCAATTGCCAATCATCATGGCAAAGATTGCATTCTTCTCGTTTGTTATTGTGCTAACAATTGTGCTGTAGAGTTCATGATCCAAGCAAGTGTTTCAAGCAAGATCAATATCATTCAAGAAAGAGTCCAGAACCACATCCATTGTAGCTATTCAATCATAATTACAACTTATTGCTAGGGTTTGGTGAGTTGCAACATTTTATTTTATTCATTCATCATTCTCCATTTATATGTACTTTCATTTCAAGGTTTAATTACCAACAATGTGTTTGACCAAGGAAAGCCCCTATTCACTAACCCCATAGAAAATTCCCCTTTTCTTGTGTGTGATTTGTAGAGCTAGGTTGCATATTTGTCAAGGAGAAAAGTTGGAGAATTTTTTTCAAATCCCCAAAGTTGTCATCAAGCCTTGGAGAGACTTGGAGAAGGTCTACAGGTGGCAATTTATAGTTTCGAATCAAGAAATCAGTCAAGAAGAGTAGAGCAGACTATGTGGAATAGAACTACGTGCTAAACTTCCAAAAAAGTAGAAGTTGAATGATTCGACATTAGTGGAAAATGAGTCCCACTATACAGTCCTAACAAAGATTTTCAAAGATCAAGACACCCTTTTGGCAGATTCCTATTCTTGCGCATTTTCCCAAAAACTAGACTAAATCACCCAGCTTGCCAAATGAATCCCAGTCATCTTTGACAACATATTTTCCAATGTTCAGTATGTCCATTCTATCTTCTCCAGATTCCTAGGTGCACACTTTCTATTCTGCAGTTTTCTGTCGCTTTTCATTCACTTTCCTTGGTCATTTAGTGTTAGTTTTCATTCAATTAGGGCTCTACATTTCATTGTCCATGTCATTGTCTTTTCCAAGTTTACACTTGGTGGCGAACCCATCATTAGATCATATTCATTTCCTAGGACAACCCTATTGCAAGAACTCTTTCTCTTTTGCATTGAGATATCTAGGGTTATCCTTGAGTATAATCTCTTTGAAAGTGGGTGTGAAAACATCAAACTTCATCATATCCACCATTTTTAATAGGTTCCAAGGACCATGCAAAGTGGATATTGCACTTTTTCAGGAATTTTGTGAAGTTTTTCTCTTCTTCATCATCTAGGGAAGAAGCATAGAATGTGACCTATGGTGCTTCCTCCATTCTCACATGGACTTGATTAGATGCCTCCGCCAATGTTTCCTACTTTTATTTTCCTATTGCAATACTTGGTAGATCTAATCCCTCATTCTTGGGTGCCATAGAGAGGTTTTCACCCTTGGATACATCCTTTATTTTGACTATTTTGTGATCAAAAAGTGCCACAGTCTATTTTTCACTTGGGGGATCAAGTTATGATTTTGATATTTACAATTTTGCAACTAAGGGATTTTAACATTTCACCATAGTACACCTCAATGTCAAATCATACTTTATGATCTCCATATGGTATGTGGTCTTAGTTAGGGCCCCATAAATTCAAAAATAGCCTCATCATTTTTTAAAGAATCAAGAATAGGCGCTCCTTGTTGGTCCTAGTTTATGAGTTGGGGGTAAACAAGTCTCAATTCATTAATTTGGATAGAATACTCAAAGGATGTGGTGGTAATCATTAAAATGTAGGTATCCTTAGAAAGATTTATAATATCAAGAAGGAAATCATTGATGTCATCATTATGTGACCTATTTAACCAAGAGTAAGATTTAACCTCCTTAATAGAAGCACCCTTTCCAAGAAGGGTCACTTTGGTTGTGGTAAATCTAAGACCAATATTTTTAGGACATTTCTTAGTAGCAAGAGATTATCTTAATCCATGGTTGTTCATACCAAGCTTTTCATTATTTTTATATCCCATACATTTCATCAGTTGGAGCCCTCTCTTGTTGTCATCCATGGGAAGTGGATGTACTTATTTCTCATCTTGATATAACCACTCTAATGTATTATCCTCACATATGACTTCCTTAAAAAAGTCTCCCCACTTCATGAAAGTAGTAGGTGTTATCTTGATTGTCTTTGTCACTTTGTCAATATGCAGAAGTTTTCCAAAGGATCTAAGAGAAAGAGGAAGCTCTCCCACAAGAAAAGAGTCCTTGAGGTTATAATCTCCACAACCATTGTCTTTGATAATTGCCTTGATATTTGGGATATTCTGCAATGTTAATGCCTTAGATTTAGATGTGGCCGTAGGATTGAGGGAGGGGATCTGCTCCTTGCAAAAGTCACTACATACATGGTAAGGATTTAGAAAATTTTTGCATAGCCTGTAGTTTCCTGTCATGTGAGCCTTTGCAATATAGGAGGGAAAAATAGTGGTGAAAGGGACTGAGGAAGATGATCCTGCACTCCTAACAGTGCCCTGATCCAGCTATTGCTTAATTTCTTCTACCCTCTGTTGAAGAGTAGCCACAAGCTGCTTGATGCCATCACTGCCCAACACCTCCAATGAAAGCACACCATCTTTCACCAAGTTGTGTATAGCTTCCAAGGCCAACCCAGTTGCTTAGTCGCCCGCCTAAGTCTCTTGGCATGCCTCTGCTCCCAACTACATGCTCACCTTCTTCATCTGCACATAGTTTAAACAACAAGGAATAGAGCTATAAATAGTTTTTTTATATTAAGAATTAATTATTTTATTAATTTGTTTGTTTAATTTACAGTTAGTTTATTTTACTTTAAATTTAGTTAAATTTTATTTTTATTTTTATTTTTAAAAATATATATTGAAGTGGCAAATTTAATTAAATGTTGTTGGTGGATTACCCCATTAACGTTTGCGTGAACAAATTTTGTCGTGTTATGTGACAATTCTAATTTTGATTCTGCATTTTTCACATGGAATTTTTCTATGTTGCAAAATTCTAAGGATGAAAGAAAAATTGAAAATCGTGACTACTTTTGTAACTTGAAATTATTTATTTATTTATTTTATTGTTGAAATTCCAAATTGTATAAAGTATAGAAAACTATATGGCAGCACTACGTAGAAAACAAATGGTTTAGTCAAATAAGTAATAATAAATTTATATTAAAAGATATATATAATTTAGAAAGTGTGAACCTATTTTAATTGGTCACAATTGACATATAACCATAGATCGTGGGTTTGGGACATATATCGAAATGTTAACAAAATTTGTGAAGTAGTGTTTATATAAAAATTGGTTAAAGCTTTAGTTCCCACAACCCTCAGATTCAAAAAACAGTAGTGAGTGGTTGGTCATATCAGATGATCATGGCTTATGTTGGTTGTTATAAACTATTGGTTTTTCTGCTTCCGCAAAAATCG
Source organism: Sequoia sempervirens (assembly GCA_007258455.2). Taxonomy (NCBI): domain Eukaryota; kingdom Viridiplantae; phylum Streptophyta; class Pinopsida; order Cupressales; family Cupressaceae; genus Sequoia; species Sequoia sempervirens. Next base: position 313,642,926 of record VDFB02353493.1, on the reverse strand, counting down.
CACAATCTAGCCATCTGTGTCAGAAGTTATTCTAAAACACACTGCTTCAATTACATTCACAAGATGTAAGCATGATGCTATACCTCTTCACTTTTGCTTTAATGGCTTACTATTTTTGTCTCAATGAATTGATTTTAAGGAGCTTGACATTGGGCATAATCAAATTGTTGCGGAAAGAATGGAGTTCATCTTACAATTGCAAAAATAGAAGCTTGAAGTAATTTTGTTTTTGTGTATACATGGGCTAATGAATTGGGAACAATAATTACTATGACACATTCGAAAGTTTTATATCAATTTTCCATAGTTAAATTATTTGTTTGGATGGTTTGAACGTCTCAAAATCAATTGAAGTTGCACAAAGCGCATCTCAAATCAGTTTACTCCCAATTGCTGAATAGATTGAGATCCAAGAAAGGCCAAACCTTGAGATGATTCCATTTTTTCTATTAAATTTGAATAAGATTTAAACATAGAATCCGTTTCAAAAATTGTTATATGTTAGATGATGTAGGTGTGAAAATTCTATTGCAGTTACTGATTATTAATTTCTTGTCTAATACATAGATTATTTGACTCTGAAAAATTAATTCACAACAAATATTGAAAAATAACACAACTGCAACTTCACAAATAAAACTCACAGGAATAGAGAAGAAAACATGCATAATAATTAACACAATATTTTGGACAAATTGTCCCTAGAAAAACTCCGAAGGGAAAACCACTACTGTAGATGAGGAATACTATTAAACTTCAGCAAATTAAGAGATACATAAACTACTTGCCTCTTACTGGCAAAGCTCCGGCAATATTCTTCTCTGGAAATTCTTCCCTCAATTTCTCTAGCTGAAATTCCACAGCTACTATCCCCAACGCTAACACTACGCCCTTGCTATCACTGCAAGACTATTTGCTGACATTGCAAATCTACTTGCTATCACTGCAAGTCTTTCTTCTTCCCCAATGCCTTTATCAAAATGTTTGCTACCTGCTGATCTATAGGTATATATTGTAGCTGAACAATCCCACATTGTACACAATCCCTAATGAAGTGATACCTGATATCTATATGCTTAGACCTATCATGAAACACTAGATTCTCAGACAATTTGATGCAACTCTGATTGTCGTAGTGTATCACCGTAGTCTCAACCCTCTGACCAAACAAGGCCACCAACAACTTCTGAAGCCATATCGCCTCACACATCACCATGCTAGCTGCTATGTATTTTTCCTCTACAGAACTCAAAGCCACAAACTTCTGCTTCTTGTTGTACAAAGAGACAACTCCCAATCCCAAGCTAAAGCCACACCCTAGAGTGCTTTTCCTGTCTATTGTACTACCTGCCCAATCTGTGTTAATATAGCCTATCAAGCTGATACCATCACCTTGAGTATATCTGATCCCATACTCGATTGTACCACTCAAATACCACAACACATGCTTTGTCACTGTCTAATGCACTCTCTTCGGCTCAACCATGAATTGACTAAGAGAGTTTACTACAAAGGATATATCTAGTCTGGTGTTGACCAAATACATGAGAGATCCAATCAATTTCTTGTATAAGGTGGGGTCAACATCCTTCTCCTTGGATGTGTCTACTTTCTTCCAATTCATGATCATAGGAGTAGACATGGCTCTACAATTCTCCATCTCAAACCTCCTCAAGATTTTCATGCATTATTTCCCTTATCCAAGGAAAATCTCTCCATCTATCGGCCATACCTCCATGCCTCGAAAGTAGTGCATAAGCCCCAAATTCTGCATCTTGAACTCTACTACAAGGTCCCTCTTGCACTCCTCTATGAGCCCCAATGAACCTGTCAAAAACAAGTCATCCACATATAGAACAAGAATGAGAACCTCACCCCCAACCACCAAGTAGTAGAGGCTAGCATCCACTTCACTATTCACGAAGCCCATTCCCTACATGTATCTATCAATGCACTCATACTACGCCCTTGCAGCCTGCTTGAGTCCATACAGAGCTCTCTTCAATCTACACACATGGGTTTCATTGCTATGTGCTACAAATCCCTCTCATTGTTCTATGTATACCTCATCTTTCAATTCACCGTTAAGAAATGTTGTCTTGACATCCATCTGATGGATCTTCCATCCCATCTGTGTTGTAATTGAGATCATGGCTCATATAGAAGTATACCTAGCCACGGGAGTGAATGTCTACTCATAGTCTATTCCCTCCTTCTGAGAGAACCCCTTGCCTTGTATTTATCAATGCTACCATCTACATTGTGCTTGATCTTATAAATGTAGCATGATCCAACCACTACCCTATATGTTGGTCTAGGCACAACCTCACACACATCATTTTGCACTATTGAGGTATATTCCTCAACCATCGCATCTTGCCACACCTATTGTTGTGTGGCCTCTTGATATCTGGAAGGCTCACTATCTACCAACTGACTAACTAATGCCATATAGTCATTATACCTGGCTAGTTTTCTCCACTGTCTATTACTCATCCTAGGAGCTCCCGCAAACTCCTGAGTATCTCGTTGTGTCTTTTGGTTCCTGCTACCAACTATAGAGGATGAAGTATCAACCTCTATGTCCTCTGATGCATCTCTTAGATCTATTGTATCTGTTGCTCCATACTCTGCGAACTCTAAGCACCTGAGCTTGTGCTTGTACTAGTAACTATACTCAAGCTTCGCTGCCCCTGATCTGATTGCACGGTCCTTGGAGCTTTTGATTGCTGGTCACTCTAATTATCTGCTAGCAATATTTGGACCTCATAAATTTCTTGTCCTCCATGAACTTGACATCATGCTTGACTATAATTCTCCTAGCCCCTGGAATAAATATCCGATATACCTTTAAGGTTTCATTGTACCCCACAAAGTACCCTCTCTCTGCAATGTGATCTAACTTGGAATGTGTAGGCCTTAGAATGTGACAATATTCCAAACTCTCAAATTCCTAAAGTGGCTGGCATCTGGCTTCTTCCCTGAGAATGCCTCCTCTAATGTCATCTTGCCTAACACCTTATGTGGAACCCTGTTTTGGATGTACACAATTGTACTGCATGCCTCTTCCCATAAGTAACATGGCATATCATGGTCATATAGCATAGCCCCTGCCTCCTCTAATATAGATCGATTCTTCCTTTCATCAACCCCATTTTGTTGCAGATTGTAAGGAATAGTCCACTCTCTCTTGATTCCTTCCCTAGTATAGAAATACTGGAACTCTTTCCCTTTGTACTTTCCTCCATTGTCTAATTGAAGAACCTTTATCTTCCTGCCTGTCGAATTCTCCACAAGAGCTTTGAACTATTGGAAGCGACTAAAAACCTCATCCTTGGTCTTCAAGAAGTATATCCAGGTCTTCTTGGAGAAATCATCAATAAAAGTAACAAAGTACTTGTACCCTCTAAGATACTTCGTCGGCATTGGTCCACATATATCTGAATGTACAAGATCAAAAAGACCCTTAGATTTTGTGTCACTCCTTGGAAAAGTTTCTTTCACAAACTTCTCCAACACACATCCCTTACATACATCATCATGCTCTGTGCTCACCTCTAGAACACCTGTCACTATCTCATGAATCAATTTAAGTGCTCTATGATGTATATGGCCCATCCTCCTATGCCATAGCTCTCATTGATCTCTAGAATTACTATTGCTCATCAATGCCTTATGAGTATCAAACTACAACCTATAAAGCTGATTGCTCCTAACTCTAATAGCTATGGGTGATTTCCAATCCTTATGCTTGATTAACACATTCACCCCTCTAAAGAGTACATTGTAACCTTTATCCTGAAGGATGGATACAAAAATTAGATTCATACCCAAGCCTAGCACATGCAACACATCATGAATGGGAATCTGCTTGCCATTCTCCATCTAAAATAGAACAGTCCCTTTCCCAACTCGATTGAGTTTGGACATATTCCCCATAGAAATCTACATTATGACGTCCTCCTCCTTATTGCTAGAGAAGTAGTCTCTAACTCCTATCATATGAAATGGTGCCCCACTGTCTATATACCAAACACCTTGTGAAGTTGACCTAGCCATGCAATCTATGAGATTGAACTCATCCTCCATTCTACTAGAGAGCTCATCTACACTTGTTGAAGTTGTCGTCTACTTCTTGCCTTTCTTTCCATTCTTTTTCCTTTGTGGGAAATCACTGACATAGTGGCCAAACTCATGACAACCGTAACATTTTATCTTAGACAAGTCCTTCTTTTCACTTTGTGGATTTGATCCTTTGCTAGACCCCTTCTTCGCTTTCCCTTTTCCTGCAAGGGCAACGTTTTCCTATTCTGCCTCACTTTTTTGACTCTTGCTGTTGGTTCCACTAACAAGACTGAGTCTAAGCTCCTCATGAGTGAAGTCACTCTAGAGTCAATCCCAACTCGGTAAGGTGTCTTGTCCATTAATAACTTGAACAAAGACATCCTACTACTTAGTAAACCCATTTAGGGCTACTTGTACTAGCTTGTCCTCATCTGGTTTATCTCCAATAGTTGCCAACTCATCCTTAACAAGTCTGAGTCTGGTGAGGTAACTTGTCACATCTTGTCCTTTGTTCATCTGAGTATTCGTCAACTTTTCTCTAAGAATCAACTTTTGATTGGTGGTAGCATTCTGGTATAGATTGAGAATGATGTCCCACATTTTCTTCGATGTGTCTAACTCTGTGACATACATAACAATATGGTCCTTGACACCATCAAGAATCAGCCTCCCCGCCTTTACATTTTCCTTCTTATATGCTAAGAGTTGTGCTTGATCTGTAGGTACAAGTACAACACTAGTCACATATTCCTTGATACCATTCTCTTCTAGCAATAAATAAATTATGGCTTTCTAGACACCAAAATTTCAGGCTCCATCTAATCTGTCCTGATCTCTTAAACTTGTTGAGACCATCTCAAAATATAAAAGCAATAATAATAAAAATAATTTTGAAGAGGTTGAACTGGGTTCTTATAAACCCTCTTTCCTACGCTGAGCTTTTTCTGCCTTCAGATCAACTCTGATACCATGTGACAATTCTATTGTAGTTACTGATTATTAATCTCTTATCTAATACATAGATTATTTGACTCTAGAAAATTAATTCACAACAAATATTGAAAAATAACACAACTACAACTTCACAAATAAAACTCACAGGAATAGAGAAGAAAACATGCACAATAATTAATACAATATTTTAGACAAATTGTCCCTGGAAAAGCCCCAAAGGGAAAACCACTACTGCGGATGAGGAATATTATTAAACTTTAGCAAATTAAGAGATACATAAATTACTTGCCTCTTACTAGTAGAGCTTCGGCAATATTCTTCTCCGAAAATTCTTCCCTCAATTTCTCCCGTTGAAATTCCATAGCTGCTATCCCCAACGCTATCACTGCACCCTTGCTATCACTGTAAGACTATTTGCTAACACTGTAAATCTACTTTCTATCACTGCAAGTGTAAATCTACTTTCTATCACTGCAAGTCTTTCTCAAGTGTGTCTACTTGCTATCACTGCAAGTCTACTTAAGTGTGTGTTCTCCAAATGCCCATTGATCCCCTTTTATACTTTTCTCATTGGAAAACCAATGGCCATGATTTAATCTCAATCAATGGCTAAGATTAAATAGACTCTAACAACCCTAACTAACTAGATTCTAGAAGTCTCTAGAGGAATCAATTAATTAATCACATAATTATCTGGACAACTAACTCCTTTCTAGAATTCTCTAGAAAAATTAAATAAATAATTATATAATCTTGGGAATGGAGACACCTATCCAAGCTACCTAAAATTAATAGTAGGATCCAGAATATTATATAATAAAATATGATCCAAAATGTTAATGGTGAAAATATTTACATAATCGAATTGTTAAATGTGTTTAATACGGGCAGCTGGGTAAGCAAGCTATGGAAATGAAAAGGTGTGTAGAGATTATCAAAAGCATGTTTCGATCACAAGAAGATGGTGAAATTTCTGTTTCTCCATACGACACTGCATGGGTGGCACGAGTTCCAGCCCTAGATGGCTCTGGAGAGCCCCAGTTTCCTTCTTGTTTGCGCTGGATTATCGATAATCAGCTTACAAACGGTTCATGGGGCGGTTTCCACCTTTTTCATGTTCGCGAAAGAATTCTCAACACATTCAGTTGCGTCACTGCTCTTAAAACTTGGAGCATAGTTAACCGCGACGTCAACAGAGGTATAGCTTTTATAGATATAATATTTTTACAATTCATATTAAATGTAATTATGTTGTTTTAATATGTAATTATGTTGTTTGTGGATTTGATTGTGTGTAAAATGTTTTTATCGGTATTTCGGATCACATTCTTTGATGACGTGATTCATCATTAGAGGAACACTCCAACACTCCAAGGAATCATAAAGTGTGATCCAAAATGTTGATAAAAAAAATATACACAATCGAATCCAAAAACAGCATAATTACATAACTTAATTTGATTTCGAGCCCTGCCAATTATTTTTATAACTGTGTGTTTGAAGGCAGAAAAGTTCATAATCTCTTTATTACAGGATTACGTTTTCTTCAGACGTGTATTAAGAAAATAACTACCCAAGATGACGTTTAAAGTCCAATTGGCTTCGAGATTGTCTTTCCTGCTTTGATGGAAGACACCAAAGTCATGAACATAGACCTTCCTTATGATAGTGATCTCCTACATAAGATCTACGATGAAAGAGCCTTGAAATTGAAAAGGTAATTACTAGTCTATGTCAGATTCAAGTAAGGTGCTTGTCGATTTGTAAGAGTTTTAGCTTGGTTCATTACAAGTCGATTCTAATTTCTGTGACTAATGCAGAATACCGATGGACTTTCTGCACAACAATCCGTCGACATTGCTGCATTCTCTGGAAGGGTTACGTGATCTGGTAGATTGGAGTAAGCTTCTGAAGTTGCAATCGAAAGATGGATCATTCTTATTCTCGCCAGCTTCTACAGCATGTACCCTAATACAAACCAGTGATACTAACTGTGCTCGGTACCTTGAGAGAATAATAGAGAAATACGGTGGAGGAGGTAGTAAATTTCATTTCTAGTTAGTATCTGAATATGATCTTAAGGCGTAAATAGACTTAATATATTCTCTGCCAGTGCCCAATGTGTATCCCGTGGATTTATTCGAGCGTTTATGGATGGTGGATCGTCCCGAACGCCTTGGGATTGGTCGATATTTTCAGGAAGAGATCACAGACAATCTTGAATATGTATTTAGGTGAATTACACTAATTTCTTACACCCTTAACAATTTTCAATTTTGAGCCATTTTGATCAGAGAGATTCCAGAGTAGTTTTTATTTTTATTTTATGTTTTATGATGCAGATACTGGACAAATGAAGGTATTGGGTGGGCAAGGGAGTCTTCAGTTCAGGATGTAGACGACACATCTATGGCTTTCAGACTTCTCCGATTACATGGATTCGACGTATCTACTGGTTAGATTCGCAAACTCTTCGAGAACATCACAAGCTGTATTTTTAAGGTGGTAGAGAGATTTAAGAGTTGGCTCCATGCCTAATGTTTTGGTATGGCAGAGGCATTTTCTCATTTTAAGCAGGGTGATCAGTTCATTTGCTTTGGAGGGCAAGCAAGCCAAACTGTTACAGGAATGTATAACGTATACAGGGCCTCTCAAGTTCTGTTTCCTGGCGAGTCTATCCTGCAAGATGCCCAAACATTTACTAAGAATTTTCTGGAGGACAAGAGAGCTAACGACATCTATGACAAATGGATCATTTCCAAGGACCTGAAAGGGGAGGTAACGAGAATGTTTGTATGATTCCGTAACACAACCTCTTCGTTTTCCTTAGCCTACACTGTTTTGTCACCATTTTTGACGTTATTGGCAATAACGTCAGGTCGAGTACGCTCTAAATTTCCCATGGTATGCCAGTCAACCCCGGATTGAGACGAGAATGTACATTAAACAGTACGGGACGGATGATATTTGGATTGGAAAGTCGCTTTACAGGTAAACAAACTAACAAACCTCGTATCAGACGTTCCAGGAAAATTCATCGTCATTTATTGTGTATACAATTCACTTCTAACATTTTATTGTCGTGGTATATTTATCACATATACATTTTTCAATATTTATATGATCAAGAACATAAAAAATATATATATAGAGATTTTGAACATATTAAAAGATATACGTGGTGATATTAAGTTGATGAATTGCATACAATGAATATTTCACAAAGATGAATTAATGACAATAAATTATTGATAGTGAATTGCTGAGGATGAATTTACCTGAAAAAGCGAGGCCACTTAAGATTTGTCTGTGGTTTTCTGTTTGGATATTACAGAGTGCCGTTTGTGAACAACAAAACGTACATCGACCTGGCCATGGCAGACTTCAATTTGTGTCAATCCATCCACAGGAACGAACTTGACGGAATTATTAGATAAGGTTTTACTCCTGTATTTAATCAGGGATTTTGTGAGTGTGGATAAGACTAAAGTCTTGGGGGCGCACGTGGAGGAAAATAAATTATTGATTGACAACTCTGTCCTCTCTTTTTTTTCATTACTGTAGATGGTCCAGAGAATACCGATTTGAACAGGTGGGGTTAGTGCGGGATTCAATTATAAGATTATATTTCTTACGTGCAGTAGCTCTATTTGAACCGGATATGGCCGCTTCTAGGCTTGCATGGGCGCGCTCTTCCATACTTATGACTGCGGTGAGGAACCTTTTCTCAGGGTGGCATTCATCCCCACATAATAAACGCCATTTTGTGCACGCCTTTGCGAGGTAAGTTACTGTTAGTTTATTAAGAAATCAAACAGTTTTAATTACGTCCAAGGGGTTCCTTATTTGAATAGAAGAAACAATGGATTATAGTTTTATTTATTCGCATGGGTACCAGTATTGGTCAGAGGTCACGGATCCGCGCCTTTCTAAATCAAGTATCAGTTTTTTTCATCGGAGGGGGTTAATTAATGGGTTTCTGTTTTATTTTTTAATTTTTTTAGCAAGTTAATTTAAATAATATTATATTGAAAAATATTATATATTTACTTTGTATTTAATAATTTATATATAGATTGAAAGTTTAAAAGTCATCATTAATGGCTGGTTGTGTCGGGTTGAGTGACACTTGACCTAAATTGTAACTAAGAGGAATGGAGTAGAGCAGTGTGAAGTCACTGGGCAGGGCTGTGGTTGCAAAGGGCAAAGTAATTTGGGATGGAAGAAGGCGCTGGGGAGATGAATTGGTGGAAGATAGAGCCAAGGAACGAATGCAAGAACATATTCCGCAGTGGGTTTTTGTTGGTGGGAAATGGGTAGATAAATGTCTTCCTACCCATCGACCGCAAAATGTGCCAGAAGAGAAGGGAAGGGAAACAACAAGGCGTCGACATGACACTCTTGAAACCCCTATTGAAAGTTGAGTTCCAGGTCCGTGACAGTTACCCTCACTTGGGAAAAATGGGAATAGAAGCTGAAATGAATGGACAAAGCATCAAAGGTGAAATAAATTGAGGGGCCGTCAGAGAGCGAGGGCCAGATGGTCAGGTTTGGATCCCTTGAAGGAAGGAAAAATGCAAGTGTTGGAAAAGACTGATCTAAAGGATGAAGAGCAACCCATGGAGATTGATGTCACAAAGGAGATCAAGGAGGACGCCGCGCTACTCAGGGATTTTGCTTGTATTTGTTGCTTTATTGGTGGCACACCAAATCGTGCAGTGATTAAAAATTGGATCAAGGAAAATTGGAATACGGAGGTGTTGATAAGGTTCCTACTGAAAGGGTTCTTTGTTGTGGTGTTTGTAGACAAGCAAACAAAACAGAAAATAATGGAGGGTGACCTGTGGTTTATGGATAGCATGCCCCTTTATATGCATTCGTGAAACATGAATTTTGACCCTGTCAAAATGAAACCGTATGATAAGCCGATTTGGGTCAGACTTTACAATCTCCCAGTAGAATATTGGGCGGGGGACTACCTGGAAAAGATTGGTCGGTCTCTGGGAACCTTACTGGAGATTCACTTGAATATTTTGGATGGAGATTTGTACAAGTATGCTAGACTTCGCATTGTGGAAATTGATTCCATTCCTCACAAAATATGTCTGTTGGCGAATGGGGAGCATTGGTTGTAGGAAATTGAGATTGAGGAACCAAGGTACCTCTACATGGAGTGCGACTCTAGAACACATAGTACTTCAAACTATAAGTTAGAAAATGCAATGAGTTGGAACAAATAGCCTAATGGAAATATTTTTCCTTGAATCACTATGCCCATGCCGGATGTCCCCAAGGAAAGGATATCTCCATATGGAACAATCGGATAAAAAAAGTAGGATCTGGAACAAGGAGTTCATACCCCTAAGGCAACACATAATAACAAGGTTGGGATGGATTTATCTATGCTGCAACCTTCCTAGAAGGTTGAGCAAATGATAACTGGTGTTGATGAGGCAGATGTCATATCTAGGGCAAGTGATGACTTAGAATCAAATGCCGATGGTGAAGATGAATTGGACATAATTGATGAAAGGTGCATTTCCCAATCGGCAATCAATCACTTGGGTATGGGAAAAATTGACACTTTTGGTAATTCTAGAGGTAGGAAATCCTCTAAACAACTACGAGAATCTTGAAGCAATTGCTAAAAAATATACCAACATTACCAAACTTTTTAGTACCAAGGGAGGAGTTTCCTCCCTTGGGAAATAATGAGAATCACAACTTGGAATACCAGGGGCCTAAAGGCCCTTGACAAACGACGCCTGGTAAGGTGTCAATTACAAAAAAGTGTTAGTTGCTTCATTTTGTTACAAGAAACAAAGCTGGCAGGGGAAGAGTGTACGAAATTTCTGAAATACTGTCATTCTCGGGAAGGTTTTTTTCAAGACTCAATTGGAGTTGTGGGTGGTTTAGGGTTGTTATGGAAGGTGGCAGAGGTATCTATGGAAATTTTATTCACCTCTGCGTACTGGTTGGCTGTGAAGGCCTTTGATTTAGGATTAAACAAATGCTTCACGATCATCAACGTCTATGGTCTTACAAAAATAATTGACAAAGCCCTTCTCTGGCACTCGGTCTTGGAATTCGTCTGCTCCCTTCCAAAGGGAGCAGTGGTGATTGGGGGTGATTTTAATGTAATCCTTGAATTGTCAGAAAAGAGTGGTGGCATTAGAAATGTGTCTGAGCCTATTCTAGATTTCAGAGCATTTGTGGGGGATTGCGGTCTTTTGGATTGTCCAACAGAAAATGGAACCTTCACTTGGACAAATAGACACAAGGATTTTACTACCATTGTCAAAAGATTTGACCATTTCTTAATCTCCCCCTGTTGGTTTGATTAAGGTCTGAAGGTGTCTACCAGCATATTGCCCATTTCAATCTCATATCACTTCCCTGTGGAGCTGTCCGTAAGTATGAGAAGTGTGATGGAAAAATTGAGTTTCAAGTTCCAAAACATGTGGTGGCGGGATTTGAACCTCTTAGAGTTATTGGAACGATGGTGGAAGGAAATGAAGGTGGGATGTTCTATTAGTTTTATTCTGGTCAAAAAGTTAAAAGTGATCAAACAAAAGCTAAGATAATGGAATAAGGTGCATTTCCAAAATATTTTCATGGAAAAAGCAAAGGTGGAGGTGGAGTTGGAAGCCCTCAATGAGGAAATAATAAAGAAAGGTATGTCGAATGAGGAATATGTAAAGGAAAAATTCCTGAAGGAAAGGCTTGTTGAACATCTGAAGAGGGAGGAGATTTACTAGAAGGACAAATCCTGGGAAGTGTGGTTAATTGAGGGTGACACAAACTCCAAATTTGTTCATGCTTTTGTTATAGCAAAGAGGGCAACCGACAAGATTGAGGAAGTTCAAAATTGTACTGGCCAAACTATCTGAGGGGGAGTCGAGGTAGGCAAGGCTGCTTGCGAATATTTTACTAATCTACTTGGGGAACAACAACCTTAGGATTTTAATATGGAATTCCTCGATTCAATCAGCCCCAAGGTTAGCGAAGAAGACAACAAAAGACTCTGTGAACAAGTTTCAAAGGAAGACGTGTGTAAGGCGTTATTCCAAATGCACCTGGACAAGGCGCTGGGGCCCTGATGGCTTCCGAGCAAGGTTCTTCCAAAATTGTTGGGGCTTCTTTGGAGATGAGCTTCGGAAGTTGGTGGAAGAGTTTCGTAAGTTAGGGAGATTTGTAAAAGACCTGAATAATTCGGTCATTGCGCTGATTCCAAAGAAGTTTGACTGCTCCTCTTTCAATGACTTCAGACCTATTTCTCTATGCAATACCTTATACAAGGTTGTGGCGAAAGTTCTAGCTAATAGGCTAAAATCGATGTTGAAAAAAATTATCTCTGTTGAACAAAATGTGTTTGTACCGAGTAGAGAAATATCTAATAGCATTCTAATCATTTCGGAGGCTTTTCATACTCTATGTTCAAGCAAGCAGGCGGGGATGATCATAAAATTGGATGTGAGCAAGGCTTATGACAAGGTGAGATGGCCCTTTCTTATGGAAGTAATGAAGAGATTAGTTTTTTGTAGTCACTGACATACAAACTAATTTTCTAGTGCATATCATCAATTCATTTCTCAATTGTTATTAACGGATCACTCCAAGGATTCTTTAGAGAAGCTAATGGTCTCAGGAAAGGCAACCCAATTTCTCCTTTCTTCTTTGTCATTTTGGCCAAATCCTTTAGTTGTGCAATTAAAAGGAGGTGTCTGCAGAAGGAGTGGCATGGCATATAAGTGGCACCTAATATGAAACCTTTCACCCATGTCTAGTTTGCAGATGATACTTCTCTCTTAGGGGAAGCAAGCATAAGGAAAGCTAGGAGTATAAGTCATGTACTCTCAGAATACGAAGTCAACTTTGGGCCAAAAATGAATAGAGATAAGTCGTGCATATTTTTCTTCAACACGAGACATCACGTATAGGAAGCAATCATCTCAATTTTGGGAGTCCAAACTGGGAATTTACCATCTAAGTTCCTTGGACTTCAAATTTTTGAAGTCTCATGTAAAGCCAACCATTGGGGTGAGGTAATTGAAAGATGTAGGAATAAGGTGATGGCTTGGAAAAATAACTGGCTTACACTGGCAGGTAGGCTAACCATGGAAAAAGCGGTTCTTGCTGCAATCCCTATATACACTATCCTACTTGGAAGCCCCGGTTAAAATTGAAAAAGAGTTGGAGGTAATCATGAAGAAATTTCCATGGGAAGGCTCAAAGGAAGTTAAAAATATCTCGTTGATATGATGGGATATGGTTTACTTGTCAAAGGAGGATGGTGGGGCTGGGATGTACAAAATACATTTGCAAAATAATGCATTAGGAGCAAAGCTCATATGGAAAATGTATAAAAATCCTGACAAGTTGTGGTGTCGAATCTTGCAAAACAAATATTTGGACAATGTGGACCCCTCTTGTATTTTAACAGTTGCCAACCTAGATGGTGGTTCTGCTGCTTGGAAATACATATCGAATTACAGTCACCTAATCACAAATCATTTATCGTGGTGGATTGGGAAAGGGAGGAAAGCCTTATTCTGGCTAGACTCATGGAATGGTCATAAAAGTTTAGCAGAACTTTTTGATCTAGATCAATACCTCGATCGCCTACAGTCAGAATTTGGCAATAAGGTGGCGGATTACATTAGGGAAGAGAGTAATTCATTAATTGGCATTTTTTGTTGGGTCAACCTTTCAACCTTATGACTACCAAATGCATTGGCTACTAAGATTTGTAAAGAAATAAATTGTAGACCAATCAAACTATTCGACAAGGAAGATTCTATATTTTGGTGTGGAGCATCTTCTGGGGAATACTCGGCCAAGCTTGGCTACCAACTTCAGTTAAGACAAATTAAGGACAAGTCCTGGATGGCAAGACTTTGTTGGAGGAAGGAGATCCTACCCAAGGCTGGGGCATTCTTGTGGACAACACTCCATAAGCATTGTCTAACTAGTGAGAGACTAAACATGCTAGGTTTTGTTGGCCCAACACAGTGCAGCCTTTGCAAATAGGTGGAGGAGAGTGTAGATCATTTTCTTTTATCCTGCCCTTATGCTGCGTCATGTTGGGATTTGTTGCAAAAAATGTTCAATTATATCAGCCCAAGGCAATGCAACCTCTGGGACTTTATGTCAAGCTGGCCAATTATGATTAAGAATGGGTTCTGGAAAGGAATTTTTATGGTTTATGGCACCATCATTGGTGCTATGGCACATATGGAAGGAGAGGAATAGGTGCATTTTTAAGGGGATTTCTTTAAACCAAGATCAACTCATGGCCAAAATTCAACTGGCTATCATTGAGACAACGAATAATAGGATCACTATGGGTTCCAAATCAAAATTCTCAAGGTGGGACAAAGAAATCATGAAGACATGGAGCGAGGTTAGAATACCAATTTCTAAGCATCCACCTACAACAAAAGTGAATAGGAAAGAGATTTTTTGGACATATTTGATAAGGTTAAAATGGAAATTGAACTTTGACGGGGCTGCAAAGGGCAACCTTGGTAATGCTGTGGCGGGTTGTATAATTCGAAACTCAAATGGTGAGTGCGTCTGGGCTGCCTCGAAGAATCTAGGCGTGTGCACTAATAACATGGCTGAAATGGAGGCTCTTTGGCTCAGATTGCAATTATGTATCCAAAGTGGTATTGATGTTGTCAAAATTGAGGGGGATTCTATGCTTTGTATAAATGCAATAACTTTTGGAAGCTCCCAAAATTGGCGAATAAATGATTGGATCACACAAATTACAGAATATTTATGAAGGCTAATAGACTATACTCTGTCGCACGTTTACAAAGAGGAAAATCAGGCTGCAGATCTTCTGGCGAACTTGGGTGTGGTGCAATCTAAAAGAATTGTAATGGGCTTGACAATAGTACACTGGTCGGGCCTATAAGAAGTGATCTCAAAAGATATTATGGGTTGTCGAGTTGCTCTGTTTGTTCCTACCAAGAGCTCATGATTCTAATGACAAGAGGGATATTGCATCACCGTATTGGTTTGATGCAATTATGGAAAGATTTGGGGTATGCTGTCTCTGGTGGGTATTTGATGTGCAATGGTTTCTTGGAGCTGCCCCTATGGCTATATAGTGTCAGTTTTCCTATCCAAGTGTTCAGTGTGTGGAAGCTTTGGTGTTTTGGTCATTGTGTGAATATGGTATTCCAATTTGGGTTGCTCTATTAGTGTGCTAAGGAATCCATGCCTGTGTAGTGCAAGAGACTTTTCACAATCCAAAACCTAGTAGTGTGTGATGCCGTTGTGGATTTGGTTTCTTCATTCTTGACTGTGAATCAACACTAGTGCAATGGTTAAATATATGAAGTGTTGACTGGTGTTTTGGTTGACATCACTGAGTCCAGAGAACGCATGGTGGAGTGGATTGATAGGTTCGTGGCACCGATGAATGTTCAAGTTGTCACCAATGCTACGCTGGAAATGAGGACAGATGGATGGGTGAGTCTCCTGCGAGTATATTTTGATCCTGCAATGTTGAGTGATGAGGAGGCCGATGGTAGTGAACTGGATGTGGCACGTCGGGAGGCCACAATAAACTTCATGATTAATGCATGGGAGGTCTTCCGTGCTGGGGTCATGAACGCTGATATGGTGGCTTTCACAAGATTTATGGATTCCAGTCACTCTTGGATGGGTGAAGGTAGCCTAAACAAGCTAGTTAGGCTGGGTGACCTTCTAGCTGCTATTTACCAGCTTCTGGTCGACTAGTTTTTCCTATGTCATTTCTTTGCTTTTTAAGTCTGTTTTCAGGCATTTAAATGCCAATTTCTATCTATACATGGGAGCTACCCCACTTTGCTAGTACTCATCTATAAAAAAAATAAAAAAAATTATATATAGATTATAATATAGATTAATAATAGGAATATAATTTAAGTTTTATATATAATTAAATAATAAATACTTGTTAAATATTTAACATATTTAATTTGAACATATAATTTTAGAATATAATAATATTTTAAAATATGTTTAATAATTTATATTATATAAAATTCAAATACAATAGATAATAATAAATAGACACAATACTATTATTATATAGTATTATACTATATTATTATATAATATTATATTATATTTTTATAATAAAAACACAATTATATTATTTATGTATTTTTATTTATTTTTATATTACACTATATTACATTATTTATATATTTATATTATATTGTTTATTGTATTTTTATTTGATTATATAATATAATATTATATTATTTATATATTACTTACTATATTTATATTTATATTATATATGTTTTTTATGTAAGAAAAATCTTTTATTAATAAAATTTGTCATTACAGCTTAGTTGCCTTGTTAGCAATGGCTATTTCCAGGATCTGGCATGAAACCAAAAAAAATAGCATTAGCCATGCAGAGCCCTGATTCTTGACCTTGACAATCCCAAAATGTCATGCAAGGAAAACACCATAACGTCTGCATATAAAAGTTTTGCGACTATCCACCTAACATTCTATTGGGCCATTGCAAGGATTACTAAACAATTGACATTATACAATAAACAACAAAATTACAAAAATTAGAGAGGCTTAACTAGACTAGCCATACCCCTCGGCCATATTCTACAGATATTCAATGAATTTCCCAACCCACTCAAAGTCATGCACTGGTTCAAGATAGAGTAACTTCTTCAAGAATCTTGCACTCTACACTACCCTTGCTCTGTGGCTTCATAGGGCCGCCCCTTTGATGTCCACTAGGAAGGGGTACCGATGCATCGTATTGTCTGGAATGAATAGTTTTTGTAGACCTTTGGGGTGAGGGACACTAATCCCAAGCTAAGAAATAGCAATAATATCCTCTATCCACCCAAGAATTCTAGCTTGATGAGTAGATAGGCCATTGCAAGCATCACACCTTTCAAAGTCTGCAGGTCCAAAAGCATCGCAAAAAATCTTGAAGCAATATCAGAATTAAACCTATACCTTTCATCTAGTACCAAAAACTCATGCCCAAGAACCATCTTTATCACCTCCACCACCAGTTGATCATCCACCATAAACATCGAATTCAACCTTATATCTGTTATTATTCCCAAGAAAGCCATTTCCTTTGTCAGACTGGTTAATTAATTAGAGTTTCCATTTGAGCACTAGTACTTTCAGGGTCGGATGGAAGGATTTCTCCAACATTTCGCCTTTAACATCCATCAATTGTGCCAACATTAAATAATATTTAGTTTACAATCCATCTTTGTACTATGCTCGTTTCATCCGCTGTCACCTAATATTTTCTTTTGGGCATGAGATATTATTCCCTCATTCGCATTAATTTCTTTGTGATTTCTTTTCCACAGCAGAAGCATGCCAAGGCCCTCCCCACAAGAGACATTCTAGTCTTTTGTTACTTTTGCTTAGATAATAATGACTATTCTTACTCTTTTAAGATTTTGAGCCTTAGTTGTTACCCATCAAGTTTCTGTCTCAACCAATTGTGCTAGCATTTTACTATCAGTATTGTGGCTACTAGATTGATAGGGGCCTCATATTCCCTTATTCCATTTTGGCCTTAGGTAGAATTTTCTACCAGTTCTGCATTGCGGTGGATGTTGGTCTACATCTCTTTTTCAAATACTCCTTCTGCCCCTTTATTTTCTAACCAGTCTACCTCCCTCTTACTTTCCTTGTATGTATGATTTTTGGTGATTTTTTTGAAGAATTGTAATTTCTAGTTTTGAACGTTCCTGGAGATCTTAACAGATTAACATAAAAGAGGGGTAAAAATTTATTAAAACAAGAGAAAATTATAGAGCAGAGTCATTACATAGTCTTATCCAGCTCCACCAAATGGTCCAACTGTTGAGACAAATTAGGGGGTAATTGACCCCGATCAACCAAATTCCAATCATGAATATGATCAGAAGCCCATTTAGCCAAACAATCAGCAACACCATTCCACTCCCTAGGAATATGAGTGAAAGTAACAAATTCAAGAGAAACACATAGATTGAGAATTTGTTCGATAATCAGAGCCAGGTGCCAACTAACATCATCCAACCTACGCCTATTCAACAAGTTCACCACAACCTGGGAATCAGATTCACAAATAATCCTGCGCCACCCCAACTGACTGCCACGCTCCACAGCCACTAAAATAGCTTGAGCCTCCATAAGATTATTAGTATGCATACCCTTGTAAATAGAGAAAATAAACTGAACATCCCCAGAGCTATCCCGACCAACACCACCAATTCCAGGATGACCAGGGTTTCCACGAGAAGAGCCATCCGTGTTAATTTTTAGGATGCCTTGAGGAGGAGGAGACCAACTTCCCTCCCTATTCACCTTTGGTGTTGGATGCCTACACCTGTTGCATATAGGCCGCCGATGCGAAGGAGGAAGATGAAGGCGATTGAAACAACCAACATCAGAAGGAGCAATCGAATCAGTCAGATCACACTTAGCCGCGATCGTTTCACCCAAAGAATGCAAAATTCTCCACCACAAGCGAGGGGCCCCCAACAACACATCTTGAAAAATTCGATGATTCCTCTCCAGCCAAAGATTCCAAATAATGAAGGAAGGGCCAATTGCCCAAGCAGCATGAAGGAAGGAGGTAGAAACAGGGGCCCTACTCCCTCGATCCACAAACTCAGCCAAAGAGGAAACATGCGTACAGGGCACATTCCACACCTGCCACCAAAGATGCCAAATCTCCCGAGCATAGGAACATTGGAAGAAGAGATGAGAAGCACACTCCTTAGCCTCACGACACAACACACAACAAGAGGGACCTTGGAAACCCCGCTTGCATAAATTATCCCAAGTAAGACACTAGTTTTGACCCACCAGCCACATGAAGAAATTGCACTTGGGCCAAGACAACTTATGCCAAACAAACTTCCACCAAGGGACCCCAGTATCCCCAAACAACTGACGACCCAATTACTTATAGCCAGTAGACACAGAGTACTTTTCAGACATATCAGAACCATCCCAGGCTAAAATATCAGGTCCCCTTAATGAATTGCAAGCCCGAGAAGCCAAAAGTTGAGCAAGCTCCTGCCTGTCCCCCTCAGAGCCCCCAGGAGGCCACTCAGAAGGGTGATTCCAACGAAAAGAAGAGCCACCATGCTTAGCAATCTTGTAATGCTCAATGGTGTCCCAACTAGCAGCAGTAAAAGCATCACAGAGGGGTTGAAGATGAGGAAAAGCAGACAAAATAGGTGGGTGACCATCCTAAGAATCCCACCAAAAAAAGAGCTTGAGATCCCGAGTGACAGATCCAAAAAAGTGCCCGCTTAATCAACTGAGCTCCCACTTTCAGAGCAGACCAAATCATAGAACCACTCCCCTCCAAAGGATAGCGAGGAACCTCATGAGAAGCAACACCACGAAGATACTTATAGTTAAGAACACGGGCTCACAACTGGTGTTGATTAGTACACCAGCGCCAATAAAGCTTCGCCGCAAGAACTTGCCCATTCAAAATAGAAGAGCGTAAACCAAGACCACCCTCCTGCTTTGGTCTACACACAGAATCCCATTTAACAAGGCTCCACTTAGAAGTCATCAAGTTACCACTCCAAAGGAATTTCCGAGAAAGAGCATCAAATTCCTGAAGGAAATACATAGGGGCTGATTGAACAAAACACCTGTAGATGGGAAGGGCCTGGATAACAGACTGAAGGAGGGTAACTCTAGCAGCAGTAGACAACCACCGATGAGTCCAATGTGTTACCTTCTTCCTCAACTTATCAAGCAACATCTTCCAAGAGGATCTGGGTTGGTGACCAACAGCAAGAGGAATCCCCAGATAGACAAAGGGGAGAGAACCAATTTGAAACCTCAAAATAGCAACAATCCTCCTCTGGATGGCCAAAGGAGTATTAAAGAAAAAAATAGAAGACTTCTGCTCATTAACTTTCTAACCCGAAGTAGCAAGGTAGATGTCCAAAGCTTTCCTAAAGGATTCAGCTTCATGAAGATGAGCCAACCCCATAAGAGAGGTGTCATCCACAAATTGGAGGTGAGAAAGAGTAGGCAGACCCATCCCCCACTGCCAACCATGAATCACACCCTGAGAGACCTGAGACTTAAGAAAGTGACCAAGCCCCTCAGCCATAAGAATAAAGAGATAGGGAGAAAGCGGATCCCCCTGACGAAGGCCCCTGGTAGCACCGAAAAGTTCAGAAGGTTCTCCATTCACAATAACTGAAAAGGAGGAGGAGGTCACACAGCTCATAGTCCAACTCACCCAGTCCGAAGAAAACCCAAAGGCCAACAAAATCTTTTGAAGGAAACTCCATTTAACTCTGTCATAAGCTTTAGCCATATCCAGCTTGATGAACATGGACCTTTTCTTAGAGATCACCATGGAATGAATGACCTCAGAGGCGATCACCACCCCATCAAGAATCTGACGGCCAGCCACAAAACCTCCTTGTTCCTCAGAGATAACAACAGGCAAGCAAGATTTAAGCCGCTCAGCAATCAATTTCATAATAATCTTATACACCACATTACAGAGCGCAATAGGACGAAAAAAATCAAACCTATCAGCACCCTCCTTAGGAATGAGGACAAGGAAAGTAGCATTCAAGGCCCGAAGCATCTGCTTGCTATGAAAAGATTCCCTGACCACCTCCACCAAATCCAACTTAACAATATCCCAAAAAGGGATAGGAGCCTTCCCCTTCTTCATCCCAAAAACAACCTCCTCCACTTCAGACAAAGTAATCGGGCACATAAGAGAAGCATTCAACTCATTAGAGACCAAAGAAGGAATACAAGAAAGAATCATATTATCCTCAATATCAGAAGGAATAGAATCCTCAGTAAATAGAGAGGAGTAGAATTGGCGAGCTTCTCTAGAAATACACTATTGAGAGGATAAAACTAAGCCTTCGAAGTTAACAAGAGAAGGGATATAGCACTTATTCTGACGAGCCTGCACAGAATGATGGAAGAAGGAAATATTCTTATTGCCCTCGCGAAGCCATTCAACCCGAGCCTTCTGTTTCCAGAATATCTCCTCACGAAGTTCCCACTCCTCCACCACTTTAAGAGCCTGGGACTCAGCATGCCCCAGAACCTCTAAAAATCCTTGATCTCTAATTTGGCGAGTAACAACAGCAAGACGCTCCTGTGCTTCCCTTTTCTTGGCTCAAAAATTGCCAAAACAAAGCCAATTCCAACGCTTAAGATGAAACTTGACACTTTGCAGCTTCTTAACAAAAGAGTACATAGCTGAGCCATATGCCGGGGCTCCATCCAGCCACCACTGCTCAACAATATTATACAAAGAAGAATCACGTAGCCACATAAGCTGAAATTTGAAGGGAGGATTCTTTGGATTAGGAAAGGGGGAAGCTGAAAACTTAATTGGCCAATGATCAGAGCCACACCAGTCCAGAATCTCAGATCCAATAACCAGACTGCCCCCAACCCAAAAACAAGAAACAAGAAACCTATCCAACCGCTCAGAAATCGCCTCTGGCCCACTCCGCCTATTATTCCAGGTAAATAAGCCATTAGCAGGTTTAACATCAGCAAGAGCAAGAGAGTCCACATTAGCCCGGAACAACTTAGAAGCAGGACCCAGTCTTGGCAGCCCCCCTCTTTTCTCCTCCAGACATAAAACAACATTGAAATCACTAGCTAGGATCCAAGGCAAGTAAGGAGCATAGGACCTAACATACCTAATATGGGCCCAAAGCTGGCCTTTACCCCGGAAGTCAATAGGAGCATAAACATTACTCACCAAAATAGTCTCACCAGAGTCCAAAACCGAAGCCACCATCGAGATAGAGGAATGGCTAGAAATCCACCAGCGAGGAACAACCTTACGAGGATTCCAAAAAAGAGCCAAACCTCTAGAGCTTCCCTTAGAACCAATACATTGACATTGACCCGAGAACCAAATACGAGGAGCATACTGAAGCATGACGTCCACCTGAAGCTTGGTCTTCTGAACACAAAAAATATCTGGAGAATGAACCCCAATCATATCCTGAATAGCTTTTTGACGGGAGGCGCTATTCAACCCCCTTGCATTCCATGAAAGAATAATCATGAGGAAGGTTGAGAAAAGTGGGTACCAATGGTCTTAACAGACCCAGACTCAACCAACAAATCCCCAGTAGATTTAATCTTATCTGCATCTTTTTTATGACCAACTTTAGAGGAGTGCTCAAAATGTCCCTTCTTGACACATTGACTACAAACATTGAATCCCCTTTAATTTCCACATTTTTTTAATTTTTAACTCTTGGAAAAGTTTGAGGCCATGAATTAGAGCTACCCATGTAAAGGTGTCGAACTTAGGGAGGCATTGTTTACTCTAGCAAAGTTTCACCAATATTTAAGTCAACAACTCTTCCTCCCTAACTAACATCTTGTAGCCATGTCTTACATTGTATTCACCTGTTTTGGATTCATTCCATTTTAACTTATCATTTCCATCCTAGTTATATATTGTTCTATCCCTTACCAATGCATCAAATTTTGTTGCAAGCCTATTAGTGAGACCTAAAGACCTTACTTCCATTGCCACTACCTTAACCCATTGGTGGATTTTGCCTTAAGGTAATCCCTAACATATGGGACCTAGTTTTGTGTGGTTGCTTCCTTTACTTGCACCAATTCAATTCTTGTATCTAATCTTGGATGACCACCCCATGAATCCTCCCAAAAGAGGGCAATCCTACCATCCTTGATATCCCATGTTAAGTAGTCTATGATGAGAGCACAAAAAATCCTTATGAAATTCCATATTTTCAAGCCTATGGGTATAGAACTAGAGGTTAATATGCTCAATTCCCCTTCATTGATATATGTGTTCTACATGATCTTAACCCATTTCAAATTTTGATTAGTATACATTTTCCATACTAGTTTTGCTCCCAATGCCTTGTTTTGCAATAGCAAGTATTTTAGTCCCACACCCCTTGCTTCTTTTGACCTACAAATATTATCCCATGCAATGAGTGGATACTTGGTTTGCTCAAAATTTCCTTTCCAAAAGAGTATTTTCATCTTCTGATTAAGCTTCTTTCTTGACCCCACCAAAATGGATAAAGAAGACATCAAGTATATTGGGAGTGCAAAGATCATTGCTTTCAGCATTATTATCCTCCCAACCCAAGATATCCATCTTCCTTTCTATGATGCCAATTTTTTTTCCACCTTTATCCATAATAG
Organism: Sequoia sempervirens; assembly: GCA_007258455.2. NCBI lineage: Eukaryota > Viridiplantae > Streptophyta > Pinopsida > Cupressales > Cupressaceae > Sequoia > Sequoia sempervirens. The sequence goes on along the minus strand of VDFB02353493.1, from coordinate 313,619,700 downwards.
ATCCAAAATTTTACCTGATTGTTGATCTATTGTGAGTGTTAAACCATGGTATTTGCATGGAAGGGTTCCTCTCCTACAATTTAATGATCTCAAAATTCTATTTTCTATTCTTGGATTTGTGAAGAAGAAAAATACCTCAGGGTTTTCTTTGCTAGCCTCTTGGCTAGAGGATTTTGAATATAAGTCCAATATCACCTTAATGCTATGGCTTCCCTTCTCTGTGCAACACCAAACAACAATGTGTCATTAGAAAAATACTGATGCATTTCAAGGGTCATTCTGCTAGTTATTTGTATCCCTTATATCTTCCCTTGTACAAAAGACTTACTTAGAGTTTTTCCAAGTGCCTCAACCATGGTGATGAAAAGGAATGGTGATAGGGGGTTGGCTTTTCTTAGTCCTCTTAAGGCCTTGTAGTAACTTTATGGAGAGTTGTTTATGAGAATTGAAAATTTGGGGTGGGCCACACAATTGTAAATCCATTCAATCTAGCCCTTATGCAAACCAAACGCCTCTAATAATTTGAATTAGAAAGCGCTAGTCCACATGGTCATAGGCCTTCTTTATGTCTAATTTTATCAGTATATTCTAGTTTTTTGTTTTTTGAGTTGAATGTATTGCCTCTTGTGCAATGATCATGTAATGCCCTAAGTTGAGAAGCTCATAAAAAAAACCTATTGTTTAAAAAAAAAAAAAAGGATAACAACACCAATAATGCAACAATGAGATGAGACAAAGGAGTAGAAAAACATGTAGATAGATAAAGAGAGACATAGAGAGTTGGAGAGAGAAATAAAGATAGAAATGGAGGGATAGAGAGAGGAAGAGGGAGATACAAAGGTAGAGATAGAGGGAGAGAGATAAAGAGAAATAGAGAGATCTAGAGATGTATCTATATATCCCTCTCTCCTCTCTCTTTATCCCTCCCTTTCCTCTACATATCCCTCTCCTCTATCTCCATATCCACCTCCACCTCCACTCTATCTTCCTCTCCATCTCTATCTCTTTACCCCTCTCTCTCTCGCTCTTCCCTCCACTATCCCTCCCTCTTTCTATCCCTCTACCTCTCCCTCCCTCTCTCCTATTACACACATATTATTTGTCTATTGGTAATGGAGCTTGATTATCTTCCCAATTCAAAGTTTTTTTTAATTCTTGTTTGGATCCCTATAAGTAGATACATAGTTGATCTAAAGTTGTAACTTCTCCATTTGATAAATTTCCTACCAATTTCCCTCATGTACTACACAAATATATATAAAAAATAGACCAAAATTTTCCCTGATTGACCTTCCAAACCTCTTTGGCATACCCATTGCACACCAAAGAGAGAAGGGATAGATAGAGTGAGAGAGAGATACATAAAGAGAAGAGAGATAAATAGACAAATAGAGAGGAAGAAAAATAGATATAGAGATACAAAGATAAAGGTAGAGATATAGACAAATAAAGAGGGATAGAGAAAGAGATGGAGATAGTAAGAGAGATAAATAGAGAGAGAGAGAGGAAAATATATAATATGAGAGCCATAGATAGATATAGTCACATAGAGAGAGTGAGATAGAGAGATAAAGAGATAAAGAGAAATAGGAGACAAAGATATATAGAGAGAGAGGTAGAGAGATCAAGAGATAAATAGGGAGAGGAAGAGATAAATGGGGATAGAAAAAGAGAGCAAGGGAGAGGGAGAGAGAGAAAGGATGAGATAAGGGAAGACAAGTATAGAGAGAAATAGGGGAGAGAGAGGAAGAGAGATTGAGAGATAATGAGAAACATAGAGATAGTGAGGGAGATATAGACAAAAAGATCTCTCTCTATCTCTTCTCATCTCTTTCTCTCACTCTCTCTCTCTCTATATATATCTATCTCTACCTCTATCATACTCTCTCCCCCTTTATCTCTAGACATGTCTTCCCCTCTCTTTCCATCCATCTCTCTCCAACTCTCTCTCCCTCTCCCTCTTCCTAGACTTCTTTCTCTTTATATATATCTATTTTCCTCTTTGTTTCTATCTTGTTTTCTCTCCATCTCACTTTACCCCTATATCTCACCCTCTCTCTACCTCTTTCTCCATATATCACTTCCTCTCTCTATCTTTATCTTTTTATATCTCCCTCTCTCATTCTCTCTCTATCTCTCCCTCTCTATATATTTATCTCTTCCATCTCTATCTATCTCTCCTCTCTCTTTATCTCTCCCTCTCCTTCTCTCCATGTCCCTATAAGTGGATACATAAGCTATCACTTCTCCATGTCGAGACATTTGTTGCACAAATAGCATCATTTGCTAATGGCCTACCAATTGACCATGTATTGCACAAATATATGCAAAAATATAAACCAAAATTTATCCTAATTGACCTTCCAAATCTCTTCGATGTACCCATTACACACTAAGATTTGATTGCTAATTATAACACTTTTAATCAACAAGTTATAGATTATAATTAATCTGATACATATTTAATTTTCATCATTCATACTATAAAATATTTTTAAATTAACTATGTGAATTTTTTCATTCAAGTTTCAAATCAAATTCCATAAATCTAAGTCATGATAATTGTTACATATTGAATTATTAGATCTTGTCGCTACAACCATCAATGAGAGGAATCCTTAACCTTTTGTCTCCGCTATAGAATCACACACCTGTCACAAAATTTCACATGCCAGTTTTTTCTCACTAAAATGATATTTTTTATGGCATCTGTCTCGTGCATTTGCGCTTGACATGTTTTGAAGTTGACTATGGAAGAGGGGCCCATAGTGGAGTGGAGTCCAATAATGGGGATAGAAATAGTCCTTAGTGGGCCCCATATTCGAGCACCTTAATATCAAATTGCAAAACACTTTTTATCCATAAAATACACAAGTTGACAAATCATGTGTTGCCACATCAATGCACCAATAAAACATGACTTAGTGCACCACTATCGATCTCACTTTTTTTTGGCCCTTTCCGGATACCTCAACAAAAAGCATGCTCATGTGGCATCACATTTGATGATGTGACCCTAAAACGAAATATAGAAGCAGATGAGTTGCCAAATAAACTGTTGTAGAAAACTGTGAGTGATTGAAAATTTCAACATAAGATTTTGAAAAATGCAAAGTTAGAGTGCTCCACTATGAACCTCTCCCCTATGATTTAATTTTTCATCCTCATCTTTCCCCTTAACTGATAATTTCTTGTTGTGAAGAGGGAATGTTACAGCAATGCAAGAAGATATTCGAGAGTCTCCAACACGTCTTCTAACGTGTATGTTTCGAATGATTAAATTGCTGTTTGTGGATGTCGGGATTGCGCAGGCTCGGGACATCAGTGGCGTTCTAAGAAATGCTGTAACTCCATACAAAACCCAGAAATTTCTCGTTACAGTCGTATTTTTAACTAACTAAACCATCTCTAAGCAAATCGCATGGCATTGCAGTGGCAGTCGTGGCTGGCGAAAGAGGAGGAAAGATACACGGGAGAAAAAGATGGAGGGAACGTCGGACCAGAAGCTGAGGTCATCGTGCTGTCAGCATCATTCTTGGGCGTAGAAGTAATCTCCTGCGATTCGATCTGCCAACCTGACTTCGATCTGCCAACCTGACTTCACTCGTACCATGAAGCTGACAAACAGGGTTTGTTCTCTTCTCCGGGCAGCCACGATCTATAAGGTACTTACATCTTATACTACCAGCACTATGGAAGGGGAAGGGTAGCAGTAGTTCTTATAGCTAATTTTAGACATCTTAAATTTTTAAATGGTATGCCAGATTTAGACAATTTATTTGGATTATTTTGGTAATGTGATTTAAGAGTTTATAGAGATAGTGTTACAATAGAGGTTTACTATGTACACAAAGGTAAAAAAGTGGTTATTTCAAGTTTACGTCCGACACATATTCTCTTGTGTCTCGTTGGCTTTGACCACAATAAAATCTGCACGATTGATCCAATACATATGCACAAATACACCATTAATTTTGAACTATTGGTACAAATAAATTTGCACAACTTCTCTAATTAAATACTTTTTTTTTAACTATTAAATATAAAATAGACAATTATTAATACATTTGAAAATTTTTAATGATGTATCAATAATTGATTATTCATGAGACCTTTCCCCTAAGATTCATCCTCTTTGTTTTGGTCACTTATGAGGACATTTCTTTTCAGGAGAAGCATTTATGTGACAAGTTCAAACATCTAAATCACAGAGCTGATGAAGCGATGAGGGAACTGATTTTGGCGGTACATGAGGTAAACATGGGAGTTCCGAGTGTGGTTAAACGCGTGTGTCTGAATGTGAGCAAGAGCTTCTATTATGCCGCACATTGCAACAATGAGGAGATGGACGATCACGTGGAGATGGTTCTCTTCCAGCCTGTGGACTAACGCATACCCTCTTTGGACTAATGCATACTACCAAAAGGGTCTTCATCAGTTCCATAACTATCCATCAATAACTTCACAACTTTGTATATTCGACTGCTAAATCCTAATACGTTTTAACGTAATGTACCGTTTCTCTCTTATTAGTTCAAATGTTTAGGATCTTTTCCAGAGTATATTTGTCGTTGTTCTTGACGTATAAATGTTAGTATAAACTATATTCCCAAAATTGGTTTTGCTCTGTTCCATATGTTTCTTCTGCCATTACCATTGGTCTTTCCAAAGGGGGAACCTACAGAAATTATGTTCCTTATTGAAATTCTTTTCAGCGCACAAATTACTTCGAGAATATGCGACAAAAAACCTGGCTACTTCACAAACTCGCAACCATCGTAGTGGCAGAGAAAATGACAAATGAAATTATCGTAGTGATAGCAGTGGAAACGGCACTCATATGGGAATAGGCTGAAGATGTGCATGATCAACGTTGCTTTTCTTTTTAACAGTTTTTTTTTTCAGTTTTAAAACAAAATAAAATTTTAGTTGCATGTGTGCTTACTTTAGTTAGGGGAGAGGGGTCTATAGTGGAGCAACCTAACTTTGCATTTCTCAAAATTCTAGTTGGAAATTTCAAATCACTCTCAATTCTGTACAATAGTTTATTTGGCAACTTATGTGCTTCTATAGTTCGTTTTAGGGCAACATCATCAAATATGATGCCACATCAACATGCTTTTTGTTGAGGTATCTAAAAAGGCCCAAAAAAAAAGTGAGACCAATAGTGGTGCACTAAGTCATGTTTTATTGGTGCACTAATGTGACATCACATGAATTGTCACTTTGCGTACTTTATGGATAAAAAATGTTTTACAATTGGATATTAAAGTGCTCAACTATGGGGCGCATTGAGGACTACTTCTATCCCCACTATTGAACCCTCCTCTAGTATGGCCCCCTCTCCCCTAGTTCTTGTGAGGAATTATATTGTAACTAGTGATTAATATTATTTATTTCATTCAATTAAAATTGATTATTTTATTTTCATTTATTATATTTAAATTTTTCTAAAGTAAAGTTTGTGATTTTTAACTTTAATAATTTTCAAAATTATATTTTTCAAATACCATTAGCTAAAATAACTTAAGTCATGATGGATTTTCCTGAACATAACATTTTTGTTTTACAATTTTATTGATTTTTTTTTTCTGCCACTTATAGTTAATGTTTGATAACCAAAATTGCATAATTTATAAAAAAAATTAAAATAAAATTGTAAAACAAAAATGTTATGTTAAGGAAAATCCATCATGACTTAAAAATCTATATCAATAAAAAATAAAAAATATTATTATGCCAAGAGGCGTATTACAATGGCATCAATGAGTATGTGTACATTTTTATTTTCCCCATTTAAATTGACATCTACTAACCAGTTGCAAAGTAAAGCATTTATCAATAGATTTATGTTTTTAAATAAGATTTTAAAGCAGTTTACATAATGCAATTTTTTTTGTGTTTTAGCTAAATGGAATTAATTATATGCACTCAAATAAATTAATCAATATTTTTAATTAGGCATTTATTTTGATTTTAATCTTCTTCATATCATTGGATCACATTAGGACATTTTACAAGAGGAGCCTATTGCAACTACACTACAGTAGATTTGATGAAACCAAAAATAAAAATAAAAGAGATTTGATGAAATAAAAAATCAAATAAAAGAGATTTCATGAAAAAAATATCAAATAAAAGAGATTTGATGAAACAAGAAAATCAAATCAAAGAGATTTGATGAAACAAAAAGAACAAATAAATAAATAAATAATATTTTTTATCCCAAAGAACAATTAAAGATTTGATCACAAATATAAATCAATCAAAAAAGAAAATTAGAGAATGATAACACATATTTTATATATATTAATATTTAATATATGTATGCTAGTAATATAATAATTGGGAGATTTATAATAATTGAAATTTTAATCCTCTTTCACCTCTAAATTTTCACAAATGCACCACGACATCTTTTGTGAACTGTTCTCTTCAACCCTTATCATGAATCGTTTTCTAGAAATTTCCTTGTTTCCTATTTGATAAAAAAGGAAAAGGGGAAGAAGGCGGGGAAGGAGTTCGATGAGGGGACCATGGAAGTAGAGGAGGATAGGTTTGAGGTTGAGAGGGCTATGGAGGGATCAGATCATTTATCAAATATGGTCTTCTAAAAGCGCTAAGGGTTCCACAAATAGGAAAGAGGAAGATGATTGAGGATTCTATGTTTGTGAGATTAACAGAGCTTAGGCTTTATAGATTTTAGTATACATTGTTTTTCTTTCTTACAATTTCTTTCATAATATTTTTCTTTCCATTTCCTTTTAATCAATATAATTGACAACCAAATCCTTCCTTACATTTAATTTTCTTACAAATCTAGAGTTCAAATGTTTTTAAAAGCATTCATTACATGTATCTCCGTACTTTGAAGTGCTTAAAAAGGATAGAGTAGTGATAATAGGAGCAAAGTATACCAATTTCTAATCTTTCCCTAAGAAATAGTGGTATTGTTGAGGACTCTATTTTTTCCATCTACTCTGGTTCTTGGTTTCTATATTTAACAGCTACACAGGTTACTAGTAGGGTTTTATGATACATTTTTTAGGCACAAAAGACGTTGGTTGAGTGGTTTTCTCTTTGTTCCTTTCTCATGATCTCTTTTATATGATAATATTTTAATTTTTAATTTTATAATATTGCTTTGGTTTCCATCAAAGTAGAGTCTTTCCTACTTAGATGGAATGTGATATTTTGATTCCTATTTCTTTCCATCTTTAACTCACAATTTTGATGCTTTGTGAGTGATTGATTTCGTGGAAATTATTCTAGGTCATGCTCAAGTCATACTATTAGTGTTGGGGTCTATAATATTTTTATATGTGAGGAGACCATTGCATTTGGATTGAGGAAGGTCTAGTATCAAGGGTATGTGCAAGATCATCATGGAAAAAATAGGCCCTTAAGTGGTAAAAAATTTAGAAAAATCAAAGTTAGGCAACTTGACGTAAAAATTTGAATAAGCTATCTATATTATTTAAAAAATATGTAAGAATAGAATCTATAGCAAATTAAAATGTAGTTTCTAAACTACTAGGTTTTTAAAAAAAAAAATCTATTTGGTGAAAATTTGAAATTTCAATGGTAGTACTTAAATTTTAGGGAAAAAATAAGAAGTAGGTGTCTGTCTGACCACCCTAACCATGATAAAATGATTTTTTTTTTGTATAATATTTTAGATATAAGTAGATGAATCATGTCTCGATGTGATGCATATTTTTTTTAATTTTTTTTCCAAATAAATAAATAATTATGAATTCTTTATTACATTAAAAAATATAAAAACTCGTATGTCTAACCACCTTAACTTGGTCAAAACTTCATGAATTTCTTTTTTTGTTTTTTAATCCTAGAGTATGCGAAGCATATACTGTGACACATGTTTTGGATTAAAAAAATGTGATACTGTTTGAAAGCTATAAATGTTTTTCAATCAGCCTATCAATCAAAACTTAGTCATAATTCAAATAGAAAATAAATAATAATTATTTATTAAATTCAAATTAAAACATAATTTATATTGGTGGAAAGTTGAGAATCCCCTTTAAAAATCCTTTTTGTTTCATCAATTTTGGGTTAAAAAAAAGTTGCCAGCCACATAGCCTACACATACCCATCATATCACCACTTTTTGGCCCATCATGATCCTGCACATGCCCTCAAAAAATGGTATACTTATTGGATCAAACTTGTTACATTTGAACTAAGACAAAAGATTAGTTGTACATATTCTTTGGAACCAATACTATCTAATAATGTCTGTCACTGGTGTCATCCACATCATTGAAGGAAAAACCAATTCATGGTTGTAAGCACGGTAGCCCTAGCATTTGGGAAGGTCTTTCATGTAGGAATTTCTAAATGCACAAACCAACATAGATTTGTTGCCCTATTTCCCAATCAACTGGGAATACCAAACAAAATGTGAAAGCACAAAGAATGCAAGGAGACAAAACTAGGCATGCAATATTTGCTTTTTGTATTAACTAGGAAATAATAAATTACAAAATACTTTCAAACTGAAACTACAATCTACAGTTTACAAACTAAGCATGCATCAATCTAGAGTTGCACCCACAATCTTCAAATAACTATCAGGAGCTGCACACAACTCTTCTTTCCTTCCATTCGATTGAAACTATTTGTTGTTCCTAGCAAAATACTGAGCCATCAAGAGCTTTCAGCTGCTCACTGCAAACACACCTAAAACAAACTACAACAATTTTTGTTCAAGAGATTCTTTGAATCACACAGAGAACTCACAAAAATACATTCCTTTTTCAGATTGCTATTGCACAGAGAAAACTTCTTCCCTACTGACATAACTAACTAACTATACCATAGAAAAATGGCTCTTAGATATTTTCATGGTATTTTAGGTCTATCTCTCATGATGCTTGGTCCATTTTTCTTTGATTTAATGTTGCAATGTGGCTTAAACATTCACATTAGATCCTTAAAATTCAAATTATAACATCCTGTGAAGGTGTTGTGAAGCGTTGTAAAACATTTCTACACTTTTCTAGACTCTTTTCATTACAATTCACATAAAAATCACCTTTTCATCACTTATCAAGTCCTATTTTGAAGTGTTGCAAAGTCTTGTAACAATAATTCACACTTTTCTAGGCTTAGTTCAACTATTTACACCTTTCTTATGCTTTATTTGACCCCTTTATACACTCATAAGGCTTAATTAAGTGTGTTTTTGAATGTAAACCTGACAAACAACACTAAATGTGACTTAATTCCTGAAACCCACTTTCAAGTCCAAGGTGGGACCCATTTTCCATGGGTGGCGAATGAGTCCTTCTTGGCTCAAAATTCAAAATATTTCAAATTTTCTTTCAAACTTTTTATTAAAAATTACCTTATGTTGACAGGTATGATGAGGTATCATTGGGTTACTAAGGAACAAGTGTGTATAAATAAGTGTTTTTCTCCTAAATTTACATCTCCTAATTCATTGAATAAATCTCCTCATTCACTAAGCATTCAATTCACATTTGATCACTTTGCATCATTCAATCAAGCATCAATCAAGTATCTTGTAGCAGTCATTGACATAACTTCATATTTCTTCAATAAGGTTATGGTGAGTTTAGGAGATTTGCATGTTGTTTATTCATATTTCCTTGTTCATTTCATTCCATTTGTTCATTAAGGGTTTGATTAGGGTATGTGTAGGATCACCATGGAAAAAATAGGCCCTTAAGTGGCAAATTTTTTAGAAAAATCAAAGTTAGGCAACTTGATGTAAAATTTTGAATAAGTTATCTATATTATTTCAAAAATATGTAAGAATAGAATATGTAGAAAATTGAATGTAGTTTCTAAACTACTAGGTTTATTTTTAAAAAGATAAATCTATTTGGTGAAAATTGAAATTTCAATGGAGTAGTACTTAAATTTCAGGGAAAAAAAGAAGTAGGTGTCTATCCGACCACCCTAACCATAATAAAATGATAATATATTTTTATAATATTTTAGATATAAGTAGAGGACTCATGTCAGATGTGATGCATATTTTTTGTAATATTTTCCAAGTAAATAATTAATTATGAATTTTTATTACAATTTTTAAAATATAAAAATCATTATGTCTAACCACCTTAACTTGGTCAAAACTTCATAAAATTCATTTTTTTCTAATCCTATAGTATGAAGTATAGAATGTAATCCATGTTTGATTCAAAAATGTGATACTTGTTTGAAAGCTATAGATGTTTTTCAATCAACCTATCAATTAGTACTTTAGTCGTAATTTAAATAGAAAATGAATAATAATTATTTATTAAATTCAAAGTAAAACATAATTTATATTGGTGGAAAGCTGAGAATATCCTTTAAAAACCCTTTTCATTTCATCAATTTTGGGTAAAAAAAAGTTGTTAACCACATGGGCCATCATATGATCAGTTGCATATCGCCACTTTTTGGCCCATCATGATCCTGCACATACCCATTACCAAAGTGGGGTTTGACCAAGAAAAATTCCTATAACCTAACCCTTAACCATTTTCCCCCTTTTGCATGTGTGTTTGTAGACTTATGTATGCAGGTTTATCAAGAAACTAGGTATTGAAAGGTAGTCAAGAAGTCAACAAAGTGTTTCAAGTCAAATCAACCCTATTTCAAGCTTGGAGACAACCTACAATCTATTTTCTGTAGATTTGACTCCGTCAACCCGACAAGAAGACAAGTATAGATTTCGTACTACAAAATTGGTCCTTGATTTCATAGAAATTTGGGAGACGATTGATTCACCATCAATGGCGAATGAGTCCCACCTTAAGGATAGAAAAGTAGATTCTGTCAGATTATAGTTCCTGACAGCCAAAAACTAGTTTTTAGGACTTTTTGCCAGAAGGAGGACTGATTCACCATCAGTGGTGAATGAGTCCCACTACTGATTTTCAATGATTTTTGTTAGCATTCAAATCACTCCAGATTCATCATTCCTTGCCTAGGTGCACTCTATTTAGCCTACTTTCAATCATGTTTTGCATTTGTTCATCTTTTAGTTCATGCTTGCATATCACATTGTGTTTTCAAAAATTGCATATTTCTTAGATTTTGTATTCATAATTAGTCAATTACATTACTTAGTTGCATTTAGATAATCTTATTTAGCCTCAATCATATCATACATACATTATATTGAGTGAACCACGTTGATTTTGGTGGGGTTTATCTCTCTCCTTTTAGGTGAAACATCCTAAGAGTGAAAGAGTAGCCTATAAGCCTCATTCCAAAAAATCTATGGTTCATTTTGGTGAACTTGCATATTGAGCACTTTATCTTTCTAATTTCAATTGCATCTTGCATCCTAGGTTTCATTGGCATCAACATTCAATTAGGTTTTTTTTTGTTTTTGCATCCTAGGGTTTCTCAAATTGCATTAGTGAAAGACTCATTTAGATTTCATTTTTGCATATCATATCATTGAAAAACTAAAAATCTGCATTTGCATCTTTAGTTAGCATCTGAAAAGCATTAAAATCACTTTTAATTTTTTGAAAAACACAAAAAAATATCATACTTGGACTCATTCGCCACCCTGGGTGAATCAATCCACATGCACATTTCAAACAACATTTTTAGGCATTTTCTCGGCATTTACTGCATTTTTTTTCTCTGTTGTTATTTCTCTGTTTCAGTTTGCAAAATTTTTATTATTTGCATTTTACACTCCTATATTACATTGCATTTGCATTCACCCCATCATTTGTGGTACTTGTATGAGTATTTGGTGCCCCATTGATAATACCTTAGTGAGATGAAGTTCTAGACTCATGGCTTCTCGTGATAACACTTTCGTTGTGGACCTTGGTATCTCAAGAGATCCTACTCCTAGTATGGACAATGGTGCATTAGGAATGGATAATGCCACTCATTCAATGCATGTTGACACACAAACCAATTCCATTCCGCAAGATAAATTCATTAGTATTCATGAGGATTTTTCACATTTACAACAAGATAAGTCTTGAAAACATTTCCACCACTGGTATACCTATGATAGAAAACCTTCATCACTTAATTGAAAGTGACGATGGTTTACAAGTTATGAAAAGAATAGCTGAGATATACAATAAACATGCTCCTTCCACATCTCAATCAGCAAACCTAGTTGCAAGCCAAGGAGGATCTCATATCCCTCCTTCAACCATAACATCCATACCAACTTATACCACTCCTCAAGTTACAACAACTGTGCAACAAGTTAGTCATGTGACTCCTTCTTTCGCTATCCCAACTAGCATTCCTAGTTGTTTTGTGGCATTGAATATTCCTTCTTCCACCTTCACCCCTCTTAGTGTCCCTTTCACTTCCCCTAACATTACATACACTCCATCACCATTTTCCCTTCCACCTCATACCACTTACATTGACCCCATCATTACACAACTCTTTAATATTGTTTCATCCATGCAATAACAAATATCCACAATTAGCCGAAGTCAAAATGCTTCTCCCACATATCATGTTCATAGTAGCCCATTATCCTTAGAGATATTATGCACACAAATGCCACAAGGAATTAAAATTCCTAGGTTTGAGAAATACGGAGGTAAAGGAGACCCTACTAATCATGTCAATGCTTATACAACCTTGTGCAGTGATTTTGTCCTTGACGATAAACTATTAGCCAAAATTTTTCCTAGGACCTTGAAAGACACTGCCTTAGAGTGGTTTTCAAACTACCTAATCATTCAATCTGATCATTCAATGAACTTGTGGATGCCTTCATAAGTCATTTCCAAGTCCATATGACTCCCAAAAAGACAATGGTTGATTTAATGAGATGTAAACAAAAATTTAATGAAAAAGTAATTGATTTCATTTCATGTTATCAGTCATTGTATGCTCAAATTGATGTCAATATTCCTGCTTCACATCTACAAAATATGTTTATCAAAAACTTGCACACTCACCTTCAGGATAAGTTAACTATGATGAAATTTCCTTCATTCATGCATTTATGCACCACCCTTTGTGACTATCACAACTTAGTTTCTAGTCACAATTCAAAGCCCACTTCTAACTGAGCTGAGAAGTCTGAGCAAAACAACCAAAACAATGTGCAAAACTTTAGAAAACCAAATAGAGGATTTTTACAATTCAATCTGCCTTCTCCGCAACCAACCTAGCTTATTCAGAGTCAAGTGGCAATTGTTAAAGCAACAGTTCCCTAAACCTATGGGAACCCAAAGAGACAATTTACCCCCTTACCCGATACTCTCCATAACATGATGAACCAATTTCTCCATCAACAAATGATCACTTTGCCTATCATTAAACCACTTGATACCACCAAGCCTTTACCACCCACCTTTAAGCCAAATTCTTGTCATTTTCATTGCCAAAATGGACATGATACCGAACAATGTAAGCATCTCAAACACTTAGTTCAATACCTCATTGATTCTGGTCGTTTGTCCATTATAGGTGTCAATGATCAAAGCAATATGTCTGTTGCACTCCCTAACTAGAATTTACAAATTTTCACCAACCCTATGCCTAAACACAATGTTTCATTTGTCAAGGCTAGTGAACCTTCAAACACTCATGTGATGAACATTAATACAAATAATGAACAACCTGATATAAATCCAAATTTTACCCAAGTTAATCCTATGATGAGCTCATGGGTATGATAGACGTTATCCCTCGTAAGGGCCCAACCAACAAATCTCTTGCTATCACTTTTTCTTCTAATGATATACTTAAAAAGCTTCCCAATTCTCCTCTTTACATAGCTGGCAGAATCTATGATAAGCTCACCAATAGAATATTAATAGATCCTTCTTGTGGTGAGAATGTGATCATGAAAGAGTTTTTAGTATTACATGGGCTTTATCAAGATGAGTGTAATAAACCAACTGCATGGATTAAAACACATACTGGTTTTGCATGTCCTACGATTTGATGGATCGTACTCCCATTACAAGTAGGACCCAAAACTTTGGAGGTAACATTTTCTATTATCCCACAATCAGATCAGTTTCATTTGCAGCTAGGTCATCCTTGGCTTCGCTCAATGAAAGTGGTCCCTTTAGTTGTTCACAAATGTTTGAAGTTTCCACATAGCAATGAAATATTTACCATACACCATAGTGGATTTAATCCATTGTCTTCTAAAGGTAATTTTTCCTTAGAAGCCTTTTGGCCTGAACCTATGGAACCCATTACCCCTCGAAAGGACTTCTTTTTCATAACCTATCAAAATTTCAAAGCCAAACGAATAGTCAAATTGTCTCTTCATAACATGTCCTCATCCACTTCCGTTACTCCTATCCTTGATGAAACCATGCTTCACCCTGAGTATAACATTGACCAAATAACACCACCCCATGAGAAACTACCCATAAACAGTTCCCCTTCCTCATCTAAACCACCAAGAGAAAATGAAGTCAATCCCATCATGCCTCCTCACATTAAACAAGTTTATAAAGCCAAAGAGAAAGTGATTGACCCATCTTCTTTGGTTTCTTCTGTTCTTCCCCCTCTGGAAGAAAAGGAACCTATGGTTGATCAGCTCGCTCTTACACCTCAACAACTTCAAAATAAAATTAAAAGAAACTACAGTGCTAGGGAGCATAGGCATCATTGTCGTCGCCTTTCTCATCAAATGCAAACTGAAAATAAAAAATAAAATCAACCTCTACCTTTGACAAAAGCAATAGATGATCAACCTCCTCCTCTTGACCCACCACAAGATAGTATAGTCCAACCCTCACAACACAATGATCCGATCCAATAGCCACAACTTTTGATACGTCCTTCCTTGGAAATAACCTTTCATCCTCCTATTGTAATCAATCTTGATGATGATGATGAGGAGGAGGAAATCACAAGAATAGATGAAGAAGGCCATATGATCTAAACTCTTTATTTTCATCTACCATGAGCATAAATGATAAATATTCTATACCAAGTGAAGAACTTGGTACATCTCCTAGTTTGGAACTTACAATTGTTCCTTTGGACAGTCAACTGCCTTCACAATACACTGAGCATGATTGGGAGGCAAATGACCTGTTAGATGGTTGACTTAAATTCGTCTTGCTAGTCTCTTACATTTTATTTTCCTTTTGCTTTTCTTTAGTTTCATGTGTGTATCGTGTTCCCCCATAATGTGTGTTTGATGTTCTCTCTCTTTGTGACATTCCTCTATTTGTACCTTTATTCTTCTATCTGTCATCCATTGCCTTTTTTTCTTTTTCTTTTGTGTTTTTCTTTTGGGGATGACACAAAGCGTTGAGATGCCTTATGTCTCTTCCATGTTGACTGAAAACTTGGTCCTTTTTCTTTTTCATTTTTTCTTTTGTGTTTTCCTTTTGGGGATGATGCAAAGCATTGATACGCCCTATGTCTCTTCCATGTTGACCAAATTGTCCCTTTTCCTTTTTACTTTGTCTTTTTTCTTATGTTTTTCCTTTTGGGGATGACACAAGGCATTGAGACCAAAATGTATATTTCATGTTGACCCAAAAGCTTCTCCTTTTCTTTTTCCTTTTCTTTTCGCTTGTGTTTTCCTTTTGGGGACGATGCAAAGCATTGAGATTGCAATGTCTCTTCCACGTTGACCCAAAATGGACTTTATTTTCCTTTTTATTTCACTCTCCTTGTTTCATTCTTCCTGTTCTATGTGCTTTGGGGAATGATGACATATCCAAGCTCTTTAAATAAACACATTGCAGCAACAAACATACTGATCCCAAATCCATAGATCCCTTATGTTTTTGGTGTGTTCCTTTCTAGGGGGCAACTCCCTTTCTTTTATTCTCTTTTTCATTTACATGAAGTAGCCTTAGTTAGAAACATATGACTTGGCATAGAGGCTTTCCAAGTTGGCTCTTATGTCTTGTTTTCTTTTTGCATGTTCTTTCCTTCTCTACTTTAAAGTAATGGCTCACAGAACGATGTGTAGTAATTCCTTTAAAGTGGGGGGCATACATTGGCATAATTTTATTTGCATTCTTGGTTCTTTGTGTAGCTTTGTCACTTCATATGATGCATTTGTCACTTTGTGGATGACGTTGGGTGTAATGTCCTTCATAAGTGTGATCTATCTTAGCATATTGCATTCCTCTTAGTGGCCTGATGCGACGCACTGCATCCCCTAAGTTGTGAATATTTTATTCTTTGATTGGTCCTCTCTTGGAGACATTAGACACAATGTTCCATAAGGGATAGACCTCACGTGAACTTAACAAGACTCCTTTTAACATCTTTTGCATTTTACATTTTTGCATTTTACATCTTTTCCACCTTGCATAACACAACTTGCATGCATGTGGTAACTTTTCTCTTTGTTCATGAGTTCAAAGCATAAGAAGCTTTGCTTGTCTCATGAAGCATGAGCCAACATTTTCCTTTGTGTCACCTTGTTAAAGTTATTAGGAGGTATAACTTTGATATGGTTGAGTGAGAAGCCCATTCAGCGACACGACTTTCCCCATGGCCACCTATGTGTTTATGATTGCATACCAACTAGCGTATGTTTCTCACCTTCTAGGTCATCTCACTCAATAGACGGCCATGAGTTATGTTTCCCTAGAGTGAGTATGAATTCTCTTTTTCTCACAAATAGCCTAGATGTAATCCACATCTAGTTGGACAAATGATCGAAGCTTGATCTGATTCTCCCTTTTATTTTTCTATTTCACATTGTGTGTTCCTTTGTTCTTATGTTTAGTTTTCCATGGGATCTTCATCATGTGGGCTTGATCATCCCTCTTGATCATTTTCATTCCATCTTGCTAACATAAGTGCATTTGGATCCCTCTCGATATGCATGAGTATTTTAGTGTGAGTTTGAAGCAAGTTCATCCTCTCACTAAAGTGGGGGCTAAATGTGCGATAGAAAATAGCTCTTGGACATTTTCATGGTCTCTTAGGTCTTACTCTCATAATGCTTGGTCCATTTTTCTTTGATTTAATGTTGCAATGTGGCTTAAACATTCACATTAGGTCCTTAAAATTCAAATTATGACATCTTTTGAAGGTGTTGTGAAGTGTTGTAAAACATTTATACACTTTTCTAGACTCTTTTCATTACAATTCACCTAAAAATAACCTTTTCATCACTTATCAAGTCCTATTTTGAAGTGTTGTAAAGTCTTGTAACAAGATTTTACACTTTTCTAGGCTTAGTTTCACTATTTACACCTTTCTTATGCTTTATTTGACCCCTTTATACACTCATAAGGCTTAATTAAGTTGTTTTTGAATGTAAACCCAACAGACAACATTAAATGTGACTTAATTCATGACACCCACTTTCAAGTCCAAGGTGGGACCCATTCACCATGGGTGGTGAATGAGTCCCTCTTGGCTAAAAATTTAAAATATTTCAATTTTTTTTTTGAATTTTTTATTAAAAGTTACCTTATTTCGGCCTGTGATGAGGTATCATCGGGTTACTAAGGCACAAGTGTGTATAAATAAGTGTTTTTCTCCTCATTTTACATCTCCTAATTCATTCAAGCAATCTCCTCATTCATTAAGCATTCAATTCACGTTTGAGCACTTTGTATCATTCAATCAAGCATCAATCAAGTATCTTGGAGTAGTCATTGAAATAACTTCAGATTTCTTCACCAAGGTTGTGGTGAGTTTAGGACATTTGCATGTTTTGTATTCATCTTTCCTTTTTCATTTCATTCCATTTCTTCATTAAGGATTTGATTACCAAAGTGGGATTTGACCAAAGCAAATCCCTATAACCTAACCCTTAACCATTTTCCCCCTTTTGCATGTGTGTTTGTAGACTTGTGTATGTAGATTTATTAAGAAATTAGGTTTTGAAAGGTGTTCAAGAAGTCAAAAAAGTGTTTCAAATCAAATCAAACCTATTTCAAGCTTGGAGACAACCTACAACCCGTTTTCTACAGATTTGACTCCGTCAACCTGACAAGAAGAGAAGTATAGATCTGGTGGTACAGAATTGGTCCCTGATTTCACCAAATTTTGGGAGAGGAATGATTCACCATTAGTGGAAAATGAATCCCACCTTAAGGTTGGAAAAGGAAATTTTGTCAAATTCTAGTTCCTAATAGCCGGAAACCAATTTTCAGGACTTTTTGCCAGAAGCAGGATTGATTCGACATCAGTGGCGAATGAGTCCCACTGGTGATTTTCACTAATTTCTATAAGCATTTAGATCACTCTAGATTCATCATTCATTGCCTAGGTACACTCTGTTTAGCCTGCTTTCAATCCTTTTTTGCATTTGTTCATCTTTTAGTTCATGCTTCCATATCGCATTATGTTTCCAAACATTGCATATTTCTTAGATTTTGCAATCATAATCAGTCAATTACATTACTTAGTTGTATTTATATCATCTCATTTAGCCTTAACCATATCATACATACATTAGATTGAGTGAACCACATTGATTTTGGTGGGGTTTATCTCTCTCCTTTTAGTTGAAACATCCTAAGAGTGCAAGAGTAGCCTATAAACCTCATTTCGAAAAATCTATGGTTCACTACCTTCAATTTTTTTTGTCTATTAAAAAAAATTCCCTCTCAAATTCAAAATGATCTACCATATTTAATTTTGGAGCTGTTAGGAGCACAACAGGGATGGAGATCCCAAAAAGGAAAACTGTCATTGGAGACTCTTGACAGGTAGGTGAGCTAGGGGTTAATGTAAAGAGGCTCAAACAATTAATATTTCCAACTCTACCCCTTTTATTGAGCCGCCAAAACAAGTTCAATCCTAATCCAAATCAACAACACCCAAACTATTCCTTAGGCACTCGAAGTTGTCTTTGCTCAATGGCTTGGTGAATATGTCTGCTAGATCCTACTCAAACATTGAAAATCCATTTTGATTTCACCATTTTCAACTAAATCTCTGATAAAATGATACCTAATTTCAATGTGCTTGCTTCTTCCATGAAACACGATTTTTCATCAAAGTTATTGATGAAACATTGTCAAAAAACATTTTTGTTCCATCCTCTTGTTCTTCTCCTAAATCTTCCAAGATTCTTCTCAGCCAAATAACTTGACATGCTGCTACATTTTTTGCAATATAGTCAGCCTCAACTATTGATAGGGAAACTATGGGTTGCTTCTTGGAATCCCATGAAATGACTCTCGATCCCAAATGAAACAAATATCTAGATGTGCTCTTCCTATAATCTAAAATTCCTACCCAATCACTATCCATGTATCCAACCAACCCAAAATCATTTGCTACACCATACAAAATACCATATCCTTTGGTGCCATTCACATACCTCAAGATTATTTTACCTACTTCCCAATGTGACTCTTTTGGAGTCTCCATAAATCTGGAAATCAGACTTACACTTTGCATTATATCAGGCCTATTTGTTGTTAAATACATTAAACTTCCAACCAAACTCTTGAACATGGTCGGATCCACATTGTTGTTGCAATCTTCCTTGCTCAAATTTAGACCTAAAACTTGCTTTCAAGCATCCTAAATCTCTTCAAGATTTCATTTGCATATTTTTCTTGAGAGATAAATATACCATCATGCATTATTTTTTCTTCTATGCCTAGAAAATATCTCAAGAGACCTAAATCTATCAGTTCAAACTCTCTTTTCATGGCCTCTTTAAAATCAACAATGAGGAAATCATCATCCCGAGTGAAAACTAAATTATCAACATAGAAGACAACAATAAAAAATCTTACCATTTGCTGCCTTGATGTAAAGAGTGGGCTCACCATCACTTTTGCTAAACCATTTCTCATCAAATATGAGTCAATCCTACTATACCATGCCCGTGGAGATTGCTTCAACCCATAGAGGGCCTTCTTCAGCCTATACACCTTGTGTTTTTGACCGAAAACTTCATATCCAAGTGGCTGCTCCACATAAACTTCTTTCAACATTCCATTTAAGAAGGAAAACTTCACATCTATTTGAAACACCTTCCACTTGTGTTGGGCTACAATTTCTATGACTACAGGCATGGTTTCCATCCTTGTAGGAAAATGTCTCATTATAATCTCTCCCAAATTGTTGTTTGTACCCCTTAACCACCAATCGTGCCTTATGCCATTCTATTCTTCGTTCAACATTGCATTTGGTCTTGTAGACCCATTTCATCCCAATAACTTGCTTGTTGGGAGGAAAATCAGTTAGCTCACATGTGTTGTTCCTCTCTATTGCATATATCTACTCATCCATGGCCTCACACCATTTCTCCTCTTTCACAACATCCTCAAAATAAACTGGATCACTATGAGAAAATAATGAAAAATTCACACTCTCACCAAATTCTTCATCGTACCTTTCATTTTGGTAGATCTCCCTTAGACTCTTGGTATTTATTGGCATTAGGGAGGCGAGAGTGGGGTTTGAACTTTCACTATTGCTACTGCTCTTCTGAACAGACCCTGTCAGGAGCTATGAGGAGCTCTCAAGAAATAATCCTCTAGTTGTTTGTGGTTTCTTTCCTTTCTATTTTCTCATGTTAGGAGCTATTAGGAGCCATCAAGAGCTCTCTATGGCCAATTCTATGGCTATCTATGACTATCTTCCTAAAAGTCTACCTGCGTCAGTAGCTGTCAGGAGCTGTCGGGAGCTATCAGGAGCTCGTCTAAAGCTATCAAGAGCTACTATAGGCTCATCTTGCTACAGTTCTTATTCTTTTCTTCTTCTTCAGAAGCTATTGGGAGCAATTGTGAGCTATCAAAAAATATCAATCCATCCCATGACTCATCCTCTAGAAACTCCACATCTTTGCTCATGATGATTTTCTTGGTGACCAGGTTATACAGCCTATAGGCTTTGGACTCCTTACTATATCCCATGAAAATACACTTCTCACCCTTCTCATCCAATTTTTTCCTGTTTTCTTTGGGCATGAGCATATGCCACACACCTGAACACTCTTAAATTCTCAACCGTGCACTTGCATTTTGTCCATGCCTCTTGTGGGATTTTGTCATGAACCACCTTTGTTGGACTTCTATTTTTTAGATATACAGTTGTTGTTACAACCTCTCCCCAATATTCATTTGGGAGTCCCTTTTATTTTAGCATGCTCCTTTCCATCTCCACGATGGTCCTATTCTTTCTCTCAGTCTCTCCATTTTGTTGTGGAGTATAACTAGTTGTTAGCTCCTTCTTGATGACATTTTTCTTGCAAAATTTCACAAAATAATTGGAACTATACTCTCCCCCTCTATCTGACCTTAGGAACTTGATGAAATGTCCACTCTCCTTTTTAGCTTGGGCCTTAAAATACAAAAACTTATCTAATGCTTCAAACTTATGTTGTAGAAAATAGACCCATGTCTTATGGCTATAATCATCAATGAAAGTAAAAAAAATTAGCTTTACTAATAGATATGGTTTGCATAGGGCCTACCAAATATGCGTGCACCAGCTCCAATGGTGCTCTTTCCCTTGTAGAGTTTCCCGATTGAAAGGGCTTCCTATGTTTCTTGCCTAAATGTAGGATTCACATCTACCACTATGCTGTACTATGGTTGGTAAACCTCCAACCATTTCCTTCTTTGAAAAATAACTCAAAATAGTATAGCCTAAGTGTCCATACTTGAGATGCCATAGCTTGGAGGGGTCTTGAATGGTGCTCCTGAGGGCTACTTGGTGTACTACTGTACACTTTTTATTCATGAGAGGTGTAGCTTCAGACTGAGATGAGAAACATGTCTTAATCTTCAAAGGAAACATTTAGTTCTTTGTCATTTGAAAAACTACAAATACTTTCATCCTCTCTTTCTTGTTATAAATAATGCATTGACCCTTCTCCATCAGCACTTTATATCAATTTTGGATCAACTATCCAACACTCGTAAGGTTATACTTTAACCTGGGAGCAAGAAATACATTTTGAATCTCTATCTTCTCACCTTGCTTGGTGTGGATCATGATAGATCCTCTACCCACAATTGGAACTAAACCATTATTCCCCATTCTTATCAACGAAAGAAAACAAAATTTCATTATCACTCATGTGGTTGTTGCAACCACTATCCAAATACCAGACTTCGGGGCTGCCTTCTTCACCAATGTTGCACATGATGAATGTTGTGGACTGATTGCCTTCATCCAGATTCGTATCAGCCACATTTACATTTTGTTTTGACTGATTGTTGTGCTTTTTCCAGCACTCACATGCATAATGACCAAATTTATGACAATAGTAGCATTTAACATTGCTTTTTTCATTCTTTTGATTTGAACTGTTGTTCTTCTTTCCTTGTTAGGAGCTGGTCTAAGAGTTGCTCACTCCCTCTTGGTTGCTTGCTCATCCTGAGCTTTCTCCTCCAACATTTCCTTGTTTGAAGTTTCCATGACCTCTACCTCTTGAGCTCCTTCCACCATTGTTTCTTCTCCCCCTTCCTCTTGCATTTGAATGAGCTTTAAAAGCTTGCTCTTGGGAAGAAGTAGCAAACCTATTAAGGGGTTGCTCATGGGTTTATAGTGAACCCATTAGATCATCAACTGACAATGTTGAGAGGTAATTTTCCTCTTCTATGGAAATCACAACTGCATCAAACTTTGTGGGTAAGCTCCTGAGGATTTTCTCCACAATCCTTTGGTAATCCATGACTTCTGTATTCACCCTCAACTAGTTTATCAAACTTGTGAGTCTTGTGTGAAACTCTAAGATGGACTCATTGTCCTTCATTTCAAGAGTCTCAAACTCTCTTTAAAGCATCTAGAGCTTCACCAGTCTGACCTTATTAGTCCCTTTATAGCTAGTTTGGAGGATTTCACAAGCTTCCTTTGGATAGTTAGCTACTTCTATTTTGGGAAAAATGGCCTCTGTCAAGGCTACTTCAAGAAGACTCAATGCTTTTGCATCTTTCTTCCTCAACTCCTTCAACTGGTTCTTCTGGTTGTTTGTGAGAACATCATATGTTGTTGGATTAGTCACATCATTGAACCAACTGATCACAAACTCCCACAAATTATTTGCAACCATTATGGTCTTCATCTTATTTTCCCAAAAATCATAGTTTTTTCCATTGAAGGATGGTGGCTACTGCCAACTCTTCCCCTCATCTCCAGCCATGTCTCCAATAAGAAAAATTTAAACACCCAGAAAAAAAAAATTCCCTAGCTCATGAAGAAATGGGGCCTAGGGATTTAATACCATGTAGGAATTTCTGAATGCACAAGCCAACACAAAGTTGTTGCTCCATTTCCCAATCAACTGGGAATACCAAATAAAATGCGGAAGCACAAACAATGCAAGGAGATAAAACTGGGCATGCAATATTTTCTTTTTTGTATTAACTAGAAAATGATAAATTACAAAATACTTTCAAACTAGAACTACAATCTACATTTTACATTGAACTAAACATGCATCAATCTGGAGCTGCACCCACAATATTCAAACAACTATCAGGAGCTACACAGATCTCTTCTTTCCTTCTATTCAATTGGAACAATCTGTTGTTCCTCAAAAAACACTGAGTCATCAGGAGCTTTCAGCTACTCATTGCAAACACGCCTAGAACAAACTATAGTTGTTGATGTTCAAGAGCTTCTCTGAATCACAAAAAGAGCTCACACAAATACATTCCTTTTTTGGACTTCTGTTGCATAGAGAAAACTTCTTCTTCCCTACTGACAAAACTAATTGCCTTCAATTCTTTTTGTCTATTCAAAAACATTCCCTCTCAAATTCAAAATGACCTACCACATTTAATTCTAGAGATGTCAGGAGTAGAACAAGGATGGAGATCCCAAAAAAGAAAACTATCGTTGGAGGCTCTTAACAGGTAGGTGAGCTGGGGTCTAATGTAAAGAGGCTCAGAAAATTAATATTTCCAACATTTTGGAGGAGGAAATATGAATTGACTGGGTCCTTTTCCATTCTCCACCATGAATGCCATCTTCAATCCCCATGTTACGTGTACTTACAAATGGTAATGCATGAGCGAAACCCCTGTGCACATATCAATTTAACAATTAGATTAAAGAATTATATAAAAAAAAGAGAGAGAATAGGGGTAAAATCAATAAATATGGTTTATTGCTAGATTGCCACTTATAAATTTGAGAGCACTCTACTTGCTTGTTGGAACTCCCATCGTGTTACGCTCTAGAGGGTCTACCAAATTAAAGTTTGTTGGTTCTTTATTTTGGTTGTAGTTATCGAAACCTAAACCCACTATGAAGAAATTGAAGCCATGGAGATAATTGGATGGTTATGCATAGTCAACAAGCTGGTATCCTAAAGAATCAATTGCACCATTGAATTGTATGAAAGACGAGTGAGTCTCGTTCCTTTAGATGTGAAAAGGTTCTTTGGTGGTGTGCTTGTGTAATAAAAATCTAAACTTAAAAATGAACTGGTGGTAACTACATTACTTGAGACTCATTGCTTGCTTACCCTTGGTAGGAAACGTGAATGTTCCTAGTGGGCCTAGTTTTCCATTAATGGTGTGACTATCAGATACATTGGGTGCTCCTCCTAACTTAAGTGTTGTATTTAGAACATCTTCCACATCTGCATTCTACCACTACCCTACATCTAGAAGGAACCATATCTCAGTACTAGTGTTATATGCCATGACTAATCATCCAGTCAAATCAAATATAATCTAGTGGTTGGTTAATCCTTTCACTAACCTAGAATCAATGTGATTTCCTTATGGGGTTTGGGGAATGGATAAGGTACACTTGGTTTGGATAAATTGAAAAGAGCTCCATATATTGTTTCTCTCCACCATATACTATGAGTGTGCTAGAAGAGTGTCCCTCGTTGGCC
Organism: Sequoia sempervirens; assembly: GCA_007258455.2. Taxonomy (NCBI): domain Eukaryota; kingdom Viridiplantae; phylum Streptophyta; class Pinopsida; order Cupressales; family Cupressaceae; genus Sequoia; species Sequoia sempervirens. The sequence continues at coordinate 313,594,949 of VDFB02353493.1, read as the reverse complement.
AGTGATGGTGAAGTTGTAAGTATAAGTTTTCTTAGTTTGAATGGGGCATTGAGTGATATAAGAAGACCCATTGTCCCACCCTATTCATACCTACCTTATTCTATGCTTGCAATAACAATTCCAAATATAATTAAAACCCATTAATACAAAGTATATATAAATCTCAATTAGTAGTAATTTATAATTCTAGATCATACCAATGGATGGAGAATTATACTTCACATGATTAGTGAGGTTGATGAGCACTCTATCACCCTCCCTAGTATAAATAGTTGGCCCTAGGAACTATCCATTCACTATGAAGATGGGCTTTGTATGAAAGAGTTTGCTAATATTCTTCAATTGTATCTGCACAATCAATTACAAAGCTATTAATAGAAATATCATGGAAAATACTAGACATTGTGGGAGTTAGTATGAAATGGTCCATGATGGGTTCCATTTCACATGATTTCAGTGAAATAGAACTTAGAACCAAATACTTGTGAATTTGAATATACACTAAAAGATTAAATTTACAAAAATCTCTTTTTCAAAGATTTTGTACTAAGATATGGAAAGTCTATATATACACCAAACTCCATATCAAAACTCAAAGATCAAAATACTTATCAACATATTAAATTTTCTAGTCCATAATGTTAGCATGAATATTTCTAGATTAGACTATGTAAGTTTTTTTCTTCTATCAATGTTTTAGACCACACTCCAGTATTTTTGGATTAGACTATGCAATTTTTTTTTTCTTCATAAACATTTACAAACACATTTCATGATCTATCATCACAATGAGTAATCAAGAAAAGAGATCCTAATGATGGACCATGAAGTGTGATATGAAATGTTGATGAAGAAAAAGCTAATGCAATCTACTCTTCACCTTTCATGCGGAACACCCCTTAAATAAAACTTTATAAATTTATTCCCTTTACCCTTTAATAGAAAGTGGTATAACACCTTATATTTTTAGTGACTAATTAGTATGGTACCTACTAGGCATTGAATTTATCATAGAATGTATCCACTTAGAATTTTTTGTGATTCCTTAACCTGTTATGCCTAGTTTCATACTATAATTTGGTTTCAAGATGTAATTTCATTCTACAGATATTTATCTTTGATAAGAAGTAATTTTTTTTTTTAAATAATATAAATTTATATTTTATTTAAAAATGTTTGGACACAAACTATATGCCCACAATATATTGCTTTAATAAAAATTCACATTTGTCATAACCTTTTGAATTTCCTAAATGAGAATCACATGTGTCTCCTTGTTCCCTTGGTTTTTATGGAATGAATTTTCATGCACTTTGAGACTTTCATATATGAAACTATTATCAACTTTTTGAATTACCATCCTCAAGCATTTCAACCAAAATTCCTGAACACCTAGACTTTGTTATGATATTTTAATATTAGATTTCAACTGCATGGTTTTTGATTCAAATTTATTGAATTATATTTCATGAGTAGTGGTTTGCATGAACTAATCTTTCATGAGAATGTATTTTCCACCTAACACTCATTGCATCTAGGTGATTCTCATAGTGGTGAAGCATGAGGACTTCTTAGTAGATCACCCATCCTAGTACTACTCTAACTCAAGCACACTTAACCATAAATTTTCCCACAAGTTCAAGTCCACTTAGCTTTCTACCCAATTTGCAAAACCTTTAGTAATTTTTGTTCCTTATGAACCATTCATCACAAAGCCCCTTTCACTCATCATTGATAAGTAGCATATTTTTTTTTGTAATGTGTCAAGTTATGATATTAACATTAAGATTCAAATGGATATTTTTTGAGTCAAATTCATTGAACCATATTTTATGAGTAGTGGTTTGCATGAAGTCGTGTCTCACAAGAATGAATGGTCCATTTAGAACCAATTACACCTAGGTGATACTTATAAGGATTAAGCCTTTTAATAATTCTATAGAGGTCACCCATCCTAGTACTACTTCGAATCAAGTGCAATTAACCATGGAAGTTTTCCCAAGGTCAAGCCCACTTAAATTTCTACCCCATTTGTAAACTTTAGAAATTAGTGTGCGTTATAAATCATTCATCATAGATCCCCTTTGAGTTTGAATAAAAAATTACATCTAGCTGAATCTTGATATTAATATCATGATTTGACACTCTACATAAAAACCTTGTATCAATTGATGAGATAAAGGGTCTCTATGATGAATGGTTCATAATGCACAACACTTGTTAAAGGTTTTGTGAATCGAGTAGAAAGCTAGGCTGGTTTAGCCTTAGGGGAAACTCCATGCTTAAGCATGCTTTAGTAAAAGTATACTAGGATGGGTGACCTCCTAAGAAGTCTTGATGCTTCAATCCTATTAGCATATCCTAGATACAATGAGTGCTAAGTGATCCATTCAAATTAGCATAGATGAATTCATGCAAAATATTACTTTGAATCCAAAATTATGCATTTGAATCCTTTAATATTAATATCATAACTTTCCACACTATAGAAAAAACCTCCTACTTATCTAGACTTTGGTTGTTCTAACATAGATAATCCATAATGTCTTATGATTGAATTTTCAATAAGCTCATCTCTATGATGAGAGAAGCTAAATATAATGGTTTTCACCACAATCAATACTTTGTTATTCTTGTTATAGACCACAAACATATTTGAAATGCAAGTACTTTATGGAGGTAATTGATTCACCAACTCCAGTAATGGATCAAGATGCAAAGTTATTTCCAACAAAAAGAGTAAATAGAGGGGCCAAGGTAAGAACCTTGTCTATCATATATTCTTGTTTGATAGCCTACTATAGTGCCCCCTCCAAGTTTATATCCACTAGTTGAGGCATTGGTCAAAATATTAAAATAATATAGATATAAATTTTTAAAACGGTCAATGGTTCCATTACTAACCCCAATTTGATTGGAAAAAAATTTAATACTTTTTGTTGATGTTGATTACGAGTGCACCCAGATGATCCTACATCGAACAAGTCAAGTAAGAAATTTATGAGCATATCTCACAAAATGGAGTTGAGTAGTAGAACTAATATTTCAAGTTTTAGATAACCTGGAATGAACAACATTGCTAATTTAGATATAAAGAGTTTCTTCCTTTGTCTCTTTTAGCACTTATCTAGAACACTTTCCATCCTCCTCCACCAAGAATCCACATTATTCCTACTTACTCTAATGGACTCACATCCACCATAAATCATCCTCATCCACCAAAGGCTCTCTCTTCTTCTCCTCTTGATATTCTCTCCTCTTTTGTCCTATTTTGTGGGATAAATCCCACCAGAGAACAACCACATCCACCAAATATCATATGAAAAATCTCTTGCAACTTCTACATACATATATGAAATTTTTTAACTCAATTATGTCACTAAAAAATATTCCTTCGAGCAAACTCTTTACTCATCTCAACATGGAAATTATTTGCAAATAAAACGTCATAAAACTCATAAAAAATAAACTTTACCTCAGTGAATTCTACTGTCACATTCTTCTTCATCACTATGTACTACAATATTTTCTTCTTCATATCGCTCATTCTCTTCTTCAATATAAGAATGTAACATAGATTTTTGGCACCCTAATCCTTTCTAGCACTTTTAGGGTTTTTCACCTAAAAGGAGAAAGAAGGGCCAACATGCTTATGTCCACATTCAAATTTAATGAAATATGGATGGAATATACCTAGATACAATGTTTGAATGAAATAAACTAATAATATTAATTGATTTTTGAATGGAAACTAAGGGAAAACAACTTATTTGAAAACACACTGTGTAATGCATAAACACCTAGAAATGAATGTAAAATGTAACATAACTGAATGAAACTGAAAGTATGCACCTGGAATCTTGAAGGAGGCTAGAAATAACATTTGAAATGTTTTTGATGCTGATTTTTAGGCCTTGTGGGACTCATTCACTAACTCATTCACCATTTTGGGTGAATCAGTTCCAATTCTGCAAAACTATGTTGGAACCTATTTCTGATTAAAGGTTATCTAAAAATGCAGAAAAATCAAAACTGACCTAGAAGTGGGACTCATTCGCCACCCATGGTGAATGAGTCCACTTTTGAATTTCTGATTATTCAAATGTGGAATGCAGAGCTCTCAGTCTGTACTTTCTATTTCTCCAGGTGTCTACTTCTGAAACTCTGATTTCCAAGCATGTAAATGAGTTTTTGTTGATATTTTGACTTGTTGAATGAAGAGAAGAACTAAAAAACTTTACAACTTGATCTTCAATGATTTCCAAGCTTCCAAGAGACCTAAATCTGCAAACACACAATGCAAGGAGGAGGAATGTTGAATGTTATGGCATGGGGGTATTAAAACCCTTTTAGGTAATTAAACCAAAATTATAAAAGAATAGAATGAAACATGCAATAATGGAGTTTGTTACCTTTCCATGATTTTTGATCTTGAAATTCTGTAGCAAAACATGAAGAATCTTCCCTTGAATGTCTAAGAATTGATCTTGAAAGGCTTGTAATGTTAAAACCCTAGCTTGCTTGAGAAGATAAATAATGAATGAGTTGTAGAAAAGAGTTGAGAGATGTAAATTAGGGATTAGAAGGTTGTATTTATAGGAAATTCACCTTATTAGCCTAAAAATTGGATCCTTAAGGGGGTATGTGTAGGATCATCATGGAAAAAATAGGCACTTAAGTGGGGAAAAATTCAAAAAAATAAAGGTTATGCAACTTGACATAAAAATTTGAATAAGTTATCTATATTATTTCAGAAATATGTAACAATAGAATTTGTAAAAAATTGAGTGTAGTTTCCAAACTACTAGGTTTATTTTTATTTTTTTAAATCTATTTGGTGAAAATTTGAAATTTCAATGCAGTAGTACTTAAATTTCAGGGAAAAAATAAGAAGTAGGTCTCTGTCTAACCACCCTAACCTCAATAAAATGATAATATTTTTTTATAATATTTTAGATATAAGTAGAGGAATCATGTCTAGATGTGATGCATATTTTTTTGTAATTTTTTTCCAAGTAAATAATTATGATTTTATTACAACTTCTACGAAATATAAAAATTGGTATGTCGACCACCTTAACTTGGTCAAAACTTCATGAACTTCATTTTTTTAAAAATCCTATAGTTTGTGAAGAATAGAATGTGATGCATGTTTTGGATTATAAAATGTGATACCATTTGAAAGCTATAGATGTTTTTTCAATCAACTATCAATCAAGACTTTAGTCATAATTCAAATAGAAAATGAATAATAATTATTTATTAAATTCAAAGTAAAAGCATAATTTATATTGGTGGAAAGCTAGAATCTCCTTTAAAAACCCTTTTCATTTCATCAATTCTGGATAAAAAAAAGTCGTCAGCCACATACCCTACACATACCCATCATATTGCCACTTTTTGGCCCATCATGATCTTGCACATACCCAAGGCCGACATGTAAAAATAATAAACTTAAATTGCATTTTTTCACACTAAAAGGTCAAAATTGAACCAAATGGAACTCATTCACCACCCATGGCGAATGGGTCCCACAGGGGCCATTTTGACAGCTAAGATGCTAGGAGATAAGGAAATGAGGTTCACTTAGCCTAGGATGGCACAAAAGCCAATGTGAACATGTAAAACATATTGAAACACTAGGTTGATGTCAAATTTAGTTTACAAGCCTTCTAGATTGATGTGATAATTCATTTGAATACATTTTATAATGTTAAATTAGGGAGAAATGGGTTCATTGAGTCTAGAAAAGCGTAAAATTCCTTTAAAAGACCATACAACACCTTTGCAAGACATCATTAAAAGCATTTAAAAGGGTCCAAGACCTTGTGTGGATGTGAAAATCACCTCACAATACCAAATCAAGGCCCCATTAAGTCTAATTTATCATGAATTATTCCCATGTCAAGCAAGAGGTCCTTTTTTCTACGACACATTTAGCCCCCACTTTAGGGAGAGGATGAACTTGCTTCAAACTCACACTAAAGTAGACATTCAAGAGAGATCCAGGTGTATAGATGTAGATGAAAAAGAATGACAAAGATCAAAGGAGGTTGCACAAGCCCCCAGAATCCAAGATCTTAAGTCAAATCATCAAGATACAAAATCATGCAATGAAAAGAACTAGAAAGATGAAAATGAAAAGGTGAATCAAGATTCAATCGTTTGTCCAACTAGTTGTGGATTAGATCTAGGTTGTTTGTTTTGGAAAGAAAATACATACTCACTCTAGGGTGACAAAATTTTTGGCTGTCTACTAGGTGAGAAATCCAGAACTTACTCACTCTGGGGCCACAAAACTTTTGATGGTTGACGGGGTGAGAAATTCTAAAGGTGAGAAACATATGCTAGTTGGTATGCACCCAAACACATAGGTGGCTATGGGGGAAGTCGTGCCTCAGAATGGGCTTCCTGCTCAACCATACCAGAGTTATATCTCCTGATAACATTAGTAAGGTGCCACAAAGGAAATTTATTTTTGAGCTCTATGAGGCAAGCAAAAATTTTTATGCTTGAAACTCATAAACATTGTTAATGCAAGACAGTGTAAGGTTTGTTAAAATGGATTTTGCTTAGTTCATGTAAGATCTCATGAATCTTAAAGAACACCATTCCTAATGTCTCCAAGAGAGGAAAAATGCAAACAATCTCATCTTGTTTCCAAGAGAGGACAAGTGCAAGGTCTCATCTTGGGGAAAATTATACCTAATGCTTTCAAGAGAGGAAATCACAGGAAAAATAAAATCACACAATGAAATGTGAGTGGCAATGTATGCCCAAACTTTAAAGCGGTTGTGAGCACTAGTACTATGAGCAATTGCTTTAAAGTAGAAGAGAAAGAAGAGGACATGAGAGCTTACTCGGAAAGCCCTATGCCAAGTCATATGTTTTCAGTAAGCTACATCATGAAAAGGGGAAGTATGTCATATGCGAGCCAACCACAAGTGACATACGAGGGGAAGACTTGCTAAACCCCTTGCCCCCACTGAGTACAGGACGGTTGATGAAATGAAGGCGAGAATGAAAATCATTTTCAATTAGAGGAACTAGGTTCCCCCATAGAGTGAAGCATACCAAACTCTTGAAAATGTTGGATTTTATGAATCAAAGCATTATATTCATTAGTGGAGTGACCGTGAACTCTATGATAGGTGCAAAATGAAGTCTTGCAAGAGCATTTGTTTTGAGTTCTATGAGTGAGGGTGATCAAGTGATCTTGGAGGCACCTTGACAAGATACCCTCTTGATCAATGGTAGAAGGTGGTGTTGTGGTTTGTGTCAAAGATACACATTTCTCAGTAGTAGATGTCATACTTACGCGAGGATCTTAAGATTGCGAGATTTTGTTCTTCCCATTATAGGAAGGTAGAAAATCTAATGTATGAAAATCATGAACCTTTTGAGAGATGAAATTGGAATTAAGTGAAGGTGTAGTTGTTTGCTTGATGTTTGGGAAAGGATGATGTTCAAGACCACTAGTCTCAAGGAGTTCAAGATGGATGATGGTTAAGGTTGATTTAGGACTGTGTTGTGTGAGATTGTTGATGTTAGCTGAAGGCTTGGTGATTTCTATCACATGACAATAACCAATACCATGAGTTGTTTTTTGTGTGATAGGGTCTATAGGGTTGTGAATACCTTGTTCATTAGCACCACATCCTTTTCTACTATATCCAAGTTTTTCCATAAGCTCATAACCTTTTCCATGTAAAGCTTTTTCATTTCTCTTAGATTAGGTGGTTGTTCATGATTTAGTTCTTCAAAGTTTGTTGTGTAATGTGCTTCTTTGTCTAAAGTGGTTGAGGAGGATCCTTTCAAAGAATCGTCTACTAGTGTAGATGATTTTGATGTGTTTAAGGAATTTGTTGTGTTTTTCTCAAGTTTTAAGACACTATCAGGTTTAATATCAATGTCAAGTGTGTGGAATGTGTTGTTGTAGATGTATTTCATTTTGCAATGAAGAGTGGAAGGCACAAATTTCATGGCATGAATCCACTATCTGCCTAAGATAAGATTTCATGAAAGTTCATAAGGCATGACATGGATTGGTGTATTCAAGGTGACCACTCCAGTGGTAAGAGGCATAATGGTTACCCCTAGAAGTTTCTTTTCGACATTGTCAAATCCCATAATAGATAGAGAATTAGGTTGAATGGTTGATTTATCAATGGAAAGCCTATCTAAAAGGCTCAGACTACACACATTAAGAGCATAACCAATATCTAAAAGAGTTCTCTTTATCTCTTTTGTTTTGTATTGAGCAATGATCATGAAAGCTTCATTTTGTTTTGGCACATCCAAAGAGGGGAGTTCACTTGGGTGGAAAATAATGTCAACATTTGGTCCATGAATCATGGTTGCTATATCAGTTGGTTGCATATTAGAAGGGATAGGAACTTGTTGCAAGGTGGCTTGAATCATGTTGTGATAGTGAGGGGAGGCTTGAATAAGGTCCCATAATGAGATTTTAGGAGGAGTATTCTTTAGTTGTTCAACAAGACTATACTCCTCTCTGATTTGTGGAGGTAAACAAGGAGGACCTAATAAGATGGGATTAGGAAAAGGTAAGTTTTTGGGGGTTGGTTGTTGCGGTTGCAGATTATTGTGAGTGTTATATGTATGAGCAATGGTATTATAACTTGGTTGTTACAACACATTAGTTTGAGGAGGGTAAAGGATAAGTTCAGGTTTATTTTGAGTTTTTTCTTTATTTGAAGGTGGGTAACGAATTAGAGGGTTGTTAGAATGTACAAAGGGTGTGTATGAGGACCATTGATCAAGGGGGATCTAATGGACACTTTCACATTCATAACCTCAGCGGTCTTGTTTTGATGTATCTCTAATGAAGGGAAATCAAGAATCACCTTTTTATACAAGGAAGATACATTATTATTATTGTCATTTTCTAGCACCATGATATTCTCCCTAGAAGGATAGATTTTAGGAGAACAATCCACATGTTCTTGACAAGTAAGGCTTGGTTCTTCCAAAATGACTTCATTACCAATAGGGGAATGATCAATGATTGGATTGTTAAGAGGGGCATGAGGAGGAGAAGATGTTAGTTGAATGTACATTGTATTTAAGGTCTCATTCTATTGTTCCATGTTATCTACACTACAAGGTGAGCTCGTAATATGTTCATCCAAGTTTGAAGTTTGTAAAGCATATTCATCACAACTGAGGGAGGCATCAAGAGAAGGATCAATATAGTTTTCAAATAGATTATCCTAAATGGGAAGAGCATTAGGGAAGGGAGGGTTAAGATTCCCATGACTCTTAATAGGGATGTATTCTAATACCAACCTATCCTCTTGACATCAAGGAGGGATATTAGGAGGTGGAAAAGTTTGATTGTCATGGGTATGGAGATTAGGTAAGGTGGTATTCAAGAATGTTTCTATGATTTCATCCGCTTATTTTCTAATGTCTTACAACGGCTGAAGAGGAGAGGGACAATAAAGACTCTTAGTGATTGTAGCTCCTTTCACCAAAATACCCTTTTCACTAATAGGAGAAGTATTGGGAGATGAAAAAGTATGAGTGTCATGATTATCTACACTTGCATCCTCTTGTGTTATTATATTCTTACAAATTTGATAGGTACTATGAGGGTATACAAAATGCTTATCAAATGTGTTACTTTGTTGTTCTAGATTATGTCCATGAAAAATAGAATCAGACAAGAAACTTTCTATTCTAGAAACATGGAATGCTTTAAGAGAACACATACTAACATGGGAAAGTAAAAAAAAGTGTAATGCAAAGACTTAAAATGAAATGCAATTTTCATACATGAAACAAGGTAATTTATTGATTACAATATGCACAAATTAGAAAAATGACATGTGGAAAATGCAAATGTGAAATGGAGCAATGCATGAAATGAGCTATTTTAAGCTAAATCTAATGAAATTCATGTTACAAAAACTCATTCAAGTGATATAGATAACTGATGGCAGCAAACAACAGCATAAAAATAGGGTTTTCAGCTCTATAAAAGGATATTTTAGGGGTGAAAAGGGACTAATTCTCCCAAGGTGGCGAATGAGTCCCAGTATGGACTTTTTTTAGAGTTTAAAAAAAAATTGAGTGATATTTATGGTTTATGAATGATATGATGCAAACTAAATGAAAAATGTAGACTTTTAGAACATTTACATGAAATTAGATGCCAAAAATGCAACCTAAATGCAGTTTTGATGAATGCAAAATTTGAAACCTAGCATGCAAATGAATTCATGCAAACCATAATGCAAGATCAATGCAAGATAGATGTATGATGAAGGAATCCAAATAAGACAAGAAATTATTTGAAAATGTAGGTTCACCAAAATGTAACATAGATTTTTTGCACCCTAATCCTTTCTAGCACTTCTAGGGTTTTTCAACGAAAAGGAGAAAGAAGGGTCAAAATTCTTATGTCCACATTCAAATTTAATGTAATATGGATGGAATATGGATGCAATATACCTAGATGAAATGTTTTAATGTAAGAAACTAATAGGAATAATTTATTAATGAATGGAAACCAAGGGAAAACAACTTATTTGAAACTTGAAGGAGGTTGGAAATAAAATTTGAAATGTTGCTGATGCTGATTTTTAGGCCTGGTGGGACTCATTCACCGTTCTCCAATGAATTTGTCCCAGTTCTACAAAATTGTGTCGGAACTTGTTTACGACAAAAGGGTATCTAAAAATGTAGAAAACTCAAAATTGACCTAGAAGTGGGACTAATTTTCCACCAATGGCGAATAAGTCTACTTTTTATTTTTTGATTATTCAAAGGTGGAATTTGGAGCTCTCGGTCAGCACTTTCTATTTCTATAGGTGTCCACTTCTGAAACTCTGATTTTCAAGCCTGAAAATGAGTTTTTGTTGATATTTTGACTTGTTGAATGAAGAGAAGACCTAAACAACTTTGCAACTTGATATTCAATGGTTTCCAAGCTTCCAAGAGATCTATATTTGTAAACACACAAGACCAGAAGGTAGAATGTTGAATGTTAGGGCATGGGGGTTTGCCTTGGTCAAACCCCTTTTAGGTAATTAAACCAAAATGATAAAATAATGGAATGAAACATACAATAATGGAGTTGATTACCTTTCCATGATGTTTGATCTTGAAATTTTTCAACAAAACATGAAGAATCTGCCCTTGAATGTCTAAGAATTGATCTTAAAGGCTTGTAATGTTAAAACTAAACTTGCTTGAGAAGATAAATGATGAATGAGTCCTTAAAATGAGTTGAGAGATATAAATTCCTTGAAGGTTGTGCTTATGAAATTCCTTGTTAGCCCAAAATTGGATCCCTAAGGCTGACATGTAAGAAATAATAAACTTAAATTTCACTTTTTCTTGTAAGGTCAGAATTAGACCAATGGGACTCATTCACACCATGGTCCACCTAAATGGGGCTATGCGCCATGGATGGTGAATGGGTCCCATCAGAACTTATTTGTTTCAACTAAGATGCAGGAGATAAGGAAATAAAGGGTTTAAGTGCAACTTTGTTAGTCATATGATCAATTTTAGCCTCGAGATGGGTATGTTGGGATCATCATGGAAAAGAGGCCCTTAAGTGGCAAAGATTTAGAAAAATCAAGGAATTGGGCAAGTTGACATAAAAATTTGAATAAGTTATCTATATTATTTGAAAAATATGAATAGAATGCCTTAGCAAATTGATAGTTTCCTAAACTACTAGGTTTTTTCTTAAAAAAAAAATCTATTTGGTGAAAATTTGAAATTTCCATGCAGTAGTACCTAAATTTCAAGTAAAAAATAAGTAGGTGTCTGTCTAGCCACCCTAACCACAATAAAATGTGTTTTTATAATATTTTACATATAAGTAGAGGACTCATGTCCGGATGCTGATGCATATTGTTTTACGAATTTTTTTTTTTTCAAGTAAATAATTAAGTGTGAAACTTAAATTATTACAACTTTTTTAAAATTGTATGTCGACCTACTATGTGGTCAAAAAATTCATAAAAATTAATTCATTTTTTAATCCTATAGTATGCAAAGGATAAAATTTGACACATTTTCAGATTCAAAAAATGTGAAGTATTGTTCTAAACTATAGATGTATTTCAATCAACTATCCAGTGGGACTTTAGTCATAATTTAAATAGAAAATGAATAATAATTATTTATTCAATTAAGTATTTATAATTTATATTAGTGAGCTGAGAATCTCAACACAAAACCCTTTTCGTTTCATCAATTTTGGGTTTTAAAGTCATCCCAACCACATACCTACACACCCTGTCATATTTGCCTTTTGTTATCATGATCAGAATGCAGACACTAGTATGATGTCAGGGTCCTATTAGTGATGATTTAAAAGTCAATTAGGGTTAGGACATATTCAATGTAAGTGTGATTAAATACCTTTACAACACTAAAATAAGGTCCACATAGCCTAGGAGGCACAAGAACTTGATGTGAATGTAAAAAACATTACAAATACTGATTGATATTGATTGGTTTACAAACCTAGATTGATGTGATAATACAGTGGAATACATTTTACTAATGTTAAATTGAGGAGAAAGGTTCATTGAGTGAAAAGCATGAAGTCTTTACAAGACTACAACACCTTTAGGAATCATTAAAAGCATTTGAAAGAGTCCAAGACCTTGTGCGGATGTGAAAAACACCTCACATCACCAAATAAAGGCCCCATTATGTCCAATTTATCATCAATTATTCCCATGTCAAGGAAGAGGTCCTTTTTTCTACAACACATTTAGCCTCCAATTTAGCGAAAGGATGAACTTGATTCAAACTCACACTAAAGTAGACATTCAAGAGAGATCCAAGTGTATAGATGCAAATGAAAAAGAATGGAAAAGATCAAAGGAGGTTCCACAAGCCCCCAGGATCCAAGATCCTAAGTCAAATCATCAGGATACAAAATCATGCAATGGCAAGAACTAGAAATATGAAAATGTAAAGGTGAATGAAGCTTCGATTGTTTGTCCAACTAGTTGTGGATTATATCTATGTTATTTGTTTTGGAAATAAAATGCATACTCACTCTGGGGCAATGAAACTCTTGGTTTTATGCTGGGTGAGAAATCCACAACATACTCATTCTAGGTCCACATAACTTCTAATTTTCCACAGGGTGAGAAATCCTAAAGGTGAGAAACATACGCTAGTTGGTATGCACTCAAATAAATAGATGGCTATGGGACAGTCATGCCTCAGAATGGGCTTCCCACTCAACCATAGCAAAGTTATACCTCCTGATAGCTTCAATAAGGTGCCACGAAGGAAAATGATTTTTGAGATGTATGAGGTAAGAAAAAATTCATATGCTTTACACTCATAGACATTGTTAATGCAAGACAGTGTAAGATTTTTTCAAAGGGATTTTTCTTATTTCATGAAAGGTCTCATCTTAAAGAACATCCTGTGTAATTTGTCTCCAAGAGAGGAAAAGTGCAGATGATCTCATCTTGTTTCCAAGAGAGGACAAGTGCAAGGTCTCATCTTGGGGAACATTATACCTAATGCTTTCAAGAGAGGAAATCGCAAGAAAAAGAAAATCACACAATGAAATGTGAGTAGTGATGTATGCCCCCACTTTAAAGTGGTTATGAGCACCAGTACTACGAGAAATTTCTTTAAAGTAGAAGAGAAAGAAGAGGACATGAGAGCTTACTCAAAAATCCCTATGCCAAGTCATAAGTTTCTAGTAAGCTACGTCATGAAAAGGGGAAGTATGTCATATGTGAGCCAACTTAAGGCATATCATACACATACCAAGCTTGCTCTTATGTATTCATAAAAAGTTAATAACTAGCCAAAGGAGGCAACCACAAGTGACATACGAGGGAAGGACTTGCTAAACCCCTTGCCCCCACTGAGTGCAAGATGATTGATGAAATGAAGGTGAAAGTGTAAATCAGTTTCAATTAGAGGAACTAGGTTCCCCCACAGAGGGAAGCATACCAAACTCTTGAAAATGTTGGATTTTATGAATCAAAGCATTACATTCATTAGTGGAGTGACCATGAACTCTATGATAGGTGCAAAATGAAGTCTTATATGAGCATTTCTTTCGAGTTCTGGGAGGGAGAGTGATCAAGTGATCTTGGAGGAGTCTCGACAAGATACCCTCTTGATCAACGGTAGAAGGTGGTCTTGTGATTTGAGTAAAAGATATATATTGCTTAGTAGTAGATGTCATACTTATGCAAGGCTCTTGAGATTGCGAGATTTTGTTCTCTCCATTATAGGAGGGTAGAAAATCTAATGTATGTAAATCATGAATGTTTTGCAAGATGACATTGACATTAAGCGAAGGTGTGGTTGTTTGTTTGATGTTTGGGAAAGCATAATGTTGAAGACCACTAGTGTCAAGGAGTTGAGGATGGATGACTGTTAAGGTTGATTTAGGAGTGTTGTGTGAGATTGTTGATGTTGGGTGAAGGCTTGGTGATTTCTATCATAGGAAAATAACCAAAAGGGTATGTGCAGGATCATCATGGAAAAAATAGACCCCTAAGTGGTGATAAAATTCAGAAAAATCAGAGTTAGGAAACTTGACATAAAAATTTGAATAAGTTATCTATATTACTTAAAAAATATGTAAGAATAAAATCTATAGAAAATTGAATGTAGTTTCTAAACTACTAGGTTTATTTAAAAAAATAAATCTATTTGGTGAAAATTTGAAATTTTAATGTAGTAGCACTTAAATTTCAAGGAAAAAATAAGAAGTAGGTGTCTGTCTGACCACCCTAACCACAATAAAATGATGCATATTTTTTTAATAATATTTTAGATATAAGTAGAGGATTCATGTCCCGATGTGATGCATAATTTTTGTAATTTTTTTCCAAGTAAATAATTAATTATGAATTTTGTATTACAACTTAAAAAAAATATAAAAAATGGTATATGTCTGACCACCTTAACTTGGTCAAAAATTCAAGAAATTCTATTTTTTTTTTAATCCTATAGTATGCAAAGAATAGAATGTGACACATGTTTCAGATTCAAAAAATGTATACCGTTTGAATGCTATAGAATTTTTTCAATCATCCTATCAATTAAGACTTTAGTCATAATTCAAATAGAAAATAAATAATAATTATTTATTCAAAGTAAAGCATAATTTATATTGGTAGAACACTGAGAATCTCCTATAAAAACCCTTTTCGTTTCATCAATTTTGGGTAAAAAAAATTCATCAGCAATATACCCTACACATACCCATCATATACCACTTTTTGGCCCATCATGATCTTGCACATACCGAAGACCATGAGTTGTTTATTGTGTGATAGGGTCTATAGGGTTGCAGATACCTTGTTCGTTAGCACCACACCCTTTTCCACTATATCCAAGTTGTTTCATTAGCTCATAACCTTTTCCATAAATCATTTTCATTGCTTTTGGATTGGGTGGTTGTTTTTGATTAAGTTCTTCAAAGTTTGTTGTGTAATATGCTTCTTTGTCTGAAGTGGTGGAAGGAGATGCTTTCGAAGGATGCTGGTGTAGATGATGTTGATGGGTTTAAGGAATTTGTTGTGTTTTTGTCAAGTTGTTTTACACTATTAGGTTGAAGATTAGTGTCAAGTGTGTGGACTGTGTTGTTGTAGATGTATTTCATTTTGCGATGAAGAGTGGAAGGCACACCTTTCATGGCATGAATCCACTATCTACCTAAGATAATATTGCATGAAATTTCATAAGGCATGACATGGATTGGTGTATTCAAGGTGACCACTCCAATAGTAAGAGGCATAATGATACCCCTTGTGGTTTCTTTTCAGCATTATCAAATCCCTTAATAGATAGAGAATCAGGTCGAATGGTTTATTTATCAATTCCAAGCCTATCCAAAAGGATCAAAATACACACATTAAGAGTAGAACTAGTATCTACAAGAGTTCTGTTTATCCCTTTTGTTTTTTATTGAGTGATGATCATGAAAGCTTCATTTTGTTTTTGCACATCCAAAAGGGGGAGTTGACTTTGGTGGAAAACAATGTCAACATTTGGTCCATAAATCATGGTTGTTATATCAATTGGTTTCATATTGGAAGGGTTAGGAAATTGTTGTAAGGCGGCTTGAATCATGTTGTGATAGTGAGGGGAGGCTTTAATAAGGTACCATAATGATATTTTAGGAGAAGTATTATTTAGTTGTTCAACAAGATTATACTTGTTTCTGCTTTGTGGTGGTAAATAAGGAGGACCTGGTAAGATGGGATTAGGAAAAGGTAATTTTGTGGGGGTTGGTTGTTGCGGTTGTGGATTATTGTGAGTGTTATCTATATGAGCATCAGTATTATAACTTGGTTGTTGCGACACATTAGTTTGAGGAGGGTAAAGGATAAGTTCATGTTTATTTTGAGTTTGTTGTTTATGTGAAGGTGGGTAAAGAATTAGAGTGTTGTTAGGATGTCCCATGGGGTATGTATGAGGACCATTCATCAAGGGGGATCTAATGCACATTTGCACATTCATAACCTCAATGGTCTCGGTTTAATGTATCTCTAATGAAGGGAAAAAGACAATCACCTTTTTATCTAAGGAAGATACATTATTATTGTTTTTGTTTTCTAGCACCATGATATTCTCCCTAGAAGGAGATCTTTTAGGAGAACAACAAGCCACATGTTCTTGACAAGTAAGGGTTAGTTCTTCCAAAATGACCTCATTTCCAATAGGGGAATGATCAATGATGGGATTGTCAAGAGGGGGTTGAGTTGGAGAAGATGTTAGTTCAATTTCCATTGTCTTTAAGGTTTGATTCTCTTGTTCCATGTTATCTACCCTACAAGGAGAGCTTGTAATATGTTCATCCAAGTTTTAAGTTTGTAGAGTAGCTTCATCACAAGTGAGGGAGGCATCAAGAGAAGGATTACTATGGTTTTCAAATAGATTATCCCAAATGGGAGGATTATTAGGGAAGGGAGAGTAAAGATTCTCATGACTCTTAATAGGATGTCTTCTAATACCAACCTATCCTCTTGACATAAAGGAGGGATATTAGGAGATGGAAAATTTTGATTGTCATGGGAATGGAGATTAGGTAAGGTGGTATTCAAGAATGTTTCTATAATTTTATCCTCTCAAGGTTTTCTAATGTCTTCCAAAGGTTGAAGAGGAGAGGGACAATCAAGACTCTCAGTGCTTGTAGCTCCTTTCACCAAAATACCTTCGTCACTAATAGGAGAGGTATTGGGAGATGAAAATGTATGAGTGTCATGATTATCTACACTTGCATCATCTTGTGTTATTATATTCTTAAAAATCCAAGAGGTACTAGAAGGGTATGCAAAATTCTTATCAAATGTTTTACTTTGCTATCCTAGATTATGTCCATGAAAAATAGAATCATACAAGCCACTTGCTATTATTGAAACATGGAATGCTTTAAGAGAACTCATACTAACATGGGAAAGTAAATAAAGTGCAATGAAATGACTTAAAATGAAATGCAAATTTTAGACATGAAACAAGGTAGTTTTCTGATTACACTATGCACCAATCAGAAAAATGACATGTGGAAAATGCAAATATGAAATGGAGCAATGCATGAAATGACCTATTTTAAGCTAAATCTAATGAAATCCATGTCACAGAAACTCAGTCAAGTGATATAGATAACTGATGGTAGCAAATAAAAGCATAAAAATAGGGTTTTCAGCTCTATAAAAGGCTATTTCAGGGGTGAAAATTGACTGAATCACCCAAGGTGGCGAATGAGTCCCAGTATGGAACTTTTTCAGAATTTTTTTAAAAAATTGAGTGACATTTATGGTTTCTGAGTGCTATTATGCATAACTAAATGAAAAATGCAGACTTTTAGAACATTTACATGAAATTAGATGCCAAAAATGCAACCTAAATGCACTTTTGATGAATTCCAAATATGAAACCTAGCATGCAAATGAATTATTGAAAACCATAATGCAAGATCAATGCAGGCTAGATGTATGATGAAGGAATCCAAATAAGACAAGAAATTATTCGAGAAAGCAGGTTCACCAAAATGTAACATAGATTTTTGGCACCCTAATCCTTTATAGCACTTCTAGGGTTTTTCACCTAAATGGAGAAAGAAGGGCCAAAATGCTTATGTCCACATTCAAAGTTAATGCAATATGGATGTAGTATACCTAGATGCAATGTTTGAATGTAAGAAACTGAAACATAGATTTTAGGACCCAATGGACTCTCTAACTTTTATAGGGTTTTTCACCCAAAAGGAGAGCGATTAGATCCTAAAATGCTTATGTGACATTAAAATTAGGATGTATGCAATGTAATATGATGAAAATAGAGTGATCTAAGTGCTGCTAAACTATGAAATTGATCAAACATGCATGCAAAACCTAAGAATTATGAATTGTTTGAAAACACATTGTGTGATGTAAAAGGACCTAAAGAATGATCTAAAAATATAAATAAAGCCAAAAAAAAGGGAAAGGATGTAAATGATATGCACCTAGAAATGTATCTAAGAGTGGAAATATCTCTGAAATTCTAAAATTGCTGATTTTTAGGCCTAGTGGGACTCATTTGCCACTACTGGAGGACGAGTCCTATTTCTGCTAAAATCTTCTGGAAACCTATTTCTGACTGTCAAGAGTTGATTTATGAGAAATTCACTTTTCAAGCCTATAGGTGAGACTCATTCACCAAGGGTGGCGAATCAGTCCACCTACAGAAATCTAGAAAATCATAGGAAGATTCTATGGAGTGAGATCTGTACTTCTGCCTCCTACAGGTCTCCGCTTCTGAAATTGTCAAATTTGGGTCTAAAAATGGATTTTTGTTGAGGATTTGACTTGAATGATAGGAGGATGAATTTAATGAATTTTGAATGCAATCTTCAATGATTTTCAAGCTTCCAAAGGACCTAAATCTACATACAAACAAAACAAGAAGAGAAATTGTTGATTGTTAAGTCATGGGGGTTTGCCTTGGTCAAACCCTGTTTAGGTAATCAAATCAAATTAATGAAAAAAAGGAATAAAGCATGCAAAATGGAAGTGATTACCTTGAAAATTATGATAGATCTTGGATGTCTATAGAAACACATGTAAAATCTGCCCTTGAATGCTTTAAAATGCTAACTTGAAGACTTCTAATGGGGAAATCTCAACTTGCTTGACTTGGAGTGAATGATTGATGGATTAATAATGAATAATGGATATGAATTGAGTTGTTAGATATGTAGGAGATGTCAAAATTAGGGTAAAATTACTTATTTATAGTCAATCGTGCCTTAGTACCCAATTATACTAGATCACAGGTGGACATGTAGTGAAAATAAACTTTAAATTTCACCTTTTCCTGCTCAAGGGTCAAAATGGGGGCTAGATAGGACTCATTCACCAAGCATGGCGAATGGGTCCCACCTAGATGGGACTCATTTTCAAAGCATGGTGAATGGTTCCCACAGGGGCCATTCCAACACCTATGAAGCTAAGGAGATATGAAATAAGGTTTAAAATGCTATCTTGTCGGGTGTTTGATCAATTAAAGCCTTAGGATGCACAATATGGGTGAAATAGGACATGTTAGTGATGATGTAAATGTTGAATAGGGCTTGGGACACATAAATCAATGTGAAAGTGTAATTAAATACACTTTACAACACTAATATTAGATGCACATAGCCTAGAAATGCATAAGAATCAATGTGAATGTGCAAGACACATTACAACACTAGTTTTCCATTAAGGTCATATTAAGAATCTTCTAGATTGATGAAATAATGTTATTATAATGTTGAATTTAGGAAGAAATGGGTTAATTAAGTCGATAAAACCATGAAATTCCTTTACAAGACTTTACAACACCTTTACAAGACTTCATTAGAAGCATGTTATTTGATTTATGAGGGTCTGAAACCTAGTGTGGACACATGAAATGCCTCACAACACTAGATTAAGACCTTATTAACTCCAATTATCATGAATTAATCCCATGTCAAGAAAATGGTACAATTTTTGACGGCACATAAACTAATAATATTAATTGATTAATGAATGGAAACTAAGGGAAAACAACTTATTTGAAAACACATTGTGTAATGCATAAACACCTAGAAATGAATGCAAAATGTAACAAAAGTGAATGAAACTAAAAGTGTGCACTTGGAATCTTGAAGGAGGCTATAAATTACATTTAAAATACTGTTGATGTTTATTTTAAGGCCTGGTGGGACTCATTCTCCATTCTAGGCGAATCAGTCCTAGTTCTGCAAAACTGTGTCGAAACTTGTTTCTGACAAAAGGGTTTCTAAAAATGTAGAAAAATAAAAATTGACCTAGAAGTGGGACTCATTCTCCACCCATGGCATCCAAATCTTTCAGTCTGCACTTTCTATTTTTATAGGTGTCCGCTTCTAAAACTCTAATTTTTGAACTTGAAAATGAGTTTTTGTTGATATTTTGACTTGTTGAATGAAGAGAAGACCTAAAAAACATTGAAAATTTATCTTCAATGATTTCCAAGCTTCCAAGAGACCTAAATTTTCAAACACACAAGGAAAGAAGGAGGAATGTTTAATATTAGGGCATGCGGGTTTTCCTTGGTCAAACCCCTTTTAGGTAATTAAACCAAAATGATAAAAGAATGGAATGAAATATGCAATAATGGAGTTGATTACCTTTCCATGATGTTTTATCTTGAAAGTCTACAACAAAAGATGAATAATTTTCCCTTGAATGTCTGAGAATTGATCTTGAAAGGCTTGTAATGTTAAAACCTTAGCTTGCTTGAGAAGATAAATGATGAATGAGTTGTAAAAATGAGTTGACAGATGTAAATTAGGGCTTAGAAAGTTGTATTTATAGTAAATTCACCTTATTAGCTCAAAAATTGGATCCCTAAGGCCGACATGTGAAAATAATAAACTTAAATTTCACTTTTTCCTGCTCAAAGGTCAAAATTGAACTGAATGGGTCCCCACAAGGGCCATTTTGACAGCTAAGATGCCAAGAGATAAGGAAATAAGGTTTAAATTGCAACTTTATTTGTCATTTGATCAATTTAAGCCTGAGGATGCGCAATATGGGGTAATAGGGGCCTATTAGTGATGATGTAAAAGTCAATTAGGGCTTGGGACACATAATTCAATGTGAAAGTGTGATTAAATACACTTTACAACACTAAAATGAGGTCCACATAGCCTAGGAAGGCACAAGAACCAATGCGAATGTGTCAAACACATTACGACACTAGTTGAAGTCAAATTTAGTTTGTAAAAAAGCCTTCTAGATTGATGTGATAATGCATTTGAATACATTTTATAATGTTAAATTAGGTAGAAATGGGTTCATTGAGTCTAGAAAAGAGTGAAAGTCCTTTACAAGACTTTACAAGACCTTTGTAAGACATCATTAAAAGCATTTGAAAGGGTCCAAGACCTAGTGTGGATGTGAAAAACACCTCACAACACCAAATCAAGGCCCTATTAATTCCAATTTATCATGAATTATTCCCATGTCAAGCAATAGGTCCTTTTTTTTATGACACAAAGAATTATAAATATTGTGCTTTACCTCTTGTTTTTTCAGTTCTACAATATATTCACTCTTAGCTACACTTTCCTATGCTTTCAATTCATCCAAAGGACCAACCATTGTTGTAATTATATTATTATTTTCCACAACAATTATATTTTCTTCACCCATATTCTTACTCATAATCTCCTTCATCTCTTCTCTAGGAAACTCAACATATAACTCATTTTTATAGAATTCAAAAGAACATATTACAACTATGATCCGTACTACTGCAACTTTTCCCTCCAATTGTATATGCTTTAAAAGACTTTTTTTATTATCCCTATTTATTTCTTCATCCTTTAACATGAAAATTTGTCCTTATTTAGGGCCATCCACATGACACATTGATCCAGCTTCTCTGCTACATGTATTTAACATAATGTTGACACATCCATGGGATTTTTTGTCTACACATGTTTCCTCTCTTTCTCATATGCATTTCTTGTCTTCTCATTATTTGTGCTATTTGCACTTGTGTAGGCTTCTCTTACATATTTTTCCTCCAATATCCATTCTATCCAAGAGTTGTAACTTTTATTTTTCCTAGTCCTACTTATACTATCCTCTTTCAAGCATATTTTACTTTTCAAACATCTCTCTTCAAACCTTCACTTTTTATTTTATCCTCTCTATACTGGTTAATATCCAATACATCTAATCTTTCCTTAATCTTTTTCAATTCTTCATGGAGCTTTCTATTTTCCTCTTCTTCCCAATATTGTTCCTAGAACAAAATTCTCAAAGGTCTCCTCATGACCCATCTCATCTTTTCTTTTGAGTGCATCTTCTTCCACTTGAAAAAATTCCTTAGAGACTTACATTTCCATCAACATGGATGTACACTTAAAATATCAAAGGCATTCAAATTCTAACGATATTCAAATTTAAATGCCATCAAAATCTAATTGCAATTCAATTATTTAATAGATTCCACGTTTCATAAGTTACATACAATTACAAGTTTCAAGTTTAATTTTTCTCTCAATCATCAAATCCTCTATTCTTTGCATTCTTCCATATCTTCAATTTTTTTCTCTGTAACTCAACTCTTTTTCATTTTAAAATTGGTTCAATTCATTTTCTATATAGCTACTATGTCATTTTTATATGCTTCATGAATTTATTCTTTGATTGTGTTAGTTTTTCTCTCCCATTCTCAATGATTCCATGTTTCCTCCCTTTCTCCCCAGTTCTTTTCTTACATTCTATTCCTAACACATTCCATCTACCTCTCTTTAATCATCTACGTACATTTTATTTGCATTTTTTTAAAAAATTCCATCTCTATGGCACAACCCTATTTCATTTCTCCCAATTTTTATTTTACTTGGAAACTATTTTCTCTCTAAGTTGATCCCCACTTGTTCATATTCTCTCTTCTAATCTATCTTCTCAGCCATGTATATTCTGCTATTTTAATAATTCTTTTAGGATCTCAATTTCCTTTTTCACTACAATATCATTTGAGATTTGAGGAAGCTGAGTTTGATGGATTAGACAAGGATTTAAGACTATCTTACAACCTAAAAGGTGAGTTAATATACCCTTGACCAAAACTGGAATATGTTTTAGAGTGGAATGCAATGATTTGACTAGCCAATGATGCCAACGAGTTATTTTGATGCAAAAATAACAAATATGGAAAGTCATAGACAAATTTAGGAATAAAAAATAGACTAAGTAGAATTTTGTGTACCTATCAGATATGAATTTAAATCTAAGAATGAGAGAACAAGCCACCCATGGAAACTATGTCCTAGTAGTTGAATCTGAAATCTATCTTCACAATCCTTGGGAGCTAGAACAAATCCTTCTTCCTTTTGAGTTTTACTTTTAGGTCTTCATCAATTTCTTAGATAATTGAGTTTTTTATTTTATGTTATAAGGTTTTAGGTTTTGGATTCAACAATGAACAAATGACCTTCAATCTTACTCCAAACTTCTTTAAATATGAAACTTACAAATTTAGAGAGAAGGAAGGGTTGTGCAATATAAGCTCTTTCCTTAGTTAAACCTCGCATTGGTGTTTCCACCTCCACAATGGAAAAGTTGATAAAAGAGATCATATCCTTTTGAGGGATAGATGCTAAATGAGAAATGAATGATGAATCAACAATGCAATGAAACTTACCACCCAAGTCTGATTTCCTTGAAGGACTGAAGTCACACAAATATCCTCAAGGCTTGATGTCAATTTGACGTAATTTTCCTGAAATATCTACAAGAATTAGTCCTCACAAATAAAATGATAACATGAACATGAAAAAACTCACATAAAAATTGACAAGATGCTTTGTTATTGAAATGTTGCAAACATTCTCTTGAATTCTCTTGATGATGCTCTTAACAATGACTCTTGTTATATTTTCCCACTTATTTTTGAAAGGATGCAGTGACTAGGTAATTTAATATAATTTCTCCCCAATTAAATCTTGATAGCCGATATTTGACATTTATAATTCAAATAATAAAATGCCAAATCTAACATATTAAAAATTGGAGGAAGAAAAGGGGGACCAGGTTGCTTAGGGAAACTATGTCCCAACCCTTTTTTGTAGGATATAAGGTGCTGGGAGAAAAATATTAAATTTTACGTAGGTTTTGTAAATGGGTTTTCTTGATAAATATAGAAATGGTCCAAAAAATGCATAGTTTAGGAAATTAGGTGTATAACTAGGTTAAGTCACATGTGGGGGAGAAAAATATAGTGTGAAATTTTCAAGGGTGACAATTTATGATGCTACATCCCCTCCTAATTGCATGTCTCTTCATTTATCTACATTTTTTTGTATACCATTTTTAAATTTTAAAACCAATTATATCTACTCAGGCCCCCCAACATATGCTATGTTTTCCTTTCAAAAAAAAAATTCCATTATTTCCTGAGGCTCGTGACTCCTTTTATCGTTTTGGTGCTGATCATTTGAATTCTCTTTTTGTAATGATTTCATTTTATTTTCAATTGATAAAAATAGCCATATGCCAATTTTAAGTGAACATTATTTCACAAAAAGACTAATACACCAATACATTAAAATAGGGAAAATATTTAATTTATTTGACATAGCCGATCTTCAAGAGGTTCAATAAAATTACATACAATGAACCTTCAAATGTATATCAATATATGACATTTATCAATCAACGAAAAAACATCATTCAACTTCTTCCACAATTGACCACCTAAACTGATTTGAATGGCATTTTAGAAATATAAATCAAAACTAAAACAAATAAACAAAAGTAAAATATTTTTGATGATGTCGATTGCTAGATCTAAATACTTTTGCATCATATTTCTAATTATAATCATATTTCATACCATTTGTACTTTGCATTGTTTCATTGTTACAATATGTAATAATGTTTAATAAGCCTCTAGATCCATGTGTGAGTTTTTCTATGAGAAGATTATTTGATTATAAAACTCTATTACCCTAAGGCACTTATTTGACTACAATATCTTTACCCAAATACCAAAATGCACTCAAATATTTAAATCATTTACATTATTTACAAATTATTGTTTATTGTTCTCACTTCTCATGCAAAGGTTTAGGAGTAAAAAATAATTATTGATTTTGTATGTTAAATTTAGGAATTTTTGTCATAAATGTATGAGAATAATATCTGCTAGGAATCATCTAATAATCATAGTTCATAGTCTAATAGTGATACCATAAGGGTAACCCACCTAGGTTGTGTAGAGCCTAAAGTGCAAGGGAAATTTACCATAAGAATAAGTTCCTTGTTCATTGATAAACCTCCCTTGCCTTCAAGAATAAAAACTGTTTAATCTTTAGAAGACTTTTGGAATGATTTTGAAGCACCAACAGCCTCCAATGTCTAATTACTTCCATATACCTAAGAATTCTATAATTCTTTACTTGTGTTTTCATTCTAAGTTTTATAATTGAATTAATCTAAATATCTCTACAAATAGTAAATCAATTAATATTCTCATAATTTTATTTGACATTGTATACTAAATGCATTTCTATATTTCAATAAATGTGAGATTTCATTCATGCATCATTTATCCTATTCTTTTGTTCTAATATTCACAAGAGGTATTTATGAAGGAATCCTATAAATTTGAATCTCCATTAAACTTTAATTTATCTAGAATTTATCTCTAGTCTCAATAATGATGTTTAGCCTATGGAATCCCATGCATGTGAGATCTCTTACAAGCACGGTTTATTGATCCTTTCAATTCTATATTTCACTTAGCGAAGTCATTAAAAGAGTATTATAGATGCAATTTTCATACATGGTCCATATTTGAACACATTTTTCATTCTAATACATGGTCCACATTATTCCTTCAGATAATTGAGTTATTTTTTGAGGAGAATAGATAGGGATTACTCCCATAGATCTCTAGTTAGGGGATGCTTACCTAAATCAACACTAGATAGATGGGGGAATTGATTCTAGTTTGATTGATTTGAGAAAAAAATTTGAGCTTGGCATGATAATAAAGTAAGAAAACTATCCTACAATCAAATTCTATGACATGACAAGGAAATGAGTGAAAGAAATCTCCTTAATTTGATATTTCATTAAGTTGGTTAAGGAAGAATCCTTTTTAAAAATAAAGTGTAGAAGAAGACTTGTTGAAATAGAGGGTTACCCTCCTTAAATTGAAAAGTTTCCAAGACATAATACTACCCTCTATAAGCACACTATTAAATTCTCATTTATAAATAACTAGCAATTGCACCTTGGTGTGCAATGGGTACACCCAATAAATGTGTAAGGTCAATTATGGAAATTTTTAGTCTATTTTTACATACATTTGTGTAGTATACATGAGGTAAATTGGTAGGCCATTTAGAAAATTATGTTGTTTGTGCACCAAAGGTCTTAATAAAGAAGTTATAGCTTCAAATCAACTATGCATATGCTTAAATGGATCTAAACACAACTAAAACAAAACCTCTAGGTTAAGAAGATAATAAGGCCCCATTACGAATAGGCTCATGTTATGTTGTCAATATGGAGAGAGGGAGAGATAGGGAGATATGGGGATATAAATATGGAGAGAGAGAGAGAGAGGTAAGGAGATAGAGATAGAGAAGAAGTTATAGATAGAGATGGAGATGTAGATGAAGATGGAGGAGAGGGATATGGAGAGGAGAGGGAGAGATAAAGAAAGAGGACAAATGGATAGATAGAGATGGAAGAGATAAATATATAGATAGGGAGAGAGAGGGTGAGAATGATAGAGGGAGAGATGGAAATATAAAGATAGAGATAGGAAGTGATATATAAAGGGGGTAAAGAGAGAGAAAGACATAAGGGTAGAGAGAGATGAATAGATAATGAGATAGAGATAGAGATAGGAAGGAAGAAATGAGGAG
This sequence comes from Sequoia sempervirens, assembly GCA_007258455.2. NCBI lineage: Eukaryota > Viridiplantae > Streptophyta > Pinopsida > Cupressales > Cupressaceae > Sequoia > Sequoia sempervirens. Next base: position 313,568,029 of record VDFB02353493.1, on the reverse strand, counting down.
TGTGTGTGTGTATGGGTAAGAGAGACATATAGAGAGAGAGATACATATATGTATAATTACATAGAGATTGAGGGACATGGGGAGAGAGAAAAGGAGATGGCAGAGGGAAGTAGAGAGATATAGAAAGAGGAAGTGATGGGGAGAGGGAGAGAGGGAGAGATAGGGATATAAAGGAGAGATAGAGAGATAAATATAACTTGGGAAAGATAGAGAGGGTGTGATAGAGAGACAAAGAAAAAGATATAGAGAGATAAATATATAAAGGGAGAGATGGAAGTAGAGAAATATAAAGATATAGGAAATGCTATATATCTAGAGAGATAGAGGTATATGTATATAGTAGGATAGATGGAGGGAGTTATGGAGTAAATAAGATAGAGATAGAGATAATGAGATATAAATATAGAGGGAGAGTGAGAGATGGGAAGATAGAAATAGAGGGGGCAAGAGTGAGAGATAAAGGAGGTGATAAAGATAATTAATAGAGAGAGGGAGAGAGATAGAGGGGAGAGAGGTAGAGAGATAGAGATTGAGATGGAGATATGGAGGGAGAAACAATGTGTGTGTGTGGGAGATATAATAATTTGTTTTTCATTTTTATTTTTATTAAGTTTTGACCTTTATAATATGAATGTGAAGCATATTTTCTAGTGGAAATCTAGAAATAATATTTGATTCTTTGCTTTCTTTCTTTCCTTTGATTATTTTATATTGGGTTCATTGAAGGGTTAGATATTTTTCAATAGTCTTGCATCATGCTAACACATTCTCAATTGTCGATGCTTTTGTAATATGATTTATACATATTGAATATTAGTGGAAAAATAGAAACAATATCTAATTCTTTGTTTTCTTTCTTTGTATAAAGTGCAATGATTAATTAGATAAGGTAAATTTAGTGTAGTAAAATATTTTTTGTAAAATATATTAATTATTATTTTAATTTGTAAAATATAATAATTATCGTTTTTATGTTTTTTGTTTTTGGCCTTAGAATATGAATGTAAAACATATTTTCTAGTGGAATGGTAGAAAGAATATTTGATTCGTTGCTTTCTTTGTATAAAGTGTTTTATTTTTTTAAAATTATTTTTTATTTATTTTATATTGGATTCATCAAACGGTCAGATCTTTTTCAATGGTCAACCATCATTCTACCACATTCTCAACTGTTGATCATTAAAATCAGCTAGTAATGTTCATATAAGGAACAACTTTGATGTATTTATTAAAACCTTATTGTTTATGTAAAAATCTAAATTCAAAAAGTTTAAAAGAATAAAACAATTCTTATCATCTACATTTAAAAAGTTTAAAAGAAAAAAAGAATTCTTATCCTATCTTAAAGAATGCCTTCGATATACAACCAATATATATGTTTTTCTATTTAAAAAATAATAAATAAATTTAAAAAATTAGAATAAAGATGAATTTACCACCACTTATATTACAGTTCACCATCTCCTCTATGACTTGTTATGGGCATTTCGATGCCAACGTTTAAAATAATTTCATATTATTTAGTATCGCCGTATATCTAAGTACTCCAAGAGAATCTTTAAATCGGATTTGTGGTGGCAATAAAGGTTGAATATAACAATAAATAAAGGAAACTGCGCGGAACACACGAAGGAGATTAGTTGGTGACAGAGCTATATGATAGTAATCCTTTACTCACGGAATACATTTCGAGTTGCTTAAATGGCGAAGGGCAGATATAATAGTAGTTGATGTTAACGCTTACAATCATTTCATATTATTTGCATCGCCGTATACCTAAGCACTCCAAAATAATCTGGAAATCGGATTTTTGCTGGCAATAAAGTGTGAATATAACTATAAATAAAGGAAATTGCGCGGAACACACGATGGAGAGTAGTTGGTGTGTGAGGTATATAAGCAGGTAATCCTTTACTCACAGAATACATTATTAGAATACATTTGCAGTTGCTTACATGGCCAAGGGCATATATGTGTTTCTGTTGTTTACAGTGCTCACGGCCAGTTTTGCAATCGCTTCTGGTAATAATAATACTTATTCTCTTGAATATTAGTAGATGAATACATGATTTTAAACGTTGATATTCACCACTACTTAATGATTTGTAATATGATGATGATTGCAAGTGTCCGAGGATTATTTATACGGCTATTGTACAAACATGAGCCGTGCATTTCATGGAACATGCTGGTTAGGGAGGGAGGATGAGTGCGACGACGTGTGTGAAGAGGTAGATCATCAGCTTGGGGGATTCTGCAACAACTTCGCTTGTTGGTGTTATGATGACTGTACTTCAGGTGTGGATTCAGTTCCACATCCTTGAAAACCTGGCCGGCCTTCTGTTACCTGGTTAGCTCCTATGTGGTTATTTAAAATATGTTATTATTTGAAAATATATATTTTATTTCATTTTTCTTGTATTGTTCTATTTTCTTCTTTCAATTGAATTGTGATATTATCTGCCCTGGTTATAGTAGGAGCTACCAGGTAACAGAAGGCCGGCCTGGTTTTCAAGGATGTGGAACTGAATCCACACCTGAAGTACAGTCATCATAACAACAACAAGCGAAGTAGTTGCAGAATCCCCCAAGTTGATGATCTACCTCTTCACAGATGCCGTTCGCACTCATCCTCCCTCTCTAACCAGCATGCTCCGTGAAATCCACCGCTCATGTTTGTACAATTGTCGTAAAAATAATAAACTAGTGTGATGGATTAAGTATTAATAAAAGTGTCAATATTAATGTATGTAAAACAAAGTAATGTTATAGATTGTGATAAGTAAGTATTAATAAATTGATGTTAAAATAAGTATAAACATCGATTGATGTGTTTTTTTATTTTTTATTTTTTTATCATTGTTTAAATAGTTTTTTGGTAAATAAGTATTATATAGATGTATATAAAATAAGGTAATGTGATGATTCTATGTGGTTATTTAAAATATGTTATTTGAAAATATATATTTCATTTCGTTTTCGCTTATATTGTTCTATTTTCTTCTTTCAATTGAATTGTGATATTATCTGCCCTGGTTATAGTAGGAGCTACCAAGTAACAGAAGGCCGGCCTAGTTTTCAAGGATGTGGAATTGAATCCACACCTGAAGTAGGGTCATGCTAACACCAACAAGCGAAGTTGTTGTAGAATCCCCCAACCTGATGATCTACCTCTTCACACAAGCCGTCACACTCATCCTCCCTCTCTAATTAGCATGCTTCGTGAAATCCACCCCTCATGTTTGTACAATAGTCATAGAAATAATAAACTAGTGTGATGGATTAAGTATTAATAAACGTATTAATATTAATGTATGTAAAACAAAGTAATGTTATAGATTGTGATAAGTAAGTAGTAATAAATTGATATTAAAATAAGTATAAACATTGATTGATGTGTTTTTTTTTTATCATTGTTTAAATAGTTTTTTGATAAATAAGTATTATATAGATGTATATAAAACAAGGTAATGTGATGATCTATGTGGTTATTTAAAATATGTTGTTATTTGAAAATATATATTTCATTTCATTTTTTCTTATATTGTTCTATTTTCTTCTTTCAATTGAATTGTGGTATTATATTGAATAACAGTTCAATAGGATTATCTTACTCTTGAATAAATCTAGAATATTCATACTAGTAAACTAGTTCATAGTTAAAATGTATAGTAATATATATATATATATATATATATACTAAAAGATGTTAATAATAAAAGTTTTTTAAAGATTTGATTAAATTAGTAATTGATTGCAAATCAACCTAGGTTAAATAAGTTGTTTGATTTGAGTTGATAGAAATAACCAATATCAAATAGAAATTACAATCATACTATATATAGAGTAATAAATAAATAGACACTTAATATTTAAGCATGCCTATTAATTCTAGATTGATCACTTGGTAAATCACATGTTCTAGGGTGACTATGTCATCATATGTGATTCACTTCATATGTGTAGTGTAGGAAAATGCATACCCTTGCATTTTCACACTTGTTTGGGTCCACCTTGCTTTATTTAAGCTTCTTTGTGGCTTAATTGCTCCTATTTTGTGTCCACAAGCACTATGAATTACATATTTCTTTGGTTAATCCCAACATTCTCCAATGTATAAATGATAATTTAATGACTACATCAGTGTGTCCCTGATTTTTGGATCAAAACTAAAATGCCACCTAGGGCGTCTTAGTTCCCAAGGCTCTCGCGACCTTGATTTTTGCATATCTTGATTGGGCCCCTTTTTGGTGTCTATGCCCCAAGTTTTTAGCACTTGGTACTAAGATGCCACCTAGGGAATCTTAGTCCTCTTTGAGTCATTTTTGGGATTTAATTGTAAATTCTAGAGAGATTTAACCTCCTTTATTAAATGAATTCATATGTCAGCTTGGTGTGATAAAATTTCAAGATATTAAGCATAAGTAAGTATAAATACAAGGTTCGTTCATTGATTTCAACCAAATTCTTTTGTGAGATCTCTTATCATAGGATAATTGAGTTCACAAGAGTAGATTCTTCAAGCATTTGGAGCCATTTTCATATTCAAGCATCATATCAAAGAGTTTTCTTGCATCATGTGTGTTGTGCTAACATTTGTGATGTAGGGTTTTGATACAAGCAAGTAACTGAAGTCATATCTTTCAAGCATTCGAGATCCATATCCATTGCATCCATTACACATAAGTATAAAGAATTTAGAAAGGTTTGGTAAGTTGTAGCATTGCATGTTGTTCATTCACCATTTTCTTCAATATTTCTATTTCATTTCAAGATTTAATTACCAACAAGGGGTTTGACCAAGGAAAATTCCCATTCACTAACAAACAAGTTTTTCCATCTTGCATATTTGTGATTGCAGATCTAGGTTATAGACTTGAAGATCACTTGGAGTGCAAATTTGCATCACAAAGTTGTCATCTTCACAGAAACTCACTTATAGGCCACATTCAGAAGTTTTAGAACCTGAGATCAAAAAGGAAGGTAGTGCAAACCTTAGAGCTCAAGATCCTATTCATAGTTTGCAACAATTCAAAATGAGACTAATATGCCATCTTGGGCATCTTAGTCCTCTTAGGCCTATTTTTTAGACATTTTTCAAGATCTTGTTGTGACATCCAAAGACTCTATATTTTCCCTGAAAAGTAGTAGTGGGACTAATATGCCATCTTGGATGTCTTAGTCCTCCACAACATATTTTTATAGCTCTTGCACATTTCCAGAATCCTCACAGCATCTCTAGACTTCCCAGGTACACACATACTATCTCCCTGTTGCATAATTTCATCATTTTCATCTCTCATTTAGCTTACATTTCTAGTTTTAGATTATTTTCTATACCACACTATGTTTTCAAACATTTTCTTTTCCAAGCATTTGCTTGGTGGTGAATCCCTCATAACTTAAAGAACCCCCTTCTCAGACCTTCCTAATTGTGAAATTGACTCACCTTGAGAGGTTGTTAGTCAATCCAATTGGGACTCCTAGGACATTAGTGAATGATTGGTTGGAAAGTGGGATACCAATAGGTACCCATTTTTCCTATTCATCATTTTGGTGAACCCGATGCTTTTGAGCATTCATTTCATTTCTAATTGGGAGTCCATTAAGGTCCTTAGATATAGATTGCATTCATTCTTGCATTGCATCTTGCATTATTGAAAGTGAATCTAAGGTTCCTTGCATTTTGCATTAGTGAAATTGCATATAGGTTGCATTTTTACTTTCTTACATCATTTCATTTCATTGCAAAACTGAAAAAGTGCATTGTTCATTCTTATTACATTCAAAATTGAAAAAAATTGTATTCCATATTATATTCAATTGCTTGTTCCTAGTTACATTTTCTTGCACTCATTTGCACATATTTTTGTTTCTAAGCATCAATATCTTGCATATATGCAATCTATAAACATTGTTGAAATTCTAGAATTCACCTTTTTTCTACAAAAAACATCTGCTAGGACTAAAATGCCCTTCCTAGCATCTTAGTCCCTCAGGAATTTTGCTTCAAACATTTCTCTCTACTATTGGTTGCTTGTTTCATCATCTGGAACTTCACAATCTCACCAGGAGGACTAAGACACCCTTCCTAGCATCATAGTCCCTTTTGAATTTGATTCTCTAGTTTTTAGGATTTGAAATTGCTTTTTTTTTTCAATGTGCTACCTTTTGTTTTCCATTTCAATCTCCAGATTTTTTGTTATTCTAATTTTTTTATTCATGTGTAATTTCAAGCATAGGATATTGTGTTCATTGCACTCTTTGTGGTTTATCACTTGTATGAGTTGTAGTACTTGGTGTCCTACTACTAATATTGTTGTTAGACAAAGTGCAAGACTCATGGAATCCCATGATAAGACACTCGTTGTGGATCTTGGGTTATCAAGCTCTCTTACTTCTGGTGTTTGAATTAGTTCACTAGGTATGGACCATACCTTTGACACCTATTTTGCTATACCTACCTTACCTATAAGTATTGTGTTGAGCGTCCAAACAATGGTTGGTCACATTCCTCAAGAAAACATAATGAAACTACATGAAGACTTAGCTCATTTACAAGATAGTGTAAGAATTAAAAACATTTCAAACACTATTATACCTTCCATAGAGAACCTTCACCACATGATGGAAAGTGATGAGGGACTAGAATTTGTGCATAACCTAGCTCAAATATTTGGAAAACATCTTCCTTCCACCACTAATGGTGCTCAAGCTTCAAACAATATGAAAATCCAAGGAGGAAGTCAAACTCCTCCTTCTTCAACCATAACCTCAATTCCCACCTATACCACTCCTCAAAAGAACACAACAATACAACCAAATAGTAGCATCCTTGCTACCTCAAACATTTCCACTAGTGCTCCTTATACCTATGCAACATCTAATCTTGTATCTCCTCCCGTACACAATCCTTTCATTAGTCCTTCCAATACAAACATACCACCACCATATTCATCTCCATCACCCACTAAAAGCAATGATCCTATCATTAACCATCTCTTAAAAGTCTTTCATCCATTCAATGCCAAGCTTCCACCATAAATCAAAATCAACATGGTCCACCATCATATTATGTCAAAGTAACCCACTATCTTTGAAGATATTGAGAACTCTGATGCCACAAGGCAGAAAGATCCCTATATTTGAGAAATATGGAGGAAAGGGAGATCCTAGTAATCATGTTAATGCCTTTACTACTCTGTGTAGTGACTTTATCCTTGAAGGAAAACTTTTGGCTAAACTTTTTTCCCCAATCCTTGAAAGACATTGCCTTAGATTGGTTTTCTGCATTACCGAATAACTCAATTCATTCATTCAATGAACTTGTTGAGGCCTTTATTAACCATTTCCAAGTTCACATGGTCCTCGAAATGACATTAGTTGATTTGATGAGATGCAAGAAAAATGAGGGTGAAAAAGTCACTAACTTTATTTCACACTACCAATCACTCTATTCCCAAATCAGTGTGAAAATTCATGATTCCCAACTTCAAAATATGTTCATAGAAAACATAAAAATCAAGATCATAGATAAGCTCACCATGATGAAGTTTCCTTCCTTCATGCATTCATGCACTTCTCTTCGAGACTACTGAAATTCCCTAACCAATAGTAAACCAAAAACCACCTCTACCCATCCTAAAAAGTATGAAAATTCAAACCAAAACACTTGCCAACCTTTTAGAATACAAAATAAAACTTTCCTGCAACTAATTTCCACCTCTCAACCTACCCAAGTAGTTGATACCCAAGTATCTACTATAAAGAAGAGTAATCCTTATATCTTTGGGGATACACAAAGACAATTTACTCCCTTACCCAACACACTTTACAACATTATGACCCAACTCTTAAATAAAAACATGCTTACCTTACATCTCGTTTGACCCCTTGACCCTAGCAAGCCATTAACTACAAACTTTAGACACAATGCCTATTGTTTTTATCAACAACAAAAAAGACATGATACAAAAAATTGCAAGCATCTTAAAGATCTTATACAATACCTCATTGATTTCAACCATATCCAAATTGGAGGTGTAAATGAAAAAGGAAATAAATTTGTGGCTCTTCCCAAACAAAACTTGTAAATATTTACCAATCCCATCCCCAACCATAATGTTTCAATTTTTAAGGCTAGTGAAACTAAGCCTGGTGTAATGAATGTTGACATGGATGATGAGAATTTGAGCAATCATGAACAAAGTCCTATGGATGATCATGAATAGAGTCCTATGGATACTAATGAACAAAGTACTATTGATACAATGATAGGAGTAGTTGACATCAAGCCTCGTAAATAGAAAAACATTGACATTACTTTTTCCCCAGAAGAAACAATCAAACATGCACCTGATGGTCCTCTTTACATAGCTGGTAGAATCAATAACAAGATCACTCTTGGGATTTTAACTGATCCCATACATGGAGAGAATGTGATCACAAAAGAACTTTTATATGTGCACAAACTTACTCAAGATAGATATGATATACCAAAAGCATGGATTAAAATGCATGATGGTTTTTCTCATGCTATGAGGGGCTTGATCACACTCCCTTTACAAGTAGGACCAAAGAAATCAAATGTATCATTCTCTATCATATCTAATTCAAACTAATTTCATGTGAAGTTAGGCTACAAATGGCTTCGCTCCATGAATGCAGTCCCATCTGTTGTCCACAAGTGCTTAAATTTTCCTATTGGTAATGAAATATTTACTATGAACCATAGTGGCTTTAGACCCCTGTATTCCTATGGAAACTTTTCCTTATATTATTTTTGGCCTGAACCTATGCAACCTATAAGCCCTCGTGAAGACTTCCTTTTCCCATCCTACCAAAAGTTCAAAGAAAACTACATAGCCACATTATCCCTTGAGAACTTACCTCCACCCATGATTGAACCTCCACCCATGCTTGAACCTCCTCCACTTAAAGGAAATAATGTTGTGTCCAAAATCCTTGCAAAAAACCAAGACCCACCCATGAACAATGCCTTTCCTATTTCCTACAAGAGTGTATAAGAGTGAATTTGCACCCTTTAAGAAAAATCCCTTTTTTCCTTTCTCTACTTTAGAAAACCAAGTTCGGAGGATTAATTCCACATAAGCCCACTGCTTTCATCCCACTTGGAACCTATTTTGAGCGTAAGTGGAGGAGTTCTGTTAGGGACACCCACACAGTGCACATATGTCCACACAACGCCCTTACATCCTTGGAAGATTCCTATGGTTGAACCTGCAAAGGCATTACACTTCTCATTGGGGGTCAGGTTATAATGCCCTCTTTGGCCAACCAACCTGAATATGGCCATTTTTCTTCATCTCTCCTTCATATTCATTCGTTCAACAAGCATTTCATCTTCTTTACAACTTCAAGCATTCAATTTCACACTATTTCACTCACTATCAAGCATTCTAGCAACACTTTTGCACCTTATTGCAACAAATACATCACTCCATCACTTCGATAGACCAAGTTGGGGACAACACCATTGTAGTAGAGGCTTGAGTACTCTCATTTTCTCCCCCAAGTAGCCTTGAGTGCTCTTGGTGGAGGTGGTAAGCTTCCATTTCCTCTCCTCTATCACTTGGTTGAGTAAGCACACTTTTTATTTTGTAGTGCTTTAGTGTTCTTTACTATATTTTTTTATTTATCTTGATTTCTTGGTTGTGAGTGGAGGTGGAAACACCTAAATAGGGGGTCTGACTAAGGTAGGACCCTATACAACCACCCAACATTTTCTTCCTCTTTGTGTGTAGGTGAATGTGCTTTCGAGGAGCTAGCTAGCAAATGAGTTTCTTTGTGAGATCCTTCTTGCCACGCTAACTATTGTATTTTCACTTTATCACATTCGAGAGTATTTCATTTACTTAATCAAATTATTTTGGCCCTTTAGTAATAGTTAGCTGAGCCATTCGCTTGTTTTCTTAGGTTTAACCTGGTCTATGTTATTTTTTGGCTTTGTGGACACCAATGCACTTTACAGATGTCAACATGCTGTGCTGTCATCCAAGGATTGCACTTTCATCCTCAAGTAGAGAGTTTCCTGAGGCATAGTGTTGAACATGAAAACTAGCTCGCCTATCCCCATTTTTCATTTTAGGTCTGTAAAGTGGTTGAAGGACCTCATAGTCCTCATCATTCTCATCCCGCATATCTTAACACCCTGATGAGCTGAGATAAAATAAGGCAGCATTCTACATCTTGGCCTTCCATGAGCTGGGGCATTGCACGTGGTGGTCCTCCTCTCTTACATTTTTGGTAAACCTGATGTGAACCAATGTTTGTTCATCTGTTAGTGTTGAGACTTCTCCCTTATACTTCATGATTTTCATGTTCCTGAGTGTTGTGAAGGTTTATGAGTAGCACAACCTAGTTAACAACTTCTAGGTATATCGTTAGGAGAAGTATATGACACCTCTCATGGAAAGGACGTTGGTCTCTACTAGTTTCACTTCAGGTTTTTTCTCTCATCCCACCATTGGTCTAGCTACACAGGAGCAGTTGTTGAGGAACAAGATGGGATTCATTGATGAAACTGATCATGTTCCTACTCCCCTTGAGTCTCCTACACCATTGTCGTTAGATGAGCATGAGGTCATGAAAATTCTATCAGAATATGTCTCTGCCCTTGTTAAGGGATTGGGTGAGGGTATGTGCAGGATCATCATAGAAAAAATAGGCCCTTAAGTGGCAAAAAAATTAGAAAAATCAGAGTTAGGCAACTTGACATAAAAATTTGAATAAGTTATCTATAGTATTTCAAAAATATGTAACAATAGAATCTGTAGCAAATTGAATGTAGTTTCTAAACTATTAGGTTTTTTTTTTAAATCTATTTGGTGAAAATTTGAAATTTCAATGCAAGTAGTACTTAAATTTCAGGGAAAAATAAGAAATAGGTGTCCTCTAACCATCCTAACCACAATAAAATGGTCATATTTTTTATAATATTTTAGATATAAGTAGAGGACTCATGTCTGAATGTGATGCATATTTTTTTGTAATTTTTTTCCAAGTAAATAATTAATTATGAATTTTTTATTACAAATTTTAAAAAATATAAAAACTCGTATGTTTGACCACCTTAACTTGGTCAAAAATTCATAAAATTCAATTTTGTTTTCTTTAATCCTATAGAATGTGAAGGATAGAATGTGATGAATGTTTTTGATTCAAAAAATGTGATACTGTTTGAAAGTTATAGATGTTTTTCAATCAGCCTATCAATTAGGACTTTAGTCATAATTCAAATAGAAAATGAATAATAATAATTTATTAAATTCAAAGTAAAGCATAATTTATATTGGTGGAAAGCTAAGAATATCCTTTAAAAACCCTTTTCATTTCATCAATTTTGGGTTAAAAAAAAGTTGTCAGCCACATACCCTACATATACCCATCATATTGCCACTTTTTGGCCCATCATGATCTTGCACGTACCCGTGACTTAGAAAATAATATGGAAAGAAATCTGAAGATGGCTAGAGTGGCTCGAGTTGTTAGCGAGTTAAAAAATATGATGGATAAAGATCTAATAGGCATAGAGCTTTTGACTAGCCTCCTCGGTCTCATTCAAGTGTGTGCTCCTTTGAACAATCCTAGCTTTGTTCAAGGAGCCACTTTCGAAGAGCGTGAGCCACAGTTAGCAGTATCGATGCCTCCCATGTCAATTTATATGGCCGACATAATCCCCTCTATCAATATCCCTTTTTTCTCCAAACAATCTGAAACTATCAAAGTAAATAGGGTCCCCTTAGGCTTTAGCTTCTCCCGCCTTGTCACCTCTAGTGGTGGAGGTTTTGGCAGGATGAGTGGTGGGAGATTTGGTAGTGGTTGTGGATTTGGTAGTGGAGGTGGTGTTGGTGGAGGTAGTTCTAGTGGAGGTCATGGTGGTGGCTTTGGTACTAGTTATAGTAGAGGTCACATTGGTGGCGGTTCTAGAGGTAGCTTTAGTGGTGGTTCTGGAGGAGGTTCCTCTGGCCCTCTATCTTCTAATGACCTCATTCTGAACACCCTTCTTTAGGATATGGGTAAGATGCAAAGCCAGTTAGCGAGTCTTTCCCAAGCCTCTGTCCAACCTATCTTTGAGTCCTTCTTTTGGTACAACTCATTTTTAGTTGCAATCTTAAACACTCCCTTCCCCCAAGGAATGGAAATAAAGGAGACCCATTGACACACATGTCTTCCTTTAATGCCCTACGCACGAACTTCTTCCATCATGACACGTTGATGGTGAAATTGTTTCCTCGATCTCTCAAGGATACAATGCTCGAGTGGTACTATTCCTTGCTTGACAACTCTATCTTCTCTTTTGACCAACTTGTAAATCAATTCCTTAGATAATTTCAAGCAAACATCAGGCTGAAGATGACCTTTTTGGAACTTGTCTGATGTAAAAAAGAAGATAATGAAAAAGTCACCGATTTCATAGTGTGCTACCAAGTGCTCCTTTCACAAATCTCATATCAGTTGTCCAATTATGATGTGCATAATGTATTCATAGGGAACTTACACAGGCCTTGGCAAGAGAAGTTCACCCTTATGAAGTACCCTTCTTTGGTGCAGTTGTGTGCAGCTTTACAAGAGTACCAATAGATGGTTGTTTAGTTCGAGGGATTCTCCTCGCGCTCCCATTTTGAGGGAAAGTCCATTGTATCAATCTCTAGGAAAGGTAAGGCTGTTATGAATGTAGTTGTGGCTGCTGATAACAACAACCTCAAATATAACTGAAAGTTCACAAAGTTATCAGAATCTTATTCTTCTATCTTACAAAAGGTGTTGAAGGATAAGATCGTAACTTTTCCAAATCCAAAGCCTATTAAGGAATCTTACCCTAATTGGTATTATGGAAGCACTTATTTCTAGTCCCATCGAGTTATTGGGCATGATACCGAACGTTGTATGTGGCTGCATCATGAGATACAAGATCACATCGAGGATGGTACCATTCACCTTGATCAGAGTAAAAAAATGCTAACAAATCAGTGGAGAAAGCTAATAGTGAATTGCAGATATACACAGACCCATTTTTTTCACACTCAAGATTCTAACATGATTGTAGATCCCACTGATTCTGTTATCAACCCAGGGCCTATGCTAACATGGCCACGGTGACTTCCACTGCTCCACCCGCACCCCATTTGCTAGACATTACATTCACATCACATGATTTTCCCTAAAACAATAAACCCTTTCCTCTCTACATTCCTACTCACATCAATGGTAACATTGTGACAGGGTTCTTGGTTGACCCTGTGAGCTATGTGAATGTTATCATAGAAGAAACATGAGTACTAAAATTCATTACAAAAGAAGGAATATGAAGAAAAAAATCTACCATTCATACACACGATGGTATGTGCCTTAAACCTTATGGTTCGATAACTTTGTTAGTCCTGGTTGGACCTAGGGCTATTGACACAGTTTTTGATGTTATCCTAGAGTCAAATCTATTCAAGTTAAAGATAGGAATACATTGGTTAGCTTCCATGAATGGAATCGTCTCCTTTATTCACAAGTGTTTAAAATTCTCCCATGAAGGCATCATACATGTAGTGCATGACACTAGATATCAACCCTTGCTATCCTATGGTGGATATCCATTAGATCACTTTTGGCCCTCTCTAGCTAGTTTTCTTCCTCAAAGAATAGAATCTACTTTACAAGAATTATGTAAAGTATAAAACTAGGGGCTAAGGATAGCCGAAACTAACCCTTCCCTTGATAAAACAATCAGTTTCCTCCTCTTCCCAAGAGAAGAAGGAGAAGCCTATACTAACTGCTCGCTCTTCCCAAAAGGGAGGGGAGAAATCCATGTTGGCTCCCTCTCATTTCCATAAAGGTAAAGAGGAGATCACCTTCTCTTGGACTGCCTCATCCTCTCCCCTCTCTTGGGAAGTGTATTGGATGAGTCAGCTCGATAGCTATCTACTAAGTCTGATGATTCCTCCTTGGCGTAGGCCTAAGCTCAAGATCATAGATCTCCCTAATGAATACCCCAGATAGTGGTACTACTTATACAACAAAAAGAAAGGTTCCCAAAGGGAATTCAATCCATGGCCCCCTATCACTCCTACTCCTAAGGCAGTGAATGGGAAGAGGCCCGCTATCAAGGCTCTTGAGCTAACTCCCCCTATTGCTCCTCAACATCTTCCTCCTACTTCCATTCAAGAATCCATTCCTCTACTAGAAGTGACTGTAGTGGACATCCCAATGGTTGAGTAGGAGCCTTTTGTTCCTTCGCAGCCTCTGGCCTCCAACTCAAAGAGTCATAGAAACCACCTTGTGCATGAGTGAAAGTGTTGACAAAAGGATTTCTTGGCTAATGAGGCCACCTCCCAAAGGAAGGAGGAAGAGGCGATTGCTCCTACTTTAGGGCCTCCTGCAACATCCTCCTCTCCCCTTCCTTATGCTTCTCTTTAGCCTAGTCTCGCACTACTTCTAGCTTTCGTTGTGAGTATGAATGCACCTAACCTAAAGGGAGTATAGTTGTTCATTGCTACTTCAGTGGAGTTGCCTTTGATGATGTCCATTTCAGATGTCTAGTCTTTCCCAAAGATCTTGAATATGATTAATACTTCGGTTGTATCTATTGCGGTTCTTTCCTCCTCTTCCTATGCATCTCTAGCCTCATCTGTGGGGAGTTCATCTCCTCCAACAAAGGAAAAGGTGGAGCGTGGTCCTTCTAGCTGTGAAGGACATAAGAGGAGCCCACCTTCTCCATAAGGTGGCCCTACATTAACTTGTTATGTCTTGGTGATGGAACCAATCTCGACTTCCCTTGAGTTTGTCACCACTCCCAAGTCATTCGATGAGCCTAACAGTGAATCTTAGGTGTAGCCTACCCCATCAACTGAAGTTAGACACAATGCTCCTATAGGGTACATGTTTAACTCTACCGATGAATTTTTAGCCTTGTTAGCAATCTTTGTGAAGTTACTGACCTTAGATCCACAAGAGCTTGGTGGAGAGAACCTCAAGGGGCCTTCTTTGTTGGCCCTTGTTGTGGGAGGGCTAGATGCTCCTCCTCTTAACATCTTGCCACTACAGGATCATCCTCCTTCCCTCTACAATGACCTAGAGTGGGAAGCAAATGACCTCTTGGTTAACCAGTGTTAGGAGGAGACCTCTTCTTCATCTTTTGTGTGTGTATGTATGTTTTGTGATGTCTTCCCCAGTGATCGTGTTATGTGTGCCTAGATGACCCTTGTCACCCTTGTTGGTGCTTGGATATAGGCATGTTTTTTTGTGTCGTAAACCTTCTTCTATTTGTATCATCATTCTTCCATGTTTGTGCTTTATTTTTGATAAATTGGGGATGATGCAAAGCGTTGGAGGCAATAAGGCTTCCCTTCCATGTTGAGCCAATATTTTTTATTTTTACTTTATTTTTGGTGCATTCTTCTCGATCTGGTTGAGGATTGATGATCTTTCACCTTGCACTATGGTTTCCCATTATGAGATTGGAAAGATCTGATCCCGCTAAACCAGATCCCCCTGTTCCTTTTGTTCATGTTTTTTTTCTCTTTTTCTTTCTCTTTATCTTCTTTGCTTGAGTTATCCCTCTCATGTGTGACAATGCCTTTCTTTATCACTTTCATTTTTAGAAAATGCATTCGTTGCTAACAAATCTTTTCTCAAAAATCCTTACAAACATTCCTTTTCAAAGACAACATTCAAAATTAGGGATCCTTTTGAAAGAACTTGAGAGTTTTTTCCCCTGAGGTCAAATGGCTATAACCTTCCCCTTATGTGGGAGCATTCTCTTCCTTTATGAAGAAAATCCCTTGATGATGGATTTCTCTGAGAAATTAAACATCTACTTTCAAACTGTGCATCCCTTGAGTGGACCCCCTTCTTGACGATGGGTTCCTGAGGGATCCCATTTGAAAGATCTTATCTTGAGTGAAATCATTCACGTCTAGCTTGGGGGTAGCCTGACTAGACCTCACTTTTCAAATAATGCATCCCTTGAGTGGACCCCTCTTATTTTGAAGGATTCTCGAGGGACCCCTTTAAAAGACTTATAAATTATCGGTGGTCTGCATATCTATCTTCTTACTTTCCTATGTGGTCGCTTCTTGACTCTGTGGAGTCCACTTTCTTGGGTTTCCTCCATGATAGAGATCTTGGGGGATGCCTCCCTATAGGACTGAGAGCCTATAGGGAGCTTCCTTTGGGTTTCCTCCATGCTAGAGCTATTGGGGGACACCTTCCTTGTAGGTATATGAGCCTATAAGGTTCTTGCTTCACGGGGTATCCTCCATGCTAGAGTTTTTTGGGGACACCTTTCTTGCAAGTCTGTGGGCCTGTGAGACGCTTTCTTTCTTCAGAGTTTCTAGAACCTATGAAGTTCTTCTCTTTCTCTAAACCTTCAGGTTCACCAGATTGTGGTATGCTTCCTCGACAGTTCCAGTACACATTTCTAACCTTAATCCTTCCTTGATCTACTTTACAAAGCACTCATCAGTACTCATGCTCGCTAAAGTGGGGGAAAAATGTATAAGAGTGAATTTTCACCCTTCAAGAAAATTCCCTTTTTTCCTTTCTCCACTTTAGAAAACCAAATTCAAAGGCTTAATTCCACATAAGATCATTTCTTGCATCCTAGTTGGTGCCTATTTTGAGCATCGATGGAGGTGTTTCTGTCAGGGATGCCCATGTGGCATGAAAAAGTCCACATGGTGCACTTATGTCCCTGATAAATTTTTGCAGCTGAACTTGTAGAGGCATTACACTTCTCATTGGGAGTCAAGTTGTAACACCCTCTTTGGCCAACCAACTCAAATATGGAAGTTTTTCTTCATATCTCCTTCATATTCACTCCTTCAACAAGCATTTCATCTTCTTCATAACTTTAAGCATTCAATTTCACACTCTTGCACTCACTCTCAAGCATTCTAGTAGCACTTTTTCATCTCATTGCAGAAAATACATCACTCCATCACTTCGATAGAGAAAGTTGGGGACAACACCATTGTAGTAGAGGCTTGAGTACTATCATTTTCTCCCCCAAGCACCCTTGAGTGCTCTTGGTGGAGTTGGTAAGCTTCCCTTTCCTCTCCTCTATCACTTGGTTGGGTAAGCACACTTATTGTTTTGTAGTGCTCTAGTGTTCTTTACTAGATTGTTTTCTTTATCTCACTTTCTTGGCTGTCCATGGAGGTGGAAACACGTAAACAAGGGATCTGATTGAGGCAAGCCCCTATACAGCCACCTGACATTTTCCTCCTCTTTGTGTGTAGGTGAACGTGCTTTTGAGGAGCTAGCTGGTGAACAAGTTTCTTTGTGAGATCCATATTCCACCCTAACTCTTGTATTTTTACTTTATCACATTCAAGAGTATTTCATTTACTTAATCATGTTATTTTGGCTCTTTAGTAATAGTTAGCTAGGTTGTTAGCTTGTTTTCTTATGTTTAACCTTGTCTCTATTATTGTCTAGCTGTAAGGACGCCAATTCACTTTAGAGATGTCAGTGCACCGCGTTGTCATCCAAGGAACACACTTTCATCCTCAAGTATAGAACTTTCTGAGGTGTAGTGTTGAACCTAAAAAAATGGCTCGCCTAGCCCCATTTTTCATTTCAGTTATGTAGAATGGTTCAAGGACCTCATAGTCCTCATCATTCTTGTCTTGCATATCTTAACACCCCAATAAGCTGAGGTAAGTTCATGAAGCATTTTGTATCTTGGCCCTCCATCTCCTAGGGCCTTGTACATGGTGGTCTCCCTCTCTTTCAAAGAGACCTAGAAAAAATCAAACAAGTCCTAATCCGCCTCCTAAACAAATTAACAAATCCAAAGAAAAAGTGATTGAACAAACTTCTATAGTTTCTTTCATTCTTCCTTCACAAGAAGAAAAGGAACCTATGGTTGAAAAATGCAACTTGAAAACATAAACAAAAGAAACCGTAATGCTATAGAGTGTAGGTGTAGGCATTGTGCTATTTCTCAAAAGATGAATGATGAGAACAATATTGAACATCAAAATATGAACTTGACAGAAGCAATGAATGATGCCCCTCATCTTTTACCAGAACAAACAAAAGCTATATCCTCACAACAACAAGAACCAAAAAACTCTATGGATATTATCATTCTTCCTCTTATTGTGGTTAACTTGGATGATGATGAGGAAACAACTAAAATTGATGAGGAAGTGCATAATGAGTTGAATTTATTATTTTCCTCTTCTATTAGCTAAAAAAATAACAACCATGGAGATCCTCCTAAACTAAGAAATTCATCGTGTGTTGAACTTGGGGATTCTCCTATTACAACACTTGATGTTGTCCCTCTCACTAGTGATCTGCATTATGTAAATACTAAACAAGACTGGGATGTGGATGATCTGCTAGATGGTTGAATCACATGTGCCTTACTAGTCTTTTATCTTTTCTTTTTCTTTTTCTTTCCTTTTGATTTTTTTTTTCTCACATGTGCATAACAAGAACCCCCATGATGTTTTGTTTAATGTTTCTCTCTCTATGTGCATTCCTTTATTTGTACCTTAATTCTTCTATATATCGTATACTTTTTCCTTTTGATTGATCTTTTCTCTTTTCCTTTCATTTTTTCGTGTCTTGTGTTTTCCTTTTGGGGATGACACAAGGCATTGAGACACCCTATGTATCTTCCATGTTGACCCAAAATATTTTTCATTATCTTTTCTTTTCCTTTCATTTTCCTTTTCATTTTTCATTTTTTTTCCTTTTGTGGATGACACAAGGTGTTGAAACACCCTATTTGTATTCCATGTTGACCCAAAAGATTTTTCATTATCTTTTATTTTCCTTTCATTTTCCTTTTCATTTTGCTTGTGTTTTCATTTTGGGGATGACACAAGGTGTTGAGACACCCTATGTCTCTTCCATGTTGACCCAAAAGGTGCTTTATTTTTCTTTATTTTTGCTCTCTTTGTGTCATTCTTCGAGTTCTGTGAATTTTTGGTTCAATGATAATAGTTCCAAGCTCTTTAATATCATTGTACCAAAGAACATACTGACTCCAAATTCATAGATCTCTTATGTCTTTTGGGGCTCCCTCCCTTTCTTTTCATTTTCTCTCGCATGAAGTAGCCTTACTCAGAAACATATGACTTCACATAGGTCTTTCCAAGTTGTCTCTCATGTTTTTCTTCTTATTTGCATTTTCATTTGCTACTTTAAAGAAATTTCTCACAGCATGGTGTTAGAAATTTCTTTAAAGTGGGGACATACATTGCAATTATTTTGGCATGATTTCACTTGCATTTTGTTTCCTTTTTGTGTTCTTTGATGTGATTTTCTTATTTAATGCGATGTCTCTTCCTCTTTGTGGTGACATTGGGAGTAATGTACTTCAAGAGTGTGATTTATCTCAGCATATTATATTCCCCTTAGTGGTGATGCGACACACTACATCCCTTAAGTGGTGAATCTTTTATCCTTTGATCGGTCCTATCTTGAGACATTATGAACGATGTCCCCTAAGAGTAAGACCTCACATGAACTAAGAAAAATCCCTTTGAGCATCCCTCTTTTTTTATTTTGTTTTTGTACCTTATTAAAGTCATGGAGGTATGTCTTTTATATGGTCCCCTGGGGCTCACCTACTCAACACCTAGCTTCACTAGCCCATGTGAGCATGCATTTTTGTACCTTATTAAAGTTATCAAGGTATGGCTTTGATATGGTCCCCTGGGGCTCACCTAGTGAACACATAGCTTCACTAGATTGTGTGAGCATGCATTTTTGTACCTTATTAAAGTCATGAAGGTATGGATTTAATATGGCCCCTTGGGGCTCACCTAGTGTACACCTAGCTCCCACTAGCCCTCGTGAGAGTGTGTTTTGTTTGCATAGTGGAAAATGTGTTCCACTTGTAAACCTTTTTTGGACAAATATCCTAGACCTGATCCACCACGTTGGATGACTAGTCGAAGCTTGATTTGTTGTAGTTTTACTTTTTCCTTTTTATTTTTCCTTTTTCTTGTCTTTGGTGGTGTATGTTTGTGATTTGGTTATGGCTTCATATATCATCTGCAAGCATGTTCCTTTGTGCCTATGTTGGTTTTTCCATAGGATCTTGATCTTGGGGGCTTGGCCACCCTCTTCATTATTGTCATCCTATCTTACTAACATTTGTACATTTAAACCCCTCTTGATTGTGTGGTTGGCTACTTTAGTGTGAGTTTGAAGCAAGTTCATTCTCTCACTAAAGTGGGGGCTAAATGTAGTGTAGGAAAATGCATACCCTTGCATTTTCACACTTGTTTGGGCCCACCTTTATTTATGCTTCTTTGTGGCATAATTGGTCCTTTTTGTGTCCAAAAGCCCCATAATTACATATTTCTCTAGTTAATCTTGACATTATCCAATGCATAAATGATAATTTGATGACTCCATCGATGTGTCCTTGATTTTTGGGTTGAGACTAAAATGCCACCTACGGCATCTTAGCCCCCCAAGGCTCCCGGGACCCTGATTGGGCACATTTTTGGTGTTTGTGCCCCAAGTTTTAGGACTTGGGACTAAGATGCCACCTATGACGTCTTAGTCCTCCCTAAGTCATTTTTTAGGATTTAATTTTAAATTTTGGCAGGATTTAGCCTCCCTTATTCAATTATTTCATATGTCGGCTTGGTGTGATATAATTTTGGGATATTAAGTGTAAGTATAAATACAAGGTTCCTTGATTCATTTCAACCCAAGTCTTTTGTGACATCTCTTATCATAGCATAATTGAGTTCACAAGAGAATTCAAGAGAAAATTCTTCAAGTATTTGGAGCCATTTTTAGATTGAAGCATCATATCAAAGAGTTTTCTTGCATCATGTGTGTTGTTGTGCCAACATTTGTACTGTATGGTTTTTATTAAAGCAATAAATTCAAATCATATCTTTTAAGCATTCAAGATCCATATCCATTGCAGCCATTACACACAAGTTTTGCAGACTTTATAAAGGTTTCGTGAGTTTTAGCATTTCATGTTGTTCATTCACCATTTCCCTTTTTATTTCTATTTCATTTTGACAAGGTTTAATTACCAACAAGGGGTTTGACCAAGGAAAACCCCCATTCACTAACAAACAACAAGTTTTTCCATATTGCATATTTGTGATTGTAGATCTAGGTTGTAGACTTGAAGATCACTTGGAGTGCAAAGTT
Source organism: Sequoia sempervirens (assembly GCA_007258455.2). Classification (NCBI taxonomy): domain Eukaryota; kingdom Viridiplantae; phylum Streptophyta; class Pinopsida; order Cupressales; family Cupressaceae; genus Sequoia; species Sequoia sempervirens. The sequence goes on along the minus strand of VDFB02353493.1, from coordinate 313,546,873 downwards.
GCAAAAGTTGCATCACAAAGTTGTCATCTTCATGGAAACTCACACATAGGCCACATTCAAAAGTTTCAGAACCTAAGATCAGAAAGGAAGCTAGTGTAGACCTTAGAGCTTAGGATCATGTTCAGAGTTTGCAGAAATTTAGAATGGGACTAATACACCATATTAGGCATCTTAGTCATCCCTGGCCTATTTTTTAGAGATTTTTTTAGATCCGATTCTAACATATGAAGACTCCATTATTTCCCCAAAAAATAGCACTGGGACTAATACGCCATCCTAGGTGTCTTAGTCTTCCACAACATATTTTGATAGTTCCTACACATTTCCAGAATCCTCACAACATCTCCAAACTTCCCAGGTACACACATACTATCTCCCTATTGCATAATTTCATCATTTGCATCTCTCATTTAGCTTACATTTCTAGTTTTAGATTATTTTGTGTATCAAACTATGTTTTCAAACATTTTCTTTTCCAAGCACTTGCATGATGGTAAACCCCTTAAAACTTAAAAAACCCCCTCCAAGGACCTTCCTCATTGTGAAATTGACTCACCTTGAGAGGTTGTTACTCAATCCAATTGGGACTCCTAGAACATTAGTGAATGATTGGTGGGAAAGTCTGATACCATTAGGTACCCATTTTTCCTATTCATCAATTGGCTGAGTATTCCCTATTGTCCTAAAATGAATATCAATTGATACAGTTTTATAAAGGAACATATGGCCAAATTATAAATATTTTGACATAGTTGTCCTCCAAAGAGAATATAAGAGAGCTTCAATAGTATAAAATGCTTGATTTTGATTTTACATTTAAGAAGAACAAATCAAAATTCCCAATGGGAAACCCATAAGGAGATACCAAAATAATTGAGCCTTAAATATTTGGTAAGAGCCACAATAGTTAATTAAGTAAAATTAAATAGAATTGGATTAAATTTATTTCATTAAATATTTTTTATTGATAATAGTTTGAAGCCTCTTAGAAAAAATTGGTTTTTTTGAAATTACTCAAAGAATTTCATGAAGAAAAAAGGGTCCTTTAAAATTATCATTTTCTTTAAATAATTGAATTCAAAATTGAGGATTTGATATCTTTATAAAAATATAGAGATTGTACATGATTAATCTTCCTTCTCTCTATATAGATTAAAACTCTATAAGTTATCTACAATTGTTTAGATATTATGAGGTGAAGGATTATGTAGGGTAGTGTTTGATTGGTCAAAAATTTAATATATATTAATACTCATAGTTCTTAAACATGTCTATTTCATGTTTGAAATAAATCACATGAATGACCAGTGAGAATTGTTTTTGGGATTAAAAAAAATCGTAACCAATTAAATCTGGCCTTTATAGAAATGAAAAATGATTCATTCTTGAGAATTTAGATTTCTTATAGTACTAAAAATGGATATTAATACTAGAATTACTTTAAGGCATTAGGTTGAAATTTTAAATTTTTCTGACATTATTATAAAGAAAATAACCAATACTACTATGCATTTTAATTCAAGAATCACTAAGAAATAACATATATGATTTAAATTCTAAGTCAAATATTTTATTATTGCTTTTTAAGTTTGTATATTTTGGAATATATATACATAATTGAAACTATAATTTAGTTATTGTAAAAATATACAAAGGTATTGTAATGTGGGACATCGATCTATATCTAGAGAAAAAAAATCTGCAAATTTCTTTGTGTATTTATAGTTTGAAATTTTAGTGCATGGAATAATTTTCTCTATTTTGATAAATATTATTTTTAAATAAGTCTTAAAATTGGTGTATATTAAAATGATAACTATTTCAATAAGATGACACACTTTCTCTTAACTGGGTATGTGCAGGATCATGATGGGCCAAAAAGTGGTGGTATGATGGGTATGTGTAGAGTATGTGGCTAACGACTTATTTTTTTACCCAAAATTGACGAAATGAAAAGGGTTTTTAAAGGAGATTCTCAACTTTCCACCAATACAAATTATACTTTACTTTGAATTTAATAAATAAATATATATATATATATTTAGACTGCAGGAATCGGGTAGCATGACCCCCTATAAACTGCAGTGCGCCTGGTAAACTTTTTAACGTGACGACACATCCGGTACCATGGGATGGGGAGACTAGAACTCGTGACCAGCAGAGCCGCAATGGAATTACTTAGCCAACCGAGCTAGGGCCCCCGCCCGAATTTAATAAATAATTATTATTCATTTTCTATTTGAATTAAAACTAAAGTCTTGATTGATAGGCTGATTGAAAAACATCTATAGATTTCAAATGGTATAACATTTTTTGAATCTGAAACATGCATCACATTCTATGCTTCGCATAATATAGGATTAAAAAAATTTGAATTTTATGAAGTTTTGACCTTGAAGTTAAGGTGGTCAGACATACGAGTTTTTATATTTTTTAAAAGTTATAAAAAATACATAATTATTTATTTACTTGGAAAAAAATTAAAAAAAAAATTCATCACATTGGGACATGAGTCCTCTACTTATATCTAAAATCTTCTAAAAAAAATATTGTCATTTTACTATGGTTAGGGTGGTCAAACAGAAACATACTTCTTATTTTTTCCCTAAAATTTAAGTGCTAGTGCATTGAAATTTCAAATTTTCACCAAATAGTTTTTTTTTTAAAATAAACCTAGTAATTTAAAAACTACATTCAATTTTCTACATATTCTATTTTACATATTTTTGAAATAATATAGATAACTTATTCAATTTTTTACGTCAATATTCGTAACTCCGATTTTTCTAAATTTTTTGCCACTTAAGGGCCTAGTTTTTCCATGATGATCCTGCACATACCCAACTAGTTATTTGAAATAGAAACAAATAGATTATCTTAACATTAAATATATTGGTGGTGAATCTTTAAGTGTGAAATGCCCCCAACGAGCATTATTTGAATTTTTTTTCATAGAGGTAGCATGGCAAGGGTTCCCAAATGACTGGGATTGGTAGAAGTCTACATACTATTAAAAAAAATATCAACAGCCAAGACAACCCGAATTTCAAGGTCATGTAACCCCCTCTCCAAGGACATGGAGCACCGGGAAGGGTTTTGCGGATTGGAAAAAGCCTATATTCCATCACCATCAATCAGGTCAAGTAAAAATTTGAGGACCCACAAGAACTCTCTCAAAGACTTTGAAAGGATAAAAATTCCTTTGAAATTTCCTAATAATTTCTCCATCCAATACCAAGCCCATCTAGTATACCCTTTAACTCTCCTCTACCAAGGAAACCATGGTTCCAAAAATCCACTTAGAAACTTGTCTAGAGACATAAAAAAGAGATCTCAGGTCCCAACTTTCAACAAAATTGCATGAATTTGAGACCTTTGTTTCAACAAAAGGATGTGGACTTGCTAGGTAAGAAATAAATAAGGGCTTAGGAAAGCAAAAGAAGTCTAGGTGGCATCATCTAGGTGACAACTTCCAAATCATGGAGCTTCGTTATAAAGCTATTATTGGTATGTTTTGGAATCTTAACACTACCAAATATGTTATGACTAAATGGGTTGATGAAAATTGGGTGGAATACAAAGAATTTCATTACATAGATAAGGGTAAAAGGTTTCTTATTGGTAATTTTCCTTGAAGAAAGCAAGGGATGATGTCTTCAAAGTGAAGACGTGGTTCTTGCAAGGTGTAGGATTATACATTTAGCCCTAGATCCCCAACTTGAACCTTGAATCTATAGTTTTAAAGTTTGTACTATTTTGGGTGCAACTCCAATCTCTACAACTTGAATATAGAGATCTAAAAATAATATAAATCCTAGGTAATCAAAACGGTGTCTTCATGAAGCTTTATAAAAAAAATGGACAACATTGAAGCTCTGGTCAAGCTCTATGTTTTATTATATTTCATGAAATCTCTCCCATGGGCCTTTTAAATTTTTTCTAGAAGGGATACGGGGACAAGATTTATTTTTTTGAAGGGCCCCAAACTACTTGTCATTCTTGCCACCTAAAGTTTCACTCTAACACCAAATTTTCATATCAATGTATATAACCTTGGGAGGTCTACAAGGATCAAGAAAGCATCCTACTTGGTAAAACAATCCTTTCCAAGGATAATTTTATCTTGCTAGTACCATAGACTGCTTTAGTAGCCAAAGAGGTTGGATCAATTAGTACCGAGGCTTCAGAAGAAAGTTCCTCAAAAAATATAATGGAAGGTAAGGATCTGTCAGAGGTCCAATTGGAAAAGGATCTCTCTCCTTAAAGGTAGCATCTTGTAGTAAGGAAAATGAAGTTTTAGTGTAGTTGAATGTAATTCTTGAAATTCCAGATTTAAAAGCACTAGAAAATGTTAGCCAGGTCACATAATCTAATAGTATGATTCCAAACTTGAGGGTAGAGAAACAAAAAAGCCTAGGATGATTCTTCAATAGTTCTGAATATTATGGCCAAAGATTCAACTAAGAATATTGAACAAGTTTTGTCTCAAAGATCTTTTGTTAAGGATTTGGAATTAAATAATCCTTCTAACCCCAAATATGTAACTTTGAATGACATGGAAATAGATTTTCCTAGCAAAAATAATAGTTGGGATATTACAAAATATATTCCCCTAGGATCTCAAGTTCCATCCTTAGGTCTCTATCAATAATGGAAAAATAGATATTTGGTATGTGCAAGATCATCATGGAAAACATAGGCCCTTAAGTGGCAAAACATTCAGAAAAATCCGAGTTAGGAAACTTGACATAAAAATTTGAATAAGTTATCTATATTATTTCAAAAATATGTAAAAATAGAATCTCTAGCAAATTGAAGGCAGTTTCTAAACTACGAGGTTTTTTTCTTTTTTTAAATCTATTTGGTGAAAATTTGAAATTTCCATGCAATAGTACTTAAATTTCAGGGAAAAAATAAGAAGTAGGTGTATGTCTGGCCACCCTAACCACAATAAAATGATAATATTATTTTATAATATTTTAGACATAAGTCAAGGACTAATGTCTAGATGTGATGCATGTTTTTTTGTAATTTTTTTCCAAGTAAATAATTAATTATGAATTTTTTATTACAACTTTTAAAAAATATAAAAAATTGTATGTCTGACCACCTTAACTTGGTCAAAATTTCATGAAATTTGATTTTTCTTTTTTTAATCCTATAGTATGTGAAGCATAGAATGTGATGCATGTTTTGGATTCAAAAAATGTGATATCATTTGAAAGCTATAGATGTTTTTCAATCATCCTATCAATCAACACTTTAGTCCTAATTCAAATAGAAAATAAATAATAATTATTTATTAAATTGAAAGTAAAGCATAATTTATATTGGTGTAAAGCTAAGAATCTCCTTTAAAAACCTTTTTCATTTCATCAGTTTTGGGTAAGAAGAAAGTTGTTAGCCACATACCCTACAAATACCCATCATATTGCCACTTTTTGGCCTATCATGATCCTGCACATACCCTCTTAGTGGAAGTAGGATGAAAATCACTGATGAAATTAATGAGGAGAACCTGAATGATTTTGATTGCTCTTAGTCACTTTAAATCTCCAAAAAATAATTTGATGTGACTACCATGTCTTTTAAAAAATATGCAAAGAAAGGAAAAGAGCACAAGACAAGGAAAATACAAGAAGAGGTTGTACCAAGTTTATAGACTACCTTGGACAAAAATATGAATGTGAGATCAAGGAGGGTGTGTCGCTCTGCTCAAGACAAATGAAGTTACTTTCATGGAATGTTAGGGGCTTAAATACCCCTAACAAAAGGAAGTTGATTAAGTTCCATATTGATTCAAGTGACATTGATAATTTTTTATTATGAGAAACTAAATTTTCCAATTGTACAAAACAAAGAAATCATAACTAAATGGTTCAAATGAGAAGTACCTTATACTCCTTCTCTAGGGGAATCACGAGGATTGGCAGTCTTATGTGAACCATGCAAGGTCAAGTTAGAGTTTATTGCATTCCAATAATGGTGGATTATCATTAAGATTCAATGTTTTCAACACACATTTTGGATATTCAAAATTTATTGTCCTACATCAACTACTAGCAAGGGACATGTATGAGACTCTTTGAAATCAACCTTATTTTCTTTAAGGGGGGAATTGATTATCTTAGGAGGTGATTTTAATGCTATTACATCTTTGAAAGAGAAAAAAAGAGGTATCTTGCCCCCTCCAAAAGTAATGGAGGAATTTTCCAATTTCATCCTGGATAATGCATTGATTAACTATTTACCAACTAATGGTAAGTTTACCTAGAAAAACAAAAGGAAACATTTTTATCTCATTGTAGAGAGGCTAGATAGTTTTATCCTCTCTATAATTTGGACCAACATTGATTTTAAATATGCCTCTTTTTTCCTCTCATTCTTAGGTTTAGATCATTATCTACTCCATTTGGATATTGTTTAGAATTGCATACCAAATAAATTTAAATCATCATCTAAATTTGAACACATGTGGTTCAGGGATGAAAAATTCCTGCTTCACCTTAGACAATAGTGGGAGAATGCACCATTTGTAGCAGGCTCCATACTTTACCAATTAGAAAAAAATTGGTCACTTTATAAAAGGGAATATGAAGCAATCGAACCATCTCCATTTCAAAAATATTTTTGAAAAAAAAAAAATTCTTACTCAACAAATTCAAGTGCTCAGTAAAAAAATTATTCAAAAGGGTATTAATAATGAATCACTCAACTTTCACAACTAACTTCAAAAATAACTTAAAGAAGTTATTGCTAGAGAAGAAATATATTGGAAACTAAAATCAAGAGAAGCTTGGTTAAAAGAGGGGGATGATGAGTCCAGTTTATGACTCAATTTTGATAGATTTTATTATCCATTTGTAGTAGTTGTCATAGACTTTGATACTTGGATGTTGAACTTTTTTATGATATTTCCTCAAAACCCTAGACACTGGGCATAAGCTTATTTTTGTAATCTTTAATGACATTGAAATGCTATATGAACTATCTATGTTAATTTTACATGTGGATTAATGAATGTTACTTTAAGATAGTTATAGATATGCAATTGTTATGTGTACTAATATTGTTATGCAAATATAATTAGAATCCTACAAAATTGAGGAAGATTCTGCCAACTGGTCATTCACTATGAAGGTCAACAAGGTGATCATTCAAAGGTCAATGGAGGGAAGACTCTCAACAAGAGGGAAATTCCTAGTTTAAATTGAAGAATTGTAACTACCTTGTAAATGGTCTTAATTGTATGTTGAGTGAATATAAGAGTTATTGTTGTGCTAGATCTACATTAAGGAAAACATGCTTGACCAGATTCCACGCATGCATAACCTCCTTTCCACTTTTTATGCTTTCCCTAAAGTGGCATCCTCCTAGTCTATTGGAGTTGATTGCATTGCTAGGTAGTTAGTTAGTAGTTTTTCTTCCTATAAATAAAACTTGGATGCTCCTCAGGAAGTTGATTAATCTGAGGATATACTTGCATTCTTAGTTTTTCAAGTAATACAATTATGCTACTCTATTGTACTTATGTTTTCCAATGAATAAAATGAAGTTATAAGTTTGTGCATCTGAGTTTACATTTTCCTTAAGGGATACTCATCCAAGGGGGCCCACTTGGTGAACATTACATATTTTAGTTTAGTTAGCACTTTATGTTCAGGAATTAGTTAATAATCTGGCACAGTCTATTCCTGCAACCACTAGAATTCCATTCTGTGACTATTCTTGTAGCCAAAGAAAATAGAGTAGTTTCTTGTTTGTTTGCTCAAATTTTCATTTTTTTCATCTATTCAAGTTAGTATAGTTATTGGTTGATGCTCAATACTTATGTTATTTCTTTCAAAGCCATTTATTTTAACTATTATGTCTTCCTTAGCTATAGAGTGAATATGGATACTATGGATTCCTAGTGCACATATTTTTTTGACCCATTTCAAGTCTATGTCCCTCGGTTGACAAGTTAAATGCACCATCATGATGATTGAGATGGCTATTCAGATTAGATATCCAATATTTGATTCACAACTATAAGGGATTAGTTGTTAAATCATTGTAGGAGGCAAAAAATTTTGGTACCATTGTTGGGGACAGTGTCAAACTAGGGATTTCTTTGGAGTCATTGGTAGTTTCTTTCTTGTTGTAGTATTTTTGGAAGTTTACTCTTAGTATACCCCTCATTTAGGAAAGTAATGATCCACTATTCTTTTTCCAATTCTTTGTGTGAGCTGGTTGATATTGAGTTGATACCATATTCCTAAAGGAAGGAGGAGAGATTCTCATGGGAGATTCCTTCCTAATAACCCTAATCTATTCCAGCTAGTTGAGCATCAGAATCTACCAATAGATGAAGAAGATGAAGAGTCACACCCTTTTGCTGATGCATTGCCTAATTTGACCAATTCTGAAATTTCCTTTGAAGACCAAAATCAGATTGAGAATCCCTTTGCTTTGGAACTCCATCAGGATGGAATGGGTGATGGAAATAGAAACAGACCTAACCAACTATCTTTTCCTTTCCCCATTTCTCATCATAATGAAGTTGACAACCTAAGAAATATCCCTACTTCAATCCTTCCTAAGTTCTATGGACTTGTCACAAAAGATCCTAATACTTTCTTGTTCGAGTTTGACATACTTTGTAGGAGTTATGACTATACCATTGATTCTTATAGGCTTAAGTTGTTCCCTACCACCTTGGAGGAGGTTGCATTAAGATGGTTTATGAGTATAGAAATAAATATCGTGGAGACTTGGGATGACATGAAGACAAAATTCCTTGAAAAGAACAAGGAATATTGCAGGCGCAGTGACATGAGGGGAGATGAAATATTTAGGATGCAGGAAAATGAAGATGATAGCCTAAAGGATTACATTTCAAGGTTTTTTTTTCCTACAAAAATCTCCACCACCATAAACTCAATGAAGAATCAAAAAATTTCTTTTTCTAAGAGGAATTAATGAGAACCGCACTGATGCCTTGGACTTGATGGGAGGGGGAGATATCACCCAAGTTCCTTGAGAGGATATCAAGAAGATATGTTACAACTATTCTAGGGAAACTTCAAAGAAAGGGAGAGCTTACCAATCCTCTATAGGTAAATCATCTACTAGTGGAGTTTCAAGAATGGAAATTACTCACTTACGGGAAGAATTCAAACAAGACATCATAAACAATCTAGCTACTCAGTTGGATACACTTCAGGAAAAGAAGAAACAACAGGAGGTAGAGGCAATGTTGGTAGAATATTGCCCTCATTGCAGACAAAAGAAGAAGGAATGTAGATACAAGATGATAGCTAATATTCAACTACATTGCACAAAGGAGGTTATGGGCTCCAAGACAACGTATGCCACTAGATCCACTATCTTTTTTCAGGCCTTATTTTAATTCTTATGCATCAAATAACCAATGGAAGCCCCCATATCCATCCAATTATAGAGGATATCCACCACAAACTTAGAATAACCCTTCAAATTCCTAGCCCAATTACCAAAAATATCCACCCTAGTGGCAACAACCTCAGGGGAATTGGTAGCAATTTCAAGGAAATTGGAAGCCACCTCCAGGAAACTGGAAACAAACATCCCAATGGAGGGGAGGACAACAATGGCCAAACCAGACAACTAGTTAGATGCAGCCACCTTCTCAACCCCAACAACTTGCTATAATTCCTCCTCCTACTAGTTCAAGTTCAAATACACCCAAACCTACTCAACTACTACCTCAACCAACAACTAACCCAAATAACAAACCACAATAGCAACCAGCATACTCTACTAATCCAAATCAATTCCTTGCATATGTTGTGAGTATAAGTGACATCCATTTGCATTAAGGAACTACCTTGCTAGCTCCTTCCACACCCATTATCACTGAGCTTCCTGTGGAAGAAGAGGAGCGTCTGAATGACCGTATTTAGCCAAGTGCACCTTAAAATCTTTAACCAGTCCTAGTTAAGCAAACTAAACAAGAACTACCATTTCCTCAGAGGTTGGAAATTGCTAAACAAAAGGAAGAGAAGGAGGAAGAATCCTTTGACATTTTAGATTAGTTGAAGCATATATGTGTCCAGATACCTCTATTTCAGACCATAAAAGATGTTCCTATATATGGAAAAGCAATTAAGGAAGCATTCCTTAAGAAGTCAGACAGAAAGAAGAAAGACCCCACTATGGTTCATTTGGTGGGACAAATGGCTGACATCATGCTTGGGAAAGTGATTTTTTCCCAAATACAATTACCCAGGGAGTCCTGTGGTAGGAGTTATTATAAATGGGATCCAAATGAAAAATACTATGATTTATTTGAGAGCAACAATAAATGTAATGACCAGGGATATCCTGTAGCAACTAAATGTTGCAAGAATGAGACCTACTCCTACTATCTTGTAGCTTACTAATAGTTCCACTATTAAACCTGATGGTATAGTAGAGGATCTTGTGGTAACTCTAGACTCTTGGGAGTATCCAATATATTTCATGATTCTTTCTCCTAAAGCTACACTAGGCGGGTACCCCATTATTCTAGGAAAGCCATGGTTAGCAATAATAGATGCCTATATTGGATGTTATATAGGAGACATGGCCATTTTTTATGGAAAGAGAACCAACAAGCTTGTTCTCTATCCTCTTTCTCATCCATCCCATGATATGGATAACCCCATATGGCCACATGTTGGTGAAGAGGCTGAGTAAGTCAATTCTGTGGAAAAACTTATGATGTTAGGTAGGAGTTATTTTGTGCAGCTTCAGGATGAATATGAAGTATTGTCTAACATAATTTAGAACCATTGTGAGGTGCAGGAAGACTCATCCTCTCATTCATCTAATTCTGATCCAGTGAAGACACTTTTTCCTGCTCTTCCTGCAACTGAGCTTCCTATAGCAACAGGTATGTCTCATACATTGTTGCCACATGAAAACAAGATACTAAGCATTGGTGAAGAAGCTATGATAGAGATAACTACAAAAGTGAAAGTGTTAGAAAGAAAATATCTAAATACTAATAGCAAACTTAGTGAACAACAATAGTTTTCATTGAAAAACTTTCTGAGGACCCACCAACATGCATTTGCATGGGACTATCATGATATGAAGGGACTAGAACTTAAGATCTGCACTCATAGGATATACATCATAGATTATTATGCACTAGTGAGGCAGACACAAAGAAGAATTAACCCTGCATTGAGAGAAATTGTAAAAGGGGAACTACAAAAATTGCTAGATGCAGGATTTATCTACCCCATTTCAGATAGCCAGTGGGTGTCTCAATTGGTGATTATGCCCAAAAAGGGAGAGAAATGGTGATTTTTTGTTGATTATAGGGAACTCAATGCTACCACCAAAAAGGACTATTTTCCCCTACCTTTCATTGATCAACTTTTGGACTCACTTGCAGGAAAGCAGTACTTTTCTTTTCTAAATGGATTTAGTGGCTATAACTAGATCCAAATTGCACCTGAGGACCAAGAGAAGAACACCTTTACTTGTCCATGGGGGAACTATTCTTACTCAATACTTCCATTTGGATTATGCAATGCACCTACAACTTTTCAGAGGGCAGTCATTAGCATATTTTCAGATATCTCTCATGATTGCATGAAAATTTACATGGATGATTTTACTACCTATGGTGCTGATTTCAATGAAGCATTGGAGAATCTCAGGATAGTTCTATAGAGATGTGAAGACCACAATATATCTTTATATAGTGAAAAGTGCTTCATGATGATGCAGTAAGGTGTAGTCCTTGGCTACTACATCTCTCACAAAGGAATTCAAGTAGATCTTGCCAAGATTGAGGTGATCACTAACCTGCCTATACCTGCAAAACAAAAACATGTTAGGAGTTTCTTGGGACACATAGGTTATTATAGGAATTTCATCAAAGACTTTAGCAAAATAGCAGTAGCATTGTACACTCTCCTAACTAAAGATGTTGAATTCCAATGGACAAAAGATTGTGACAAGGCATTTTATGACTTGAAAGAAGCTTTATCTCATGCTCTTGTACTCAAAGGTCCTAATTGGGAGATTACTTTCCACATTCATATAGATGCATCAAACTATGCTATTGGAGCATTCTTACGATAGAAAGACAGAGCTATTGAAAATGTTATTTATTTTGTTAGTAAAAATTTGCACGGAGCTGAATTTAACTATACAGTGACAAAAAAATAAATGTTGGCAGTGGTCTATGCCCTTAACAAATTCAGGCACTACATAATAGGCTATCAAATATTTTTTCACATAGACCATGCAACCATTAGGTACCTCATGAATAAACCCCTGATATCAGGTAGGCTAGCAAGATGGTTATTGCTGATATAGAAGTTTGACATAACCATTGTGGATAAACTAGGGAAGGCAAATGTTGTTGCAAACTTTCTTTCAAGGCAGAGTACATCAGGGGACAATCAGGTCATTGTTGACTCTTTCCTTGATGAACATGTATTTCCCATCATTGTGCATACACCCTGGTATGTTGACATAGCTAATTATCTGGTCACATGGAGATTTTCTCCTCATTTCTCTCCAAAAGAGAGAAGGGTGCTCATTGAAAAATATTTTCCCTTTTCATGGATTGCTAGATGTTTTTTCTACACTAGGATAGACCATGTCATGAGGATATCTATGAGGGAAGATGAGACATATGATATCTTGCATGCATGTCACAATGAACCTTGTGGAGGGAATTTTGTAGCCAAGAGGACAACAATGAAGTTTTTGAATATAGGATATTACTAGCCCACACTCCACAAGGATGTAGGGAAATATAAAAGTGTGATAGATGCCAGAAGATGGGTCGACCACCAAATCTGATGAGATTCCCCTTTAGCCCCAGGTAGTAATCATTCCATTTAACAAATGGGGATTGTATTTTGTAGGACCCATTGATCCTCCATAAAATGGTAAATCCTATATCTTGGTATGCACTGATTTTGTAACCAAGTGGGTAGAAGTTAAAGCCATGAAGCATGCAAGAGATAATAAGGTTGCAAAATTTATTTAAGAGGACATTTTCACATGGTATGAGGTTCCAAGAGAGATAGTGATGATCAAGGGGCTCAGTTCACCTCAACCCTTGTTACAACACTAGTCAATCAATACAACATAAGGCACAAGAATTATACTCCTTATCACCCTTAGACTAATGGCCAAGTTGAGGTAACTAACAGGGAAATTGAAGCCATTTTGACCAAAACAGTGGCCATCCATAGGAAGGATTGGGAAAATAGGCTACCAGAAGTTGTTTTTCCCTATAGGACAACTTGGAAGACAACCATAGGCTTCACTCCTTTTGAGTTGTTGTATGGAAAGAAAGTTATGATGCCCATTGAATTTGAGCATAAGACTCTTAGGACTACACTAGACTTAGGGATGGATATCTTTGAGGCACAAAAGAACAAAATTATGCAATTGAATGCTTTAGATTAGATAAGGAAGATAGCCTTGCATCACACAAAGGTAGTGTAGAATCAGAGAATAAAGTGGCATGAAAAATTCATCAAGGATAAGAAATTTTAGCCAGGTGACTGGGCACTACTCTACAACTCAAGGTATCAGGATAATGCAGGAAAATTGTAGACAAGGTGGCTAGGACCATATGATGTTGCTGAAGTTTTCCCCAATGGTGTTGTTCAACTCACCACCATTGACCCTGTCAGATTTAAGTTGCTTTTCAACGGTCATCACCTCAAGATGTATCACAAGCCAACTTCCAAGGAGGAATTCCTGCATCAATTCACTTAGCAAGTAACATGTGAACTTTCTACAACTAAAGGAAGCAGACCTAGTGTCCCTTCTTCTAGCTAACTAAGGTATGTAACTTGTCATAATAAAGACTTCCACTTTTATGGGAGTCCACTTCTTCATTCACCCATCTTCCCATCCATCTCCACCTTTTTCTCTCTTCCATCATGCCGCCATAACTTCACTTCATTCCACCATCATTTCACTTCATTCCATCTCCATTTTCATTAATTGCTCAACTAACTTCTTAATAGGTGACTCATACTTTCTCCATAATCTTTGCAACAAATCTTCCAAGAATTTAGGTACGTGTGCATAAATTTGTTATATCTTAATTGTCTTTTAGTACATTCATTTAATTATTGTACATTAATATAGATATTCTCTAGAGCATGTAATTATTCCCTGCCCCTATCAAATCATCATTACTACTGCACATGTGAGGAAACATGCTTAAATTTAGGTTAGGGGGGAAGTGGACATACCATGTTCTCGTGTCAGTCCATGTTGGTTGACGTCAGCAAAGTTTAAATTGAGCCAATTTGAATTCTGAGTGAGATTATGGCTCACATGTGTGAGATGACATAAACCATCACTATTTTTATTGATCATAGCCTTCATTTATTACTCCTCTATTTCCTTTATTGCTCCTATCATAATCCTAAGTCTCCAAAAAGGTAAAATTCAGATGACACTAGCGTTGGGAATTTAGTAGCATTGTAGGAAGGAGAAGTTCAGCTTTTAGATGAAGATTGTAGGAAGGAAAACCTTGCAGAGTGATTGTTTAATTATAGACATATGAACAATGGGAGGTGGGTTAATTTGAAATGAACCCATGGTTAATGATGTATTACTATAGGATGCACCTTGCCAGGATGACTTCAGAAATTGCAGGTTGTTAGATTATTTCTTGAAGCTAAATGGTTATAATGAAGACGTTGTGTTTGAATTTTCCCAAACATTGTCTGAAGGAAAGGCCATGATAAAAGGGTTGGAGGTAATGTCTACAGAAGAAAGGATTGCAAAATTTATAGGGTTTCCTGCCACTAGTGAAAATTACCCTGCTACCAGAGATGCCAGGTCAACTAGGGCTGAATTTAGAGAACCTGGTGACTCTCCATTAAGCATGGACAAGCAAGGTGTGAAGAGAATCTCTTTGCCTAAGCCATGGAAGCAAGTATTTCTTTATGTTGTGAAGTACCTTACTTGTGAAGGTCGTTAGTTGAATCTACATTCTCTACACTTCAAACTACTGAATCATGAGGCATGGGAGAAGAATGAATGTGCCAAACATGTTATACCACCTTCTTTAAATCATGGTGGTCGAGACCAAAAAAGCTAGGGATAATTATGTTTCCCATGATTGTCTGATCAAATTATTAGTAGAGAAGTCTCTATATGATGTGTCTGATATGACTTGGGAAGAATTCTTGAATATTGATCAATTTAGACTAGAGCATTTATGACCTAGGGTTTTTCCTCAACCTCATAGGGCTTGTAGGATATTGAGCATGGTTGAAGCCACTCCTAGTGCCTCAACTTTTGGCACAGGCCCTAGTGTAAACCCTCCTACAACTGAACAAACCATAGAGATTAGTTCTTCTAAGGAATAACATTCAAACAAAGAAAGTTCCTCTTCAGATTCTAATGATAATTTCCCTCTTGGAATCCTAATTTGAACTAGGGAACAAAAGAAAGAGGTAGAAATAAGGAAGGGAAAAGCTAAAAAGAAAATGGTAGAAAAGAAAGTGCGAAGCTCTAAGAAATAGAAGGTTGGCACTATTCTTCCTGCTACCAAAGAGAAACATGAGAGCCCTCCTAGAAAAATAAGACCACCTAGACTAGCCATTGGTCTATCTCTACAAGGAAGCCCTAGAACTAGAGAAACATAACAGGAGGAAATAGAAGTCGCAATGGGGTAGGTGAATGTTGACGAAAAGGAAATATTTGAAGAAGCAACAAATATAAGATTGGCAGAGCTTGCTACCATCGTAGAACAAGTTGAAAGTCAAGAGTATGAGGAGAATCAAAAGCTCCTACAACAAAAGCAAGAGTAGGAACTCCTGCAGTAAGAGAAAAAACAAGAGCCCCTACAACTAGAATTGGGAGATTAATCAACACCACTGTAGCTAGAATCGACTAAACAAACAAAATCCCTTCAGCTGGAGCCATATGAAGAGAAAGCATTAGTCCTAGGAAAAATTCTAGTAGAAATACATAAGCCCTCTAATTTTTCAATGCACATGTTAGCCATGAAATTTTGTAGAGATATGCAAAGGAGGGAAGATGAATGGAAATAGGAGAAATTTAGGCTGAAGAAGGAAATTAAAAGGAGAAATGAAGAGATTGAAGATAAGAATGTAGAAATTGCTACATTAAAGGAGAAGGTGGACAATATGGCAGCCTTAGTACCTTAGATATTAGAATATAGGACTCCTCCAAGGGTCTATGCTCTATATTTGGAGGAGAAGAATATTTATTTTTAACTAGCAAGGATTATCTCAGGTTTGAATCATTCCATTGAGACTCCTATTGAATTTTTTTAGGCTTCTTAGATTGCTTCTCCCAAAATGAAAAAATTGTTATGTGAATTCTATATGCATAATTATATCATGTCCCAAGATCATGATTGGAATCCATTGTTGTATGTTGGAGATGTCCAATTAAGGGAATTTATGTCTTGGATACATAATGAAATTAGTTCGGGATGATAGTTTAGGACTTATAGGAAAATAGAATCCAACACTCCCTTGCCCATTAGGGTTGAATCTAGAAATCCAGGAGACATTTTCAGTGATTAGCACAAAAAAATTTATTGACCAAGCTATGGCAGTAGGATCCTACCTAAGAGAGAAGTAGTTTACAAAGAATATGAGAAGGTAGCAAAAACCATAAGGGAATCTATAACGAGATATCTGGCATAGAGGTGGAACAATCTAACTGATGAGTTAAAATAAGTTGAGCCTCACTATTTGCAAAACTATGCTAAAACATGCAAAAGAGTTGATAGATATATACAAATTGGAAGGTCAAAGGGACTATTTTGGCTTCCATACACTTTTTATCCACCTATCCTATTATGGCATGTGCCAAATTTTAGGTATATTAGTATGATACAGCTTTAGAGAGATAGAGATGGAGTAGGTTGGACCAACAGTAAGGGTTCTATTGGGACCCTAATTCACACATTGCAAGAACTAATGTAGGACAACTGATAGTTGCAAATTTTAGGGCTTTAACTAAGCAAAAGAACAACCCTTCCTCTACTCAAGGACCAACAAAGACTTAGGTTGGGGGAGGTGATGAGTCCAGTTTATGACTCAATTTTGATAGAGTTTATTATCCATTTGTTATAGTTGTCATAGACTTTGATACTTGGATGTTGACCTTTTTTATGATATTTCCTCAAAACCATAGACATTGGGCTTAAGATTATTTTTGTAATCTTTAATAACATTGACATGCTATATGAACTATCTATGTTAATTTTACATGTGGATTAATGAATTTTACTTTAATATATTTATAGATATGCAATTGTTGTGCATACTAATATTGTTATGTAGATATAATTAGATGCCTACAAAATTGAGGAAGATTTTTCCAGCTAGTTATTTCGTATGAAGTTCAACAAGGTGATCATTCAAAGGTCAATGGAGGGAGGACTCTCAACAAGAGGGAAATTCCTAGTTTAAATCAAAGAATTGGAACTACCTTGTAAATGGTCTTAATTGTATGTTGAGAAAATATAGGAGTTACAATTGTGCTAGATCTATGTTAAGGAAAACATGCTTGACCAGATTCCACACATGCATAACCTCCTTTCCACTTTTTATGCTTTCCCTAAAGTGGCATCCTCCTAATCTATTAGAGTTGACTAACTTGCTAGGTAGTTAGTTAGTAGTTTTTCTTCCTATAAATAAGACTCGAGTGTTCCTTCTCAGGTAGTTGATTAATCTGAGGATGTACCTGCATTCTTAGTTTTTCAAGTAATACAATTATGCTACTCTATTGTACTTATATTTTCCAAAGAATAAACTGAAGTTATAAGTTCATGCATCTCAGTTTACATTTGTCTTAAGGGTACTCATCCAAGGGGGCCCACTTTGTGAGCATTCCATCCTTTAGTTTAGTTAGTAATTTTTGTTTAGCAGTTAGTCAATAATTTGGCACTGTCTATTCCTACAGCGACTAGAATTCCATCTTGTGACTATTCCTGTAGCCAAAACAGACAAAATAGTTTCTTGTCTATTTGCTCACATTTTCATTTCTGTCATGCATTCCAATTAGTATAGTTATTGATTGATGTTCAATACTTATGTTATTTCTTTCAAAGCAATTTACTTTCAGCATTATATCTTCCTTAGTTGTAGAGTGAATATGGCTACTATGGATTCCTAGTGCACATACTATGCTGACCCATTTCAAGTCTACGTCCTTCAGTTCACAAGTTAAATGCACCTTCATGATGATTGAGATAGCTATTCAGATTAGATGTCCAATCTCTGAATTATAATTGTAAGGGCTTAGTTGTTAAATCATTGTAGAATGCCAATAGGGGATATGAATACCAAGTTTTTTTTCACAACTTAGTCAAGGTCAGATGCAATGCTAATACAATATTATTTATAAATTTTATATCTAATGAACTTCTAAAAGATGAATAATAATTTCAAAATGAGTTCATCCTATTCTTTACCAACCTCAGCAAAATCATAAATCAAGACCTCGATGTGGTTGGAAAGGTACAAGAGTTTTTAAATTTCATCCAAGAGAAACTTATTCTAGATGATAAAAATTTTCTCTTGGCTCCATTCACCCTTGAAGAGGTCAATACTGCAGTTTTTTCTTTTGCCCCCTGATAAATCTCCTAGGCCAGATGGTTTCACTACACTTTTTTTTATCAAAAATACTAAGATTTTGTGGGAAGAGATATTTGGTTGGCTTTAGAAGAATCCCATAGAAATGGAAAAATGTTAAAAGATATCAACACCATTCATATTTCTCTTCTACAAAAAGTCAAAACTCCTTCCCCATTTGTAGATTTTAGACCTATCCCTCTCTAATACCATTTATAATTTTTTTCTAAAGATATTACCCTAAGGGTTACCAAACTCATTTCATGAATAATTTCAGAGGAAAAAGGTTGCTATTATGGGAAAAATGACAACCAGAGGAGAAATAATAGCTCATGAAATCTTGCACTCAATTCATGAAGGAAAAATTCTAGCTATGATCATAAAATTAGACATGATGAAGGCTTATGATAAAGTAAATTAGGATTTTTATCAAAGGTTTTGGCAAGGCTATCTTTTGATACAAAATGGTGCAAATATATTTTTTCCTATCTCAAATCATCTAAATTATAAGTCCTCATAATTGCCTCTTTGGTTAGTTTTTTCTCCGCCTCTCTAGGAGCTAGGCAAGGGGATACCCTCTTTCCCCTTTCTTCTTCATCCTAATGGTGGAACCATTGAGCTAGACAATATCATGCTTCCATGCATCAAGTAAATGGAATGGTATAAAAATAACAAGATCAGACATATCTTGCACCCATTCCTTATTTGAAGATGACACATTACTATTTGGCCATCCCTTGGTGTGGGAAGTCAAAAAAACAAAGTATGTTCTTGAAAACTACTATCTAATTTTAGGTCAAATGATTAATCTGAGGAAGTAAAAAATATTTTTCATAGTACTTCCACCCAAGTAATTGACCACAACCTCTTTATCTTAGAATTTAGATAGAATAAACTACCCTATAGCTATCTAGCGATTCCTTTCTTTGCAAGGGCTCAAAAATCCTCATTTTGGCACAAAATATTTATGAATATAAAAAAAAAGTAGCATCTTGGAAGGTGATGAGCCTAGTTTTTTGTCTAGTTTTGGGTAGAATCTCTAGTCTATTTGCTCATAGATGTCATGGACTTTAATGCTTAAGTGTTGGTATTGGCATAATGTTTCCCTCAAACCATTGAAATTTGATATTATCCCATCTCTGCAAGCTTTAATGATATTTAGCATAATATGTGGGTTATGTATATTGATTTTTCATGTGATTAATGAATGTTTCTTAGAGTGGTAATAGATGTGCAGTTATTATGTGTATTGACCTTGAAATGCAGATTTAATACGCCAAGTTGAGGAAGGCACCACCAATTTGGCATGCAATATAACATCTAGCTGAGAGATCACTCCAAGTCAAAGGCATCTGGCAACAAAGATTCTTCATGCAACTAAACGTAACTACCTTGTAGTGGACCTTGATGATTGAGCATGCATAGGCATTACTATTGTGCTCGATCTGCATTTGACTTGCATGTCTGAATAGATTCCATGCATGCGTAACCGTCATTGCTCCACTTTCCCCTATTTTTTCGTAAATGGCATCCTCCCAGTCCTGGAGTTGACTGCCTTGTTTTTCTATAGTATAAATAATAATTTGATGCTCCTTCTTTAGGAGGTTGCACAATTTGGCATTGTACTCTCATTCTACAATTTCAGTAATAAAGATACATTAATCTTTGTATGCATGATTTATAGTGAATAAAATAAAGTTCTAAGTTTGAGCATCTCAGTTCTTGTTAGTTTAGAGGATACTTATCCAATGGGGCCGACTTGGTGAGTAATTCATCTTCTTAGTTTAGCATTAGTTTAGTATTACTTGTTTTTTAGTACTTAGAAATTTGGCATCGATTGTTCCTACAACCACTAGAATTCCATTCTGTGACTATTCCTCCAGTCAAAGAAAATAGAGTAGTCTCCTTTTTGTCACTCAAATTTTCATTCTTGAGAAGATTTCAGCTTAGCATAGTTGTTGGTTGATATTCAACATTTTCTTTATTTCCTTTTAAGCTATTTACTTTTAGTATTGTGTTTCATAGTTGTAGAGTGCAATGACTACTTGAGCCCCTAGTGCACATATTGTGTTGACCCATTTCAAGTTCACATCCCTAGGTTGACAAGTTAAATGTACCTTCATATGATTGAATAACTATTCAGGTTAGATGTCTAGTCTCTGAATCATGTCTATAAAGGCTTAGTTATGAAATCATTGTAGGAGGCCAACATTTTTGGTGTCGTTGTCGAGGATGGTGTTAAGCTAGGAAGTATTTTGGATTCATTGGTAGTTTTTCTTGCTATAGTTTTTCTGAAAGTTGTTCTTAGCATATCCTCATTTAGGAAGTAAGGACCCCCATGATTCTTTACCAATTCTTTGTGTGAGCTGACTAATAATGAGTGATACTGCATGCATAGAGGAAGGAGAAGGGATGCTTATGGGAGATTCCTTCCTATTAATCCTCATCCATTCAAGCTAGTTGAGTACCAAAACCTACTAGAAGAAG
The DNA here is from genome assembly GCA_007258455.2 of Sequoia sempervirens. Classification (NCBI taxonomy): domain Eukaryota; kingdom Viridiplantae; phylum Streptophyta; class Pinopsida; order Cupressales; family Cupressaceae; genus Sequoia; species Sequoia sempervirens. The sequence continues at coordinate 313,525,769 of VDFB02353493.1, read as the reverse complement.
AGGAATAAGAAGATCCACACCCATTTGTGGATGCGTATCTTGATCTTACTAGCTCTGAATTCTACTCAGAAGATCAAAATCAACTTGAGAACCCCTTTGTCTTAGAACCACATCAAGTAGGAATGGTTGATGCAAATAGGAACATATGAAACCAACCAACTTTTCCTTTCCCCTTTCCCATCAAAATGATGCTGAAAATATCAAGAAAATTCCCACCTCAACACTCCCCAAGTTTTATGGACTTGTGATAGAAGATCCTAATACCTTCTTATTTGAGTTTGACATACTCTATAGGAGTTATAATTACACTACTGATGCCCATAGGCTTAAGTTATTTCCCTCCACTTTGAAAGAGGCTGCATTAAGATGGTTCATGAGCCTAGGAAAGGATACTATGGAAACTTGGGAAGATATGAAGACAAAATTCCTTGAGAAGTACAAGGAATACTCTAGGGGTAGTGACATGAGAGGAGGTGACATTTTCAGGATATAGTAGAAGGAAGATGAGAGCCTGAAACATTACATTGTAAGGTTTTTGTTTTTCTTGCAAAAATCTCCACACCATGCACTTAATGAGGACTCACAAAAGGTTCTTCTCCTGAGAGGGATCAATGATAGTTGCACTAATGATTTGGACCTCATGGTAGGAGGAGATATCTCCCAAGTTTCTTGGGAGGATATCAAGAAATAATTCTAGAATTACTCTAGGACAACTTAAAAAAAAAGGGATAGCTTCTTAATCTTCCATGGGTAAGTCAACTACCTATGGATTTTCAAGAATGGAGATCACTCATTTGTTGGATAACTTCAAGCAAGATATTATCAACAGTCTAGCTACTCAACTAGATACACTTCAGGCCAAAAAAGAAGCAAGAAGAGGAAGAGATGATATTGATAGAGTATTGTGCTCATTGTAGACAAATGTACTGCAGATGTAAGATGGTAGCTAACCTGGAAAGAAAGCATATTTCACCTAAGTTCAAGCCTATTCAGATTGAAGAAGACCAAGTCTACTATGTTGCATAAATGAAGCCTTGGTCTCCAAGACAAGGTATACCACTTGATTCACTATCCTATGTTGGACCATATTTTAACTCTTATTCACCTAGTAACCAATGGAAACCCCCATATACACCCAGTTATGGAGGATATCCACCACAGCCTTGGAGTAACCCTCCAAATGCTTGGCCCAGTCATCAAAGTCCACCTTAGTGGCAACAACCTCAAGGGAATTGGCAGCAGTTTGCAAGGCACTCACAACCACCTCTAGGAAATTGGAAGCAAACAAATCAATGGAGAGAACAACAATGGCCTACCCATAAAACTAGTTACATGTAGCCACCACCTCAGCCCCAATAGCCTACTCTAATGCCTCCACCTACTATTCCAAGCTCAAATGCACTTAAACCAACCCAACTACCAGCTCATCCCACACCCAATCCTAATAACAAGTCATAGCAATAACCTGCATACTCTGTTGATTCAAATCAATTCCCTACATATGTTGTGAGTGTAGGTGACATCCATTTGCATTCAGGAACTACTCTATTAGGCCCTCCCAAGCCAATTATCATTGAAATTCCTATGGAAGAGGAGGAGGAGCCTCTGAATGATCCTATTCAACCAAGTGCACCTAACAATCCTAAACTAGTTCAAGCTAGGAAGACTCAACAAGAACCACCATTCCCTTAGAGATTGGAAGTTTCCAAGAAGAAAGAAGAAAAGGAGGAAACCACCTTTGACATCCTGGATTAGCTAAAGCATATATGTGTTCAGATACCCCTATTTCATGCCATAAAGGATGTTCCAATCTATGGCAAAGCTATCAATGAAGCTTTTCTTAAGAAGCCAAGAGGGAAGAAGAGAGACCCAACTATAGTTCATGTGGTGGGCTAGCTAGCTAATATCATGCTAGGAAAAGTGACTACTCCCAAGTATAATGACCCAGGTAGTCCTGTAGTAGCAATTGTCATAAACAAGATCTAAGTGATGAATGCTCTGATTGATTTAGGGGCAACAATCAATGTGATGACCAAAGAAATCCTACAACAACTAAATATTGTAAGTATGAGATCTAATCCTACTATCCTATAGCTTGCTACTAGCTCTATTGTTAAGCATGATGGTGTAGTGGAGGATCTTGTGGTAGTTCTAGACTCCTAGGAATACCGAATAGATTTTATGATTCTTTCTCCTAAGGATACACTACGCGAGTATCCCATCATTCTTGGAAGGCCTTGGTTGGCAACTAGAGATGCATACATTGGATATTGGTTAGGTGACATAACCATTTCAGATGGAAGGAGTACTAAAATTTTTGTTCTTTATCCACCTACTAAGCCATCTAATGATGAAAAATATTCTATATGGCCACAAGTTGGTGAAGAGGCCGAGGAAGTTGATTTTGTGGCATAGCTTATGATGCTAGGTAGAAGTCTTTCATGTAGCTGCAAGATGAGGATGAAGTGTTATCTAATATCATTTAGAACCATTATGAAGTGGAGGAAGCATCATCTTATACTTCAGTTAGGGCAGTTCTACCTACTCTTCCTATAGCCACTGTTGTTGTAGGCATTCTTCTTGCAGATGATCTTCCTGTAGCCAATGTTCCTGTAGAAAGACTTCCTGCAACAACAGGTATGTTCCATATATTTCTTTTGTATTAACTAAAGGTACCATGTATTAATGAAGTATCCATGATAGAGTTAACTACACAAGTCCAAGTGTTAGAAGGAAAATATCTAAATGGTAATAGTAAATTGAATGAAGATCAACAACTGTTATTGGAAAACCTATTAAGGGCCCATGAGCATGCATTTGCATGGGATTATAATGATATGAAGGGAATAAATCCTAAACTCTATACCCACATAATTTTATATCAAAGATGATTGCACTCCAGTAGGACAGCCACAAAGAAGGATTAACCTTGCACTAAGAGAGATTGTGAAAGGAGAATTACATAAATTTCTTGATGCAGGATTTATCTATCCCATCTCAGATAGTCAGTGGGTGTCTCCATTAGTGATTATACCCAGGAAAGGAGGGAAATGGTGAGTTTGTGTTAATTATAGATAACTTAATGCTGCCACCAAGAATGATCACTTTCCTTTACCCTTCATTGATCAAGTTTTGGAAACACTTGCAGGAAAGGAATATTTCTCTTTTCTAGATGGATTTAGAGGATACAACTAGATCCAAATTGAACTAGAAGACCAAGAGAATACCACATTTACCTATCCATGGGGGACCAATTCCTATTCGATACTCCCATTTAGCTTGTGCAATGCACCTACAACTTTCCAGAGGGAAGTCATTAGCATATTCTCAGACATTTCTCATGATTGCATGGAGATTTATATGGATGACTTCACCACTTATAGTGCTGATTTTAATCAAGGATTGAAGAATCTCAAGAGAGTCCTACAAAGATGTGAGGATCAAAATTTTTCCTTAAATAGTGAAAAGTGCTTCATGATGATGCAAGAAGGTGTAGCTGTTGGCCACTACATCTCCCACAAGGGGATTCAAGTAGATCTTGCAAAAATTAAGGTAATCACAAATCTTCCTACACCTACAAAAAAAAAGGACGTTAGGAGTTTCTTGGGTCATGTAGGATATTATAGGCGATTCATCAAGGATTTCAGCAAGGTAGCAACACCATTGTATACCCTTCTCACTAAAGATGTTGAATTTTAGTGAACTGAAACTTGTGACAAGTAATTTTTTGACTTGAAGGTAGCTTTGACTCATGCTTCTATACTCAAGGGACCCAATTGGGAGCTTCCTTTCCAAATCTACACTAGTGCATCAGATTATACCATAGGAGGAGTCTTAGGATAGAAAAAGGGAGTTGCTAAAAATGTTATTTACTTTGTCAACAAAAAATGGTAGGGAGCTGAATTCAATTATACAGTGACAAAGAAAGAGATGCTGACAATAATCTATGCGCTAAAAAAATTTAGAAATTACATAATGGGCTACCAAATCTTTGTGCACACTGATCATGCAACCATTAGGTATCTCATGAATAAACCTTTGATCATAGGTAGATTGGAAATATGGTTATTATTGATGCAGGAGTTTGACATAACCATTGTGGATAAGCCAGGGAAGGCTAATGTTGTTGTAGATTTTCTTTCAAGGCTAACTACATCAAGAGACAATCAGCCTATAGATGACTCTTTTCCTGATAAGCATCTATTCTCTCTCAGTGTATAAATACCCTAGTATGTTGACATATCCAATTACTTGGTTGCAGGTAGAGTTCCTTATCACTTCTCCCCAAAAGAGAAAAGGGCACTCATTGAAAAATATTTTCCTTTCTCTTAGATTTCTAGATGTTTATTTTATACAAGACCTAACCATGCCATGAGAAGATGTGTGAGAGAAGATTGGACATATAAAATTTTGCATGCATGTCACAATGAACCATGTGGAGGACACTTTACAGCCAAGAGGACAACAATAAAGGTTTTGAACACAGGGTATTACTGGAAAACACTCCACAAGGATGCAGGAAGGTATACCAGAAAATGTGACAGATGTAAAAGAATGGGCAGACCAACCAAATTTGATGAGATTCCACTTTCCACTCAAATAGTAATCACTCCCTTTGACAAGTGGGGATTGGATTTTGTGGGACCAATTTACCCTCCATCAAATGGTAAGTCTTATATATTGGTATGCATTGATTATGTAATAAAATGGGTAGAAGTTAAGGCCATGAACGATGCAAGAGATAAAAAGGTTCCAAATTTTCTTTATGAGGAGATTTTCACAAGATATGGAGTCCCAAGAGAAATAATGACTGATCTAGGGCCACAATTCACATCAACTCTTGTTGTAGAACTAGTGAATGAGTACAATATAAGGCATATAAAGTCTACTCCTTATCACCCCCAGGCTAGTGGCCAAGGTGAATTAAAAAATAGAGAGATTTAAGCTATTTTGACTAAAACAATAGCTATCCATAAGAAAGATTGGGAAAACAGGTTACCAGAAGTTGTTTGGGCCTATAGGACAACATAGAAAACAACTACATGCTTCACCCCATTTGAGTTGTTGTATGGAAGGAAAGATATGATGCCAATTGAATTTGAACATAAAACTCTGTGAACTATAGTGGATTTCAGGATGTATATTTCTAAAGCATAGAGAGAAAAAATCATGTAGCTAAATGCTTTGGATGAGATAAGAAGAGCAGCCCTGTAACATACAAAGGTAGTGCAAAATTAGTGAATCAACTGGCATGACAAATTTATCAAAGACAAGAAGTTCAAACTAGGAGATTGGGCCTTGCACTATGATTCAAGATACTAGGACAATGCAGGAAAATTGTAGACAAGGTGGCTAGGACCATACGAAGTTGCTAAGGTCTTTCTTAATGGAGTTTTCCAACTAACCACCATTGACCCTATTAAGTCCAAATTACTTGTGAATGGTCATCACCTCAAATTATATCATAAGCCAACTTCTAAAGAAGAGTTCCTACAACAACTCACCCAACACTTAGAGCTTCCCACAGTTGAAGGTGGTGGACCTAGTGTCCCTCCTTCAGCTTAACTGAGGTACATAATTTTCATAATAAAGACTTTCACTTACATGGAAGTCCATTTCTTCGTCATCCACCCATCCACCCATCCATCACCACCTTTCTCTCTCTTCCATCACTTCATTCCACCTCGCCTCATTCCACCTCATCTTCATTTATTGTTTAATTCATTTTTCAGCAAGGCAAGTGTTACTTTATCTGCGATTTTTGTAGTAAATCTTCCACACATTTAGGTATGTGTGTATTAATTTCTATCCTTAATCATCTTTTAAGTAAATTCATTTAATCACTGTACGTTAGTATAGGTATTCACATAAATGCTATCATTTCCTATCAATCACCACTCCCATCTCACATGTGTGGACACATGTCCAAGTTTAGGTTGGGGGGAGGGGAATGAAAAAGATACAAATATTTTGTGAACTTATTGTCCATGTTTTAAATCATATTAGGCTACATCAAATTTTTTAAAATCAACTAATTTGAAATCTAAATGGAAGAGGTCCTACAGCATGAGCAAGAGGTCTTCCAGCAATAGCAAGAACCAGAGTAGGAGTTCCTGCAGCCACAACAAGAACAAGAGTCCCTATAGCAAAAGCAAGAAGAAACAAAACCCTTACAACCAAAGATAACAAGATAGCCTCATTCCATACAAATAGTGCCATATGTGGAGCTTCCATCAACAAAAAGATTGGTAGGAATTCATAATCCTCCTAGTTTTACAGTACATGCAACAATTTTGAATTTATGAACATAAATACAAAGAAGGGAGGAAGAATGGAAAAAAGGTAAAACAACAACAAAGGAGGAAACTGTGAGGAGATGTTTATCCCAGAGATAGAATAGTTTGACTGATGAGTTGAAACAGGTTGAGCCTCATTCCATCCATAATTATTCTACAACATTAAAAATAATTGAGAGACATATTTAGATTGGGAGAACTCAAGGATGGCATTGGCTTCCCATGACTTTTCAGCTACCCATATTCATGTGGCCTGCACCAAAATTACGATTCTACCAGTATGACATTGCTGTAGAGAGGTAGAGATGGAATAGGTTTGACAGATTGGGAGGATTCTATTCAGACCCTAACTCACATACTACAACCACTGATGTTGGACAACTCTCAGTTGCAAATTTTAGAACTTTGACCAAGCAGAAGAACAACTCTTCCCCTACTGGAGGACCAAACAAATGTTAGGTTCGGGGGAGTGATGAGCCTAGTTTTTGGTCTAGTTTTGGGTATAATCTCTAGTCTATTTTCTCATAGATGTCATGGAATTTAATGCTTAAGTGTTGGTATTGGCATAATATTTCCCTCAAACCATTGACATTTGATATTATCCCATTTGTGCAAGCTTTAATGATATTTAGCATAATATGTGGATTATCTATATTGATTTTCCATGTGATTAATGAATGTTTCTTAGAGTGGTTATAGATGTGTAGTTATTATGTGTACTGACCTTTACATGTAGATTTAATATGCCAAGTTAAGAAAGGCACCACTAGCTGGGCATGCACCATAACGTCTAGCTGAGAAATCACTCCAAGTCAAAGGCAGTCGACAACAAAGATTCTTCATGCAACTAAATGTAACCTCCTTGTAGTGGACCTTAATGATTGAGTATGCATGAATGTTACTGTTGTGATGGATCTATGCTTGACTTGCCTGTCTGACCAGATTCCATGCATGCATAACCATCATTGTTCCACTTTCCCCTATTCTCCCTAAATGGCATCCTCCTAGTCATGGAGTTGACTGCCTTATTTAGCTATAGTATAGATAATAATTTGATGCTCCTTCCTCAGGAGGTTGCACAATTTGACATTGTACTCTCATTCTCTAGGTTTAGTAATACATATACATTACTCTCTGTATGCATGATTTATAGTGAATAAAATAAAGTTCTAAGTTTGAGCATCTGAGTTCTTTTTAGTTTAGAGGATACTTATCCAAGGGGGCCCACTTGGTGAGTAATCTATCTTCTTTGTTTAGCATTAGTTTAGTATTGATTTTTGTTTAGTACTTAGTTAGAAATATGGAATCAACTATTCCTGCAGCCACTAGAATTCCATTATGTGACTGTTCCTACAGCCAAAGAAAATAGAGTAGTCTCTTGTTTGTGACTCATATTTTCATTCTTGCTCTACATTTCAGCTTAGCATAGTTGTTGGTTGATATTTAGCATTTTCATTATTTCCTTTTAAGAATTTACTTTCAGTATTGTGTTTCTTAGCTGCAGAGTGCAATGACTACTTGAGCCCCTAGTGCACATATTGTGCTAACCCATTTCAAGTTTGTATCCCTTGTTTGACAAGTTAAATGCACCTTCATGATGATTGAATAGCTATTTAGGTTAGATGTATAGTCTCTAAATCATGGTTGTAAAGGCTTAGTTATGAAATCATTGTAGGAGGCCAACAAAAGGGTAGATGGTTAACACTAGAAAGGAGATTTACTATGATAAGATTAGTTTTATCTACCATTCTAAATTACTTTTTATCAACACTCAAAATAGCAAGAGGGATTCGCGAGAACATTGTCAATGTAACTAGGAAATTTTTGTGGAGAGGCAATTTGGACAACTCTAAGAAAATACCTTTAGCTTCCTAGGAAAAAATATGCAAGGATAAAGTCTTTGGAGGTGCTAGAATTTAAAATCTAGAATTAAAAATTTTGGCCTTATATTTGAAGCTAATGTCGAATTTCTATACAAATCCTTCTTCAATGTGGAGCCAAATCATGAGATCCAAGTACTTAGATTCAATAGCCCCAAAAATAATCTTCAATTTTTCAAACCCATTGGAAGGCTCAAAAATGTGGAATTTCATCATCACATGCTAAGTTGTACTCTCACCTTTCCTATCATGGACTATCAATAGTGGAGAAAAAGGTTAACTATTGGGAAGATTCTTGGAGTGATAACCCTCTGCTAACTAAAGTTGGTGGTCTACAAGAGGCTCAGAATTGTTTAAAATAAGTTTAAGGATCAAAGTTGAAGCATTATGTAGTAAGTGATAATGAAACTTTTAAATCAAATGTCACATGGAAAAATTTCCACAATCTCCCATTTCTCCAACATTAAAAACATAAGATGCAATAAATATTGGACACAAGAACTATGTTAATTTCATATTCTAAGGATAAAATTATTTGGGCCCCATCCAAAATAGGACAATATAATGTCGAACATGACTACAATTTTTTTATCTTTGAAGACAAAACACCATTAGGTAAGTGGCCATCTAAGCTTTTTTGGTACACCTTAATTCGATCGAAAGCAAGCAATTTTTCTCCCTTATCTCTTCATAATTGGGTTCTAACAACTTGTAAGCTTTCTATAATAGGTCTATCCTAGCAATTCAATTGTATTCTATGTGGTGCCCACCAAGAATTAGCAGACCATCTATTTATCCACTATAATTTTACTCAAACATGCTAGAATTGGATCCAAAACAATCATCATTGGCTTTCTCCCTTCTTAAAAAAAAAGTTGGATACTCTATAAAGGTTCTCACTTTGAAGCACTATGGGTGGTGATCCCATCCATACCAGTGTTGAATATATGACTCAAATGAAATAGTTTTTTATATCTAAAAATTTTCCTCAATAAATTACAAAGGAATATATTGGAAATAGTAATGATAGATGTAGTGAAAAATCAAACCCATGTAACTCATTCTCAAGCTCTAGGATAATTAAATGTTGAAGTGTTGGTCTCTCTTGAAGGTTCCAAACCAAGGTGCACACTCCAATGTCAAAAATGTTCACAAAAATAGAATCAAATGGTGCACCCCAACCCCAAATTTTGTGAAACTAAAATTTGAAGGCACATCCAAAGGAAATCTAGGATTATCTGGGTTAGGTTGTGTAATCTACATTAATAGAGATTGCTAAAAGGTTTTTCTCTAAAGCTACCTATGGGAACTAACAATGTAGTAGAGGCACATGGCCTCCTAGCAAGTGTAAATATGGCACATAACATGCAACTCAAAAATATTCATATTGATGTAGATTCTTTAAACATTATTAATGTTTACAAGAACTGACATGCAAACAATTGGGCCATTTCTTACATCTTGGAACCAATATGGGAGCTCCTTGAGGGTTAACTTTAGTAACAATTACACATTACTATAGGGAATCCAATTCTACAATAGATTCCCTAGAAAATAATGCTTGCAAAATAGAGATATAAATTGTCCAAATTAATCTATCTAATTTTCTCAAATTGGAGGATTTTGTGCAAATTATTTACAAAGAAGGTCAAGGAAGTGGCACCTCTAAGGTCTCATGTTAGTTGCACGGCTAATGATAGATCATTTGTATTTTCCATCTCGTTGGTTTGGTAACTCATCGGTTAGGTCTCAGAATAGTACTGAATAAGTGTAATAAGTCCATGCAAGATGTTATATAATCTATGTGACTTTTCTCCAAGGGTGGATAAAAAAGGCTCATCTTAAGTCAAGGGAGTTTTCCAATGCCTTACAGATCTGATTTTTATAGCATGTAGGATTTCTATCCTAACCCCCTAAGCACCAAATTTTTTCCCTCCCCCAAGGAAGGACCCAAAGTACATATACTATGAGTGCAATGCTCACTAGAGCCAAGTGTATTTTTCCCACAAGTTTCAAAATGTATGAAGTTTGAAGGTTGTTGAAAGTTGCAATATTGGTAAGTTTTATGGAAGCTAGCTCTTTGATTCTCAGGTTAGCAATATATAGACTTATAATTCATAGGGGAAATTTTTCATGTGCTTTGAGGGATAATCCTTCAAGGAAGGTCCCAAAATCTTAACCTTAAATTCAACATCTAAAAGTTCCAAGAAAAATTCATTTTATTTAGACCTTGAATAGGGTGTTTTAAGGATTTATGTAGGCTAGACTTTGTTAAGATTTTTGTGTTGTTCTCCTTCAAGGAAAGTGCCGAAATGAAAAAATAATTAACCCAGCACCCGAAAATTCCATGCATCATATGGATACAAGCTTACAAGCACTTTGTTCTTGAAAATTGTGGAAAGGTGTGCATTTGGCTATTTAAATGCTTGTGTGTTATTGTCACATACATTATTATTGCATGAACCCAAGAGTGGTCCTAAAAATTTATGTCAGCTTGAATTCATTGTGATTGGTATATTTATTCCCATAAGGGAAGCTACAAAAAGAAAAAAATATTGATTTTGACACCCAACAACACCACATGTCATTAGTGTGCAAGCTCAAGAGAATTTTGAGCTTATAGTTTACACAAAGGTATGCTATTGGCTATTTTTAATTCTCACGGGTCCACAAGCGAGGATTCCAAATCTTCTAGAATAGGAACCTACTATCAGTTAGCATCACATATCACTTGGGTGAAAACATAAGAAGGTCTGAATGACCACATAAAGATAAATAATGCACCATTCACTAGCTTTCAATTTTGGATGGATCATGGGAGTCTATGATTGCTATCATACCCACAAGTGTGAAATCTATTTTGGAAATACCACTATAAACACTAGAAAGCCTTCTAAATTTTAGGAAATACTATTTTGACATTTTCTCGGCCAAATGTGGTGTTTTTCCCTTCATATGATCCTTGCATTTAAAACTTTATTTATTGAGAATTAATTACTAATTAATTTGGCATAGAGATTCCTTTTAAAAATCAAGGAGGCTAACCATAATCACGAACAATATGTTCTTGTACCAGCATCTATGTGGTTTTTCTTTCAAGACTTAGGTTGAGCATGTGTGAAGGGTCGAAGCCATCATCACTAACTAGATACATGTATGGTTAGTTTTAGCCAGTATCTATTGGTACAAACTTTGGGATTCCTTCTCATGAAAGAGTAATATTAGCAATTAGTGTGTCTTAATTGACAAAGAAGTCTAAAATTTATATTGTGCATACCTGCTACAAGGGCTTTCTATGTTTCACTGAGGAGATACAAATACTCCCATTAGCCTAGCAAGCACCCATAGATAGATGACCTTTTCGGACATAATCTCGAAGCTCTAGTTGAATCAAATAATGTTTGAACCATATTTTATGTTGATTGGAGCAATTAACCTCATCATGGCTTGAGAATTTCTAGTGTTAGATGAGTGGTATAATTTTAATTGAGAAATTTCCTCACAACTCATGGTGACACTAATAGATCTACATTCTCTAAAGGAAGAGGTGTTGGAAATGGCCCACAAGCTTTTTATACTTAAATTTTAGGTGGGATAGAGGTGGTAATGTATGTTTCCTACTTTAGTCTTTGTATGCCCAGGCCTTGCGAGTTGGAGCATCTTCTGATTCCACACAAGGAAGTAACCTTCTACCCCCTTGTATTGGATATCAAAGGTGAGTCACTATGTGAACATAGAGAGTGGATGGAGGTGGTAGTAAGCTTCTAGAAAAAATGCTAGTACATATTGAGCTAGTCCAAGACTTTGAATGGGTTCAAATTTTTTATCAATTATATAAAGATAGTTGGTAATGCATATTCTAATTTACTATTCAAGGTCTGCACTATGTTCATTTTGTCCATATGCATACAATTTTTTAGCACAATGCATTTTGAGCAACTACTTTAGAGCGAATGTTGGGAAGGAGAAGTGGTAGCTTATAGATGTTTTCTTTGTTTTTTCCTTCGACGAGCTATGGTTGCAATTAGCTTTTTTTGAATTTTAAGTTAATATTTTAGTCTAGTGGGATATACAGTCTCCCCTCACATAGATGCTCCATACTTATAAGAATGTATTTCAGTTTTAAGATTAATATAAAATCTAATCTCTTCTACATCATAGTTTTCTTTCTTAACTTTAAAAAAAAAATACTATATTTTCTTTAAAAGACAATCAAACTTCTAGTTTGGTTTTGATATCATAATTTTAATAAAAACATAAAAATTAGAATAAAAAAAATGAAACTAGAATTATAGATCTAGAATATGCTTTTTTAATTTCTATTAAATGTTATTTCCATTGATAGGAGTTGTAAAAACATCATATAGAAATAATAATTATATATTTTTGATAAATTGACACTAAATTCATTCTACATATGTACTTATGGGACAAATTGTTTTGAAAGTTGTGACCTACATGTAATTTCTAAGCTAGATTGAATCCATACAAAAATTGAGTTTAGAAATGCTTAAACTCACTTTTTCTGATTGTAAAATGAATTTCAACATTCATAGGCATCGAGAAAGGTTGAGCTTAAAACACAAATGACTTTACATAATAAATAATATAAATAGGAAATTTTCCCAAAGAAAATAGTATTTATTACTTCTACAATCTACTTCCAAGACTACATTGATTTGGACCATCTAACTTAAGTGACTATAAGGAGTGGTTTTTCTCAAGAAGGATTTATTATTATCAGTACTAGATGGGTTGGAATATCCACATATTCATTTACATCTAGAAATATTATACCATGTAATAGATCTAGGAATCTCAAGGTTACATGCATTCCTTAAAGTTTCTAATTTCCATAAAAGAGAGGGTTAGTCTAGAACACAAAATTATTTTAATTTATTAATAATTCACCATAAAAATTAAAAATTAATTACTCGACATACAAATTAGAAAAAATATTATAACATTAGCAACTCATTCAAATGCCTCTAGAGAGAGTGTACAATACCTTAAATAATACAAATGGTTGGTGAAAATAATGATTTAAATTCTAACATAAACTACATTAGAGACACCCATCCATTGACTAACATAACTAATGATAAATACATATTGAGTGAAAAACTAATAATATAGTCATACAAAATAAATATGAAAAATAGAGAAAAAATTTCTTAAAATCCTAAACAATATATAGTCATTATTTAGTGAAAGTTATATTCCTAGTAGGCCATTACCAACTTTTACATTTATATAGTTCAAGGCACATACTAGGTATACCTTTCTATACTAATATGCTTCAATTTTAGGCATGCAATCCTAACTAAATAAAGAATCATGACCCATAAAAATTTAAAAGAAATAATTAGAATAATTTCATGAATTGTGACTCTATATCACAAAAAATATTTGGACATCATGTTCAAAATTTCACAAAAGAATCCAAAAATCATCCTCTATTGGATAAGAGGACACCTTTCTTTTCTTTATGGAACTCTGTATTTTTATCTTAAGAAATATCTTCCTTTTTTAATTTATAGTCATACTATCACAATAATGATTATAGATTTCATTTATGTTCTTAGGAACAACCAAAGTAATATTTATTAATTAAGGATAATATTTACTTATCATTGTGACAAGAAGAGTTATCACTAATTCACATAATAGAAGAAGATATAATTAGCTATTTTCAAAGGAGTGTGATGGATGATACTTTGAGTTCAAATATAGGAATTAGACTTTATTTACCACTCAAGGCCCCTCAACAATATTTTCATGTTTAAATGGTGATAGTGAGATGCATAATTATTATAATATATTCATAACTAGATTGATCATTGCATACTTCAACAATAGCTTATGCAACTCTATAAAACTTTCCTTATTTATCTAAGCTCATATATTGCACACACACACACACACACACCATCCATTCCATTATATTATAGAAGACTCAAATCCATAGAGAAAGTAGTTTATAACTAAAGAATATACCTATTTTATGATGCTATGTTTAGCCCCCAATACAGTGGGAGTATGAACTTATGCTTAAGCTCACACTAAAGTAAGAATATATCAAGATAGGTTATATATATAGATATAAAAGAGATAGGATGATATTGAATCTAAGGGAAAGGTCGCAAGCCCTTAGGATTAAAAATACTATTACAAAACTATATAAGGACAACAAAACACACATGTATGAAATACAACATGACCAAACAAAATATACATGAAAAAATAAAAAATGATGCCAACAAAAAGAATGCAAACACAATGAAAATACAAAATTAAAACATGCCAAAAGGCGAGTATGACAATCATGAACTAGAAAATTCACAAAATCCTAGGATTTTGTGCCGTATAAAAATGGCCCGTTGTCATTTTCATGGTATTTGATATATTTTGCTGTAATATATTCTTGTGAAAGTGTTGTGAAGTGTTGTAAGAAATTTCTACTTTATTCTAGACTATTTACTATAACTCACCAAAAAATAACCTTTTCATCACTAAAGAAGTCCTATTTTGAAGTGTTGTAAAGTCTTGTAACAAGATTTCATTATTTTTAAGGCACAACTTCACTATTTATCCCTTTCTCATGCTTTATATGACTCATTTATATGCCCTCATATGCTTTTATTAAGTGTATTTTTAAATGTTAACCTGAAAAATAACATTAAATAGAACTTAATTCCTGACACCTATTTTTAGGTCCTAGGTGGGACCCATTCCCCATGGGTGGCGAATGAGTCCCCCTTGGCTCCAAATTCAAAAAAATTAAATTTTCCTTTCAGGTTTTTATTCAAAAACACTTGATGTCAAACTGTGATGAAGTATAAATGGTTAACTAAGGAACAAGTGTGTATAAATATGTGATTTTCACCTCATTTTACATCCCCCTACAATTCTCCAATGTTCACGCATAATATTCAAGCATTCAAGCATTATACAAAATCTTTTCAAGCAATATTCAAGCACTTTGGAGCATCCATTAACATTACTTCAAATTTGCATTATCAAGGGTTTGGTAAGTTGATAGCTATTACATGTTATTAGTTTATCATTCTCTTTCATTTCATTGTTTCATTAAGGGTTTGATTACAAAAAGTGGGGTTTGACCAAGGAAAACTCCTATTTGCTGTACAATAGACTTCGACAACCCGACAATCAAAGATTTCTAGATCTGGTGTTGAAGAGTTGTCTCTTGATTTTTCAAAATTTTGGGAGAGAACTGATTCACTACCAGTGGAAAATGAGTCCCACCTTAAGACTAAAAATTTTAATTTTGCTAGATTCTAGATCTTGACAGTCAAAAACCAGTTTTTGACAATTTTTCACCAATAGGACTAATTCGCCACCCTGGGCGAATGAGTCCCACTGTGAAATTTTAGTGATTTCAGTCAGTATCCACAACAATCTAGATTCATCAAACATTTCCAAGGTTCACTCTATTTCATCTCATTTCTTTCAGTTTTGTATTATTTCTTCATTTAGTTCATTGTTTGCATATCATAGTGTGTTTTCAAACATAGTTTAAATCTTATTTTTGCATTAAAATTCATTCATTTAAATCACTCAATTGCATGCAGTTTACTTCATTTATCTTATACAAAATTCCACATAACATAATTTGAATGAACTAGTTAGCAGTTTTTCCCATACCTCTCTCCTTTTAGGTGAAAAACGCTAGAAGAGCTAGAGAAGTCTTAGAGAGCCAAAAATCAATGGTTCATTTTGGTGAACCTGCATTTTGAACACTTTGAATTTCTGATTTCATTTGCATATTACATCCTATATTATATTGCATCAACATTCAATTAGGATATTGTTTTGTTTTTGCACTCTAAGACTTTTCATATTGCATTAGTGAAAACTTCATTTAGATTTCATTTTTTCATTGCATCTCACTGAAAAAAATGCATTCTGCATCTTTGATTTCATTTTGTAGAGCATTAAATTCATCTTAATATTTCTGAAATACACACAAAAATATCATACTAGTACTCATTCGCCACCCTGGACGAATCAGTCCCTCTGAACTTTTTGAACAACATTTCTAACATCTTTTTGGCATTTTTCTGCATTACATTTTCTTGCTCTTTCATTCTGTTTTCATTTACAGATTCTCTATTTTTAATTGTTTATTGCACCTTAGTTTATTTGCATCATGGTATTTTCTTTCAATAAGTTTTGGAATTCCTTAAAATCATTGGTAGACATGTCCAATTGTGCCTTTGGTTGTGACCCTAACGACCTTGAACTCACACATGCTCCTTCAACTCCTCATGATTATCCTCCTTGTGATGTAGACATAAATGGAGAAGATGGTGCTAGCATGAACAAGTTCTACAATGAATTCCTTGAGAACCTAGAAGCCAATGCAACCTTTTATCCATCGATGAAGTCACAAGATCTTCCTACTATTGCACCTACTGATCACTTTTCCTATTTACATCCTGAAATGAATGTAGGACCTAAGGTTCCTCCCACAAGTGGACCTAGTTACTCTAACCCAACACACTGACAACCTTTTATGCTCACAACATCACAAACACTCCTATCAATCTTGAAGAAACATATGGTAAAGGCTTTAATATCTTAAGTAAACAAGGTTGTGATACAAAAAATGAACATGACATCCTTCAAATTCTTGAACGATAGTCAACTGATGCACACACAACAAGATTAGGATACCAAGATCCATCTCATCCTGATCGACATCCTTTTCAACCTAGGATACTTCAAGATGCTAGTACAATGATCTTTGATTCTCCTGCTAACTTACACATTCTCCTTCCACATGAACAACCATCCCCTCCTAGTGACAAGGATGATAGGATCCCCATGGGTCCTTCTCCTCCTTCTATTCATGAAAAAAGAGAATCTAGAAAAAGAAAGCAACCTTACAAATTGAAGAATCTCAAGTTTCCTACACATCCTCCACCTGAATGTGAAGGGAGACTTCAACTGCTTTTAAACAAAGGTCTTATACTTTTACCACCTATGAATAGGTTTTTTATTCATTTGAAAGACTCTAACATACCATTGTGCAAATATCATCATATTCTTAGACATCAAACCGAAGAATGTCAGACATTGAAGGACATACTAGATAAGTATCACTTCACTTATACTGATTTTTTCCATGTCATACCTTAAAACAATCTAAACCCCTTCATCATGCCATAGTTGTAGAGTTTCCTATTCTCACTATTGCATGATCCTTTCTCATCACCCACCTCAGCTCATCCTTTTCTTTACAGTTTGTGAGGGGAATGAAGTTCTTAGCATTGTCATTGTAATGCATTTTCCTTTGTCTCTTAACTATTTTATTCCTTTTCCACTTATCCATTTAAGACTGAGAAACCAATAACTTATTTAATGGTTGACTTACATATGCATTACTTGTTCCTTTTTTTTTTTAATTTCATGTGCGTATCATGTTCCCCCATATCATGTTTTTGATGTTCTCTTTCTTCGTACACTTCTTCTATTCGTAGCTCTATTCTTCTATTCGTTGTGCATTGTCTTTTTCATTTTTGTTTTGTGTTTTCCTTTTGGGGATGATGCAAAGCACAAAGATGCCCTATGTCTCTTCCATGTTGACCCATAAGGTCTTTGTCTTTTTCACTTTTGTTTTGTCTTCTCCTTTTTGGGGATGATGCAAGGCATTGAGACTGAAATGTCTCCTTCATGTTGACCCAAAAGCTTTTTCACTTTTATTTCTCCTTTTTGTTTTCTTTCTTTCCGCTTGTGTTTTCCTTTTGGGGATGATGCAAGGCTTTGAGAATGCAATGCCTCTTCCATGTTGACCCAAAATAGACTTTATTTTTCTTTTTCTTTTTCTATCTTTGTGTCATTCTTCCAATTCTATGTGCTTTGGGGAATGATGAAAGGAAGCCAAGATCTTTCATAAAAACATTGCAGAAATGAACATACTAACCCCAAATCCATGTATCCCTTAAGTGTTTGGTGTGCTTTCTTTTCTAGGGGGAAACTTCCTTTTATTTTTTCTTCTAGTTTCCTTGACATGACGCAACTTAGCTTTGAAACATATGACTTGACATAGGGCTTTCCAAGTTGGCTCTTATGTCTTGTTTTCCTTTCTACATTTTCTTTTCTTCTCTACTTGAAAGTAATTTCTCATAGAACAATGTGTGGAAATTCCTTTAAAGTGGGGGGCATACATTTCCATTAATTCATTTGCATTATTGGTTCCTAGTGTAGCCTTGTCATTTATACGATGTGTTCATTACTTTGTGGATGAAATTGAGTGTGATGTCCTTCATAAGTGTGACCTATCTCATCATATTACATTCCTCTTGGTGGCCTAATGTGATGCACTACATACCCTAAGTTGTGAATATACTATTCTTTGATTGTTCCTCTCTTGGAGACATTAGAAACAATGTTCCCTAAGTGACTAACCTTGCATGAACTGAACAAGACTCCTTTGAACATCTTTCACATTTTACATTTTACATTTTTACACTTTGCATTTTTGCCACCTTGCATAACACAACTTGCATGACTGCGGTACCTTTCTTTTTGTTCATGAATTTTTTTTGTTTGTGGCACCTTGTTAAAGTTATCAGTAGGTGTAACTTTAATATGGTACAGTAGGAAGCCCACCTAGCGGCATGGATTTTACCCATAGCCACCTTTGTGTTTGTGAGTTCATAGCGACTAGTGTATGTATCTTACCTTTTGGGCTTTCTCACCCCATAGACAGTCATAATTTTTGTGGCCCTAGAGTGAGTACATTTGGTCCTTCTCACCCAATGGACTGCCCTATGTTCTATTTCCCCAGAGTAAGTATACATTCTCTTTTAGCGTAGATCTAATGCACAACTAGTTGGATTGATGATCGAAGCTTCATCTAATTCATTTCAACACTTGTGTGTTCCTTTATTCTTATGTTTAGTTTTCCATGGGATATTCATCCTAGGGGCTTGATAATCCTTCTTCATCATTGTCACTTCATCTTGCTAACATAAGCACATTTGAACCCTCCTCTTGATGGTCATGGCTACTTTAGTGTGAGTTTGAAGCAAGTTCATCCTCTCACTAAAGTGGGGACTAAATGTGGTGTAGAAAAATGGCCCCTTATCATTTTCATGGCATTTTAGGTCTTGTTTCATGGTATTTGATATATTTTACTTTGATTTTATATTGTGACATGGCTTGAACATGCATATTTAGGTACTAAAATTCAACTAACGACATCTTGTGAAGGTGTTGTGAATTGTTGTAAGACATTTCTACATTCTTCTAGACTCTATTTATTGGAAATCACCTGAAAATCACCTTTTCATCACTAAACAAGTCCTATTTAGAAGTGTTGTAAAGTCTTGTAACAAAATTTCATTCTTTTTTAGGCACAACTTCACTATTTATCCCTTTCTCATGCTTTATTTTACCCATTTATGCCCTCATATGCTTTCATTAAATGTATTTTTTAATGTTAACCTGACAAATAACATTAAATACAACTTAATTCCTGAAACCTATTTTTAGGTCCTAGGTGTGACCCATTCACCATGGGTGGTGAATGAGTGTCCCTTGGCTCCAAATTAAAAAAAAAAAAAATTTCCTTTCGGGATTTTTTTTGAAAACACTTGATGTCAGCCTGTGATGAGGTATGAATGGTTAACTAAGGCACAAGTGTGTATAAATATGTGATTTTCAACTCATTTTACATCCCCCTACAATTCTCCTACATTCACACATCATATTTAAGAATTTAAGCATTCTACAATAACTTTTCAAGCAATATTCAAGCACTTTGGAGCATCCATTGACATTATTTCATATTTGAATTATCAAGGGTTTGGTAAGTTGATAGCTATTGCATGTTATTAGTTTATCATTTTTTTTCTTTTCATTGTTTCATTAAGGGTTTGATTACCAAAAGTGGGGTTTTACCAAGGAAAACCCCTATTTGCTAAACCTCAACTATTTTTCCCTATTGCATGTGTTTTTGTAGACCTAGGTATGTTGATTTAACAAGATTTTTGGTGTTGAAGATTAGTAAACAAGTCAACTAGGTGCTTCAATTCAAATCATTCATATTTCAAGCTTGGAGAAGATTTTCTATGGGTATGTGTAGGATCATGATGGGCCAAAAAGTGGCAATATGATGGGTATGTGGCTGACAACTTTTTTTTTACCCAAAATTGATGAAACGAAAAGGGTTTTGAAAGGATATTCTCAGCTTTCCACCAATATAAATTATGCTTTACTTTGAATTTAATAAGTAATTATTATTCATTAGGTAAACCCACAATAGTGGGTTACAATTTTTTGAATGAAGAATAATTAGAAATTCTCGTCAATAAATTTAAAATGGTTTACCCCTTCTAATGAAGGGGGTTTGAATGAACCACCCCCCTTCTAATGAACCCCCCCTTTTAATGAACCCTCCCCCCTTCTAATGAGCCCCCCTCCCTTCTAATGAGCCCCATTTTACACAATATAAGGGGGGTTTGAATGAACCCCCCTTCGTTCGAATGAACCCCCTTTATTAGAAGGAGGGTTCTAATGAACCCCCTTTTTTCACCTTCCCCTCCACCATTTCAAAATTTATGCATTTTTCGACTATCAAAGCTTGGGAAGGAGGTGCAAATGGAGTCAAATTTATAAACCAAGTTGGATGATTGTAGCGATCGAAATGTGCTTTCCAACAACTATAAATTTAATATATTTTTTTTTTATTTTATATTTTATTTTTTAGTTTTACTATACATAGGTTTTTCACCAAACGTCAAGTTCGATAAAAAATCATTGTGGAAAAATAGTAAATTTGAGGGAAAAAAATTGAAAAATACATATCCACTAGGTATTGATGTCCTCATTCAAACAAAAAAAGAAAATTTAAATTTCAATACATACCAAAAAAGTAATGCGAGCCGAAGGGCACCTATGTCTAAATTATAAATGTTTTGACTTCAAAACTTAATTAAAAGAAAAATATTCAACAAAATGCTATGAAACAAAGTGAAAGCCCTATATACTTGTGTTACTAACATAAATTCAAAAGAATTATATTTTTATCCTTTGTAGAAAAAATGTTATGCGAGCTGAAGTACACATCACTTTTTAAAAATGTTGTTTACTATTAAAAACTAGTTATCAAGGGAGACACAAGAAAATTACAATTTAATTTAAATTTTCTTTTAAAAAAATACATTTAAAATCTACAGACAAAATCTCACAAATCACTAGTTTACATCATTTTCGAATTCCTAATAGTTTACCTACTATAAGTGTCATAAAGTGAAATTTTCTCTGAAAATGTTGATTTCAATGTCAAGTTTGGCCAAAAAGTGTAACCCATTATTGTGGGATGACCCCATTTTCTATTCAAATTATGACTAAATTTTTGATTGATGGATTGATTGAAAAACATCTATAGCTTTCAAACGATAACACATTTTTTGAATCCAAAACATGTGTCACATTCTATGTTTCACATACTATAGGATTAAAAAAAGAAAAATTGAATTTCATGAAGTTTTGACCAAGTTAAGGTGGTCATACATATGAGTTTTTTATATTTTTTAAAAATTGTAATTTCATAATTAATTGTTTACTTAGTGCATCACATTGACCAAGTTAAGGTGGTCATACATATGAGTTTTTTATATTTTTTAAAAATTGTAATAAAAAATTCATAATTAATTGTTTACTTAGAAAAAAATTACAAAAAATATGCATCACATCAGGACATGAGTCCTACACTTATATCTAAAATATTATAAAAAAATATTATCATTTTATTGTGGTTAGGGTGGTCAAACAGACACCTACTTCTTATTTTTTCCCTAAAATTTACTATATTGAAATTTCAAATTTTCACTAAATAGATTTAAAAAAAACCTAGTAGTTTAGAAACTACTTTCAATTTGCTACAAATTCTATTCTTACATATTCTTGAAATAATATAGAGAACTTATTCAAATTTTTACATCAAGTTTCCTACCTCTAATTTTTTTGATTCTTTTTCCACTTAAGGGCCTATTTTTTCCATGATGATCCTACACATACCCCTGTCTGTTTCCTATAGAATTGACTTCGACAACCCGATAATCAGAGATTTCCAAATTTGGTGTTGCAGAGTTATCTCCTATATTTTAAGAATTTTGGGAGAGGACTAATTCACCACCAGTGTTGAATGAGTCCCACCTTAGGACTAAAAATCTGAATTTTGTTAGATTTTGGATCTCGATAGTTAGTGACTAGTTTTTGACACTTTTTCACTACTAGGAGGACTAATTCACCACCCTGGGTGAATGAGTCCCACTATGAAATTTCAGTGATTTCAGTCAGCATCCACAACATTCTAGATTCATTAGACATTTCCCAAGTGCACTCTTTTTCATCTCATTTCTTTTTGTTCTGCATTATTTCTTCATTTAGTTCATTGTTTGCATATCATAGCGTGTTTTCAAACATAGTTTAAATCTTAGTTTTGCATTCAAATTCATTCATTTAAATCACTCAATTGCATTTAGTTTACTTCATTTAGCTTAGACAATATTCCACATAATATAATTTGAATGAACTAGTTAGCATTTTTGGCCCTACCCCTCTCCTTTTAGGTGAAAAACCCTAGAAGAGCTAGAGAAGTCTTAGAGAGCCAAAAACTAACTGTTTAGATCCATACCCAAGGAATTCATGACTCATCGACTAACAAATTTTTATATTTACAAGGTGAACCATGAATCAAAGGTACCATAGGCTAAAGAATTTTTTATATTTCCCCAATGTTCCATGGTGGAATGTGTGATTTAGGTCAGTGCTTTTCATTAGATCCTATTTCACCAAATCACACCTCTTAAAAAAATTTAGATGAACTTGGATGCTCATAGAAATTGTGATCCTAAGAACCATATTGGTAAGACCAAGGTGATGGTCAAGAGGTCCATTTTTTGTGATAAATTTGATATAATCAAAGATGTTAGGTAAGAAATTTTATTTTAAAAGAAGTGAAGAATAGGAAAAATGATTTTTTCTTAATTATTATATTTGTGGAACAAAGGAAAATATTTTATCATACTTAGAAGGATCACATAAGGAGACTATGGACACATAAAAAGTAAGCGTTCAACATTTTCTTCCTGTTTAGGCCCTCATAATTTTGGCTTGATTTTTCCTTGATTTGATGTTGTAATGTGGTCAACACATTCACATTAGGTCTTGGGTCCTTGTTAATTATTAAGAACTTTATGATGCCTTGTAAAAGTGTTGTAACCCACTTTCACATTTTTCTAGGACCTTTTTATTATAATTCACTTAATAATCTATTTTAATCACTTTGCAAGCATTATTTCAAAGTGTTGTAAAGAGTTGTAACAAAATTTCACACTTTTCTAGGATTGTTATCAATAATTTAACCCTTTCTTATGTTTAAATGAACCCTTATTGCACTTACAAGCCCTTCTTAAGTGTGCTTCAAAAAATAATTCCATTAAAAATCATTTAATACACTTTAATTCTAGACACCCATTAAAATTTCCCTACTAGGACCAAGTCATCACTTGGGGTGACGTAGTCCCACTTGACACAAAAATCAAAATTATTTCAAAATTCTTGCGAGATATTACTTTCTAGACCTTGAGGTCGTCCTGTGATGTGGTATTTTCAATAAATTTTGTAAAATCATGTATAAATATAGGGTTTTACCCTCATTTTTCATCTCCTAAAAAAAATATCTTTCTAAGTCTCATAAGATTTACTAGTGTTCTAATCAAGAATCAAGTGATTTTCTATTCACGCACGATGGAGCCATTTCATACATATCTTAAAATTTCTACATGAAGGGTTTGATGAGTTGTAGCATTACACGTTGTTCATTCATCATTATCTTTTCATTTCATTTCATTTTCAAGGGTTTGATTACCAAACCAGGGTTTGACCAAGGTAAACACCTACTCACTAACCCTTAACCCTTTTCCCCCTCTTTGCATGTGTGTTTTGCAGGTCTTGTATGAAATTTTTTCAAAGAGCAAGGTGTTAAAAGGTGTCAACAATCCATCAAAGTCATACAAAGTCATCAAAATCCTAAAAGAAGTTTGCATATCACCTACAGACCAGATAATACAAATTCAGATCTAGAAAATTATCAAGAAAAAAAGTACATATTAGACACTACAAATTCCTATCCTGAATTTCTCAAGATTTATACGTGGACTAAGTCATCATCTTTGGCTAATTAGTCCCACTGCCAAGCCTAAAAATGTGTTTTTGATATTTTTGGATGTGTCATAGAGAAAAGTACCCTTTGCTTGACATGGGATTAATTCAAGATAAATTGGCTTAATCAGGCCTTGATTAAGGTGTTGTGAGGCATTTTATGCATCCACACTAGTTCTTGGGACCCTATAAATTGAATAACAAGCTTTTAACGACGTCTTGTAAAGGTGTTGTAAACTATTGTAAGTTGCTTTCATGCTTTTCTATACTTAATGAACCCATTTCTTCCTAATTAAACATCACAAAATGTGTTTAATAATATTATTACACTAATCTAGAAGGCTTGGGAATTAAACTTAATGATAAACTAGTGTTGTAATGTTACTTGCACATTCACAGTGGTTCTTGTGCCTTCCTAGGCTATGTGGACCTCATTTTAGTGTTTTAAAGTGTATTTATTCACACTTTCACATTGATTTCTATGTCCCAATCCCTATTTTACATTCACATCATCATTAATAGTCCCATATTAACCCATATTGTGCATCATGAGGCTTAAATTAATCAAATAAACGATAAGGTTGCATTTTAGACCTTATTTCCTTATCTCTTAGCATTTGAGCTATCAAAATAGCCCCTGTGGGACCCATTCACCATGCATGGTGAATAAGTCCCATCTAGGTGGGACCCATTTTCCATGTGTGGTGAATAAGTTCCATTTGGCTCAATTTTGACCTTTGAGTGGTAAAAAAGTGAATTTTGAGTCTAAAATTTCTTCATGTCAGCCTGTGATGAGGTATTAATAGGTAAAATAGGAGAATTTCCTATAAATAGAAGTATTTTAACTCATTTTCACATCTCTTATCTCTTATCATTCATTCGTCTGCCAATATTCTATCTTAAGTCACACAACTTAGGGTTTTATCATTGCAAAACATGAAGAAATCTCCTAAAGACATTCAAGGGCTGAATCTTCCTCCGTTGCTACAAAAATCCAAGATCAAAATCATGGAAAGGTAGTCCATTCCATTATTTTATGTTTCATTCTATTCTTTCATCATTTTGGTTTAATTACCTAAAAGGGGTTTGACCAAGGCAAACCCCCATGCCCTAACATTCAACATTTCTCTTTCTTTCCTTGTGTGTTTGTAGATTTAGGTCTCTTAGAAGCTTGCAAATCATTGAAGATAAAGTTGCAAGGTTGCTCAAGTCTCTCTTCATTCAACAAGTCAAAATATCAACAAAATCTCATTTTTAGATCCGTAAATCAGAATTTCAAAAGAGGACACCTATAAGAAGTCAAAGTGCATATCAAAAGCTTTGGAATCCACTTTTGAAAATCTCAAAATTAAAAATTGGAATCATTTTCCATGGGTGGTGAATGAGTCCCACTCCAGGGTCAATTTTGAGTTTTCTACATTTTTTAGTACCCTTTTGTTAGAAACGGATTCTGACTCAGTTTAGCATAAGTGGGACTGATTCGCCTAGAATGATGAATGAGTCCCTCCAGGCGTAAAAAATAGCATCAATAGTATTTCAAATGTAATTTATAGTCTCCTTCAAGATTATAGGTGCACACTTCAAGTTCCATTCATTTCTATTTAGCTTTGCATTCATTTCTAGTTCATTGTTGCATTACATAGTTTGTTTTCAAACATCGCTTGTTTCTTAGGTTTTTCATTTATAATCAGTCATTTAGATCACTTAATTTCATTTATATCATTTCATTTAGGCATGATAACATCCTATATTACATAATTTTAATGAACCCCTTAGCATTTTCAACCCTACCTCTCTCCTTTTAGGTGAAAAACCCTAGAAGAGCAAGAGAAGTGCAAGGAGCCAAAAATATAAAATTCATTTTGGTGAGCCTACATTTAAAATTCTTTGTTGAATAATTTGGAGTTCTTTCATCATCATAGATATAACATTCATTAGGGTTTGCATGATTCTTTTACATGCTAGGTATTAAATGTTGCATTCATAGAAATGTGCATTTAGGTTCCATTTTTGGCATCTAGTTTCATGTAACCTTTTTGAATTTCTACATTTTTCATTTAGTTCTGCATCATAGCACTTAGAAAACATCAAAATCCCTCAAATTCTTTTGAAAATTCTGAAAAGAGTCCATACTAGGACTCATTTGCCACCCTGGATGAATCAGTCCCTTCTGACCCCTGAAACAACATTTTATAGAACTCAGATTTTTTTTTTTCAGCTTTTGTTTCGTGCCTTAACCTACCTATATTAGTTAGTTGCATTTATGTAACATGCCTTTCATAAAATCTATCCTTAATTAGATCATTTCATGCATGGTTTCACTTTCAATTTTGCATTCTCATCTTGTTACATATCACCATCAGTTAATTGTCACCTTTGAAATATAAAACATTATTCTTCATTTGCATCTTTTCTTTCACATTGTTTCATTTCAAGCTTATAGATTAATCACTCTATCATGTTTTCATTACAAAATTCTATAGTTCTCATCTTTCATGTTCTATTTTTAGATATTATTGCATGTTGTAAGAAACTTTTGTTAAAAGCATATGAATATGAGGTCCTTTCCCCTCTCTTTTTGTTCATCATAGATCCCTCTCCTAGTTCCATTTTTGTGGATGAGGTTGGTTTAGTGAAAGAAACCTTTGATATTTATAACACTTACATTTTTTCTTCTCCTATTATATCTCACACCTATGAAGCAGATATTTTAATACTAGAAGAACCAATTGATGAGAGTTGTGACAATGTGACTTGTTTTTCTCCTCTTACCTCTCCTATTAGACATAACATTACTACATAAGACGATATCACACTAAGTCATCATGATGAACAAACAACACAACATAATGATGAGATCATATATTCATCTCCCAACTCCTCCCGTATTTGTGAGAATGTTTTTGTGACTAATCATGGCAATCACATTATTTGTGAGGAGGATATGTTGACATTAGATGCTCAAATATTTAAGACCTATGAAAATCCTCTTTATTTTTATTCCCCTATTTTGGAAGACATTATTGGACAAAGGGAGGTAATAAAATATAATCATGAGAATCTTCTTGCTCCCTTTCCTAATGTTTCTCCCATCAAAGAATACATACTTAATCAAAAGGATCCAATCATTGAAAAACATGAATGGGTATGTGCAGGATCATGATGGGCCAAAAAGTGGCAATATGATGGTTATTTGTAGGGTATGTGGCTAATGACTTTTTTTAACCCAAAATTGATGAAATGAAAAGGGTTTTCAAAGGAGATTCTCAACTTTCCACCAATATAAATTATGCATCATCTTTGAATTTAATAAATATTTATTATTCATTTTCTATTTGAATTACGACTAAAGTGATGATTGATAGGCTGATTAAAAAACATCTATAGCTTTCAAACGGTATTACATTTTTTGAATCCAAAACATGCATCATATTCTATGCTTCACATACTATAAGATTAAAAAAGTAAAAATTGAATTTCATGAAGTTTTGACCAAGTTAAGGTTGTCAGACATACAAGTTTTTATATTTTTAAAAATTTGTAATAAAAAAATTATAATTAATTATTTACTTGGAAAAAAATTACAAAAAAATGTGCATCACATTTGTACATGAGTCCTCTACTTATGTCTAAAATAATATAAAAAAATATTATCATTTTATTGTGGTTAGGGTGGTCAGATAGATACCTACTTATTTTTTCCTTGAAATTTAAGTACTACTGCATTGAAATTTCAAATTTTCACCAAATATATATATATATATATATATATATATATATATATATATATATATTTAAACAAACCTAGTAGTTTAGAAACTACATTCAATTTTGTACATATTCTATTCTTACATATTTTTGAAATAATATAGATAGCTTATTCAAATTTTTACGTCAAGTTGCCTAACTCTAATTTTTCTTAATTTTTTGCCACTTGAGGGCCTGCGTTTTCCATGATGATCCTACACATACCTGAATGTGATACTTTTTCTTATTTTTATTCCTTTTCCACTTGTGATGAAGCTACTTTTCACATTTCAACCTTGGATGAACATATTACAAGATCTCCCAGTAGGGTAGATAATTTGGAACAAGAGAATGAGACATTGTAAACACCAAACGATTGCATAAAGTATTCCCCTAGGTAATCTCCCCATTATCAATAATCAAACATATTCAACCATTAATAACTACCTTGGTTGTGATGAAGTTATTTTGGATGAACCAAACCTTAATTGTCACAAACATGTGGTTTGTTGTTCTCATAAGAACTCTCCTTCTAGGGAGGATATTATGACTCAAGACAAAGATAACATTCCCTTCAAAGACAATGAAGACTCTCAATTGTTACGGGATGTTAACATTATTCAACCTCAACTTATCCTTTATCCCCCTTCACATAAACCTTCAACTAAACCTGAGTTTATTCTTAAACCACCTTCACACAAACAACAAACTCAAAAAAAACCTCAACTCATCCTCTATCCA
Source organism: Sequoia sempervirens (assembly GCA_007258455.2). Taxonomy (NCBI): domain Eukaryota; kingdom Viridiplantae; phylum Streptophyta; class Pinopsida; order Cupressales; family Cupressaceae; genus Sequoia; species Sequoia sempervirens. The sequence goes on along the minus strand of VDFB02353493.1, from coordinate 313,496,908 downwards.
CCTAACAAAGTTGTATCACAACAACCGAGTTATAATACTATTGCTCATACATTTAACACTCATAATAATATACAACCACCACAACAAATCCCAATCTCTTTACCTTTACCTAATCTTCCTAGTGCCCCTCGCTTCATCCCACATACAAAGGAGTATGATCTTGTTGAACAACTTAAAAAAACTCTTGCTAAGATCTCATTATAGGACCTTATTCAAGCCTCCCCTCACTATCACAACATGATCTAGTCTACTTTGCAACAAGTTTTTGTCCCTTCTAATATGCAACCAACTAACATGGTAGCCATAATCCAAGGAATAAATCCTGACATTGTTTTCCACCAAAGTGAGCTTCCTCCTTTGGAAGTGCAAAAACAAAATTAATCTTTTATGATTATTTCTCAAATGATACAAACAAACAAGGATTAAGAGAAATATTATAGATACTGGTTCCACTCTTAATGTATGTAGTGTGCACCTTCTTGATAGACTTGGTGTTGATAGATCAAACATCCAATTAGATTCTTTATCCATTAGGGGATTTGGCAATGTAAGCAAAAAACCACTTGGTGTGATCACTTTACCCCTTACAGTTGGAGTGGCCACCTTAGATATACCAATCCATGTTATTCAGCCTAATGATCTATCATATAACCTTCTTCTAGGTAGGTCGTGGATTTATGCAATGAATGGTGTGCCTTCCACTCTTTAGTGTAAAATGAAATATATCCACAACAACAAAGTGTACACACTTGAAACTGATGATGAGCCTTATACTATCATAAAAATTGAGAAAACCAAAGAGAACCCCTTGAACACATCAACACTAACCACACAAATGGAACCCACACAACACAAGGACAAACAACAACACAGTGAACAAGCCACAAAGCTATTAGACGATGATTGGGGTTCCTTGGATTTTACACCTGACTTCATGAGCGAGTACAAGATCATACAAAAAGATTCAAATAGGGAAAAAAATAAAATAGAAGACCCTTCAAAAGAATCTGCCTCAACCACTTTAGACAACAAAGAAAAGTACACAACAAACTTGGTGAACACAATAATGAACAACCACTTGATTCCAAAACAATGAAAATGATTTATGGAAAAGGATATGAGCTTATGACACAACTTGGCTATATTGGAAAAGGTTGTGGTGCTAATGAACAAGGTATCCACAACCCTATCGAGCCTCTCACACAACAAACAACTCGTGGTCTCGGTTATTAGCCTGTAATAGAGATCTCCAAACCTTCACTCAACATCACCAATCTCCCACAACACACTCCTAAATCATCGTAACAACTAGTGGTCTTGAACATCATCCTTTATCAAACATGCAACACACAACAACACCTTCGCGTAATGTCAACGTCCTCTCGCAAAACACTCATAATTTGAATTCATTAGATTTTGTATCCTCCTATAATGGAGTGAAAAAAATCTCGCTATCTAAAGAGTCTTGCATAGGTATGACATCTACTACTAAGCAAGTTGTATCTTTCACACCCACCACAAGACTCCCTTATCCCATTGATCAAGAGGGTATTTTGTCAAGACTCCCCCAAGATCACTTGATCACTCTTCCTCCCAAAACTCAAATGAAATGCTATTCCAAGACTTCATTATGCACCTATCATAGAGTTCATGGTCACTCCACTAATGAATGTAATTTCTTGATTTATAAAATACAACATTTTTAGGAGTTTGGTATGCTTCCCTATATGGGGGCACCTCATTCCTCTAATTGCTATTGATTTTCACTCTAGCATACATCTCATCAATCATTTCAACTCACCTTTGTCCTGCACTAAGGGGGGGCAAGGGGTTTGATAGCCTTGTCTTCATATGTCACTTGTTGTTGCCTCCTTTGACTAGTCGTTAACCATTCATGAATACATAAGAGCAAGCTTGGGATGTGGATGACATGCATTAAGTTGGATCGCATATGACATACTTCTCTCTATAATCATGTAGCTTATCAGACACATATGACTTGGCATAGGGATTTTTGAGTAAGCTCTCATGTCCTCTTCTTCTACTTTAAAGTAATTTCTCATAGTACGGGTGCTCGCAACTACTTTAAAGTGGGGGAATACAACACCACTCACATTTCATTGTGCTATTTATTTCTTCTTGTGATACATCTTTTTCTTGGTGGATTTATTAGGCCTAATTCCCTCCAAGATCGTGATACTTCTATTGACTTATCCTCTCTTGGAGACATTGAGCATGATGTTCCCTAAGATGAGACCTTACATGAACAATACAAAATTACTTTGAACAAATCCTTACACTGTCTTGCATTAACAATGTTTATGAGTGTCAAGCATACAAATTTTTACTTACGTCATAGAGCTCGAAAACCCTTTTTCCTTTGCGGCACCTTATTAAAGTTATCAGGAGATATAACTTTGATATGGTTGAGCGCGAAGCCCATCTAGCGGCATGACTTTCCCATATCTACCTTTGTGTTTGTGAGTGCATACTAACTAGTGTATGTTTCTCACCTTTTGAGATTTCTCACCCCACAAACAATCAAAAGTTCCATCGCCTCAAAGTGAGTATGTAGTGGACTTCTCACCCCATAGATGAACTAAAGTTTTGTGGCCCTAGAGTGAGTACATCTTTTTCACCCCGTATTTCTTTCCTTTAGCCCTTGCTATTGCATAATTATGTATCTTGATGGTTTCACTTAGGTTCTTGGATCCTGGGGGCTTGCACAACCTCCTTTGATCTTTTTCATTCTTTGTCATCTACATATGTACATAAGGATCTCTCTTGCATGTCTACTTTAGTGTGACTTTGAAGCAAGTTCATCCTCTCACTAAAGTGGGGGCTAAATGTACCATAGAAAAAAGTACCCTTTGCTTGACATGGGATTAATTCATTATAACTTTGCATAATGAGGCCTTGATTAAGGTGTTATGAGGCATTTTATGCATCCACACTAGGTCTTGGGCCCTTATAAATTGAATAATATTCTTTTAGTGACATCTTGTAAAGGTGTTGTAAACTGTTGTAAGATGATTTCACAATTTTTCTTGACTTAATGAACCCATTTATTCCTAATTCAACATAATCAAATTTGTTTAATACTAATATTACATCAATCTAGAAGGCTTGTGAATTAAACTTAATGATAAAATAGTTTTGTAATGTGTCTTGCACATTCACATTGGTTCTTGTGCCTTCCTAGGCTGTGTGGACCTCATTTTAGTGTTGTAAAGTGTATTTAATCACACTTTCACATTCATTTTTGTGTCCCAAGCCCTATTTTACATTCACATCATCACTAATAGTCTCATATTAACCCATATTGTGCGTCTTGAAGCTTAAGTTAATAAAATACCCTACAAGGTTGCATTTTGGGCCTTATTTCCTTATCTCTTGGCATCTGAGTTGTCAAAATAGCCCTTGTGGGACCCATTAACCATGCATGGTGAATCAATCCCATCTAGGTGGGACCCATTTTCCATGTGTGGCAAATGAGTCCCATTTGGCTCAATTTTGACCTTTGAGTGGGAAGAAAGTGAAATTTGAGTTGAATATTGCTTCATGTCAGCCTGTGATGAGGTATTAATGGGTAAAATAGGATAATTTACTATAAATATAATTCTTTTAACTCATTTTCACATCTCTTATCCCTTATCATTCATTCATCCACCAATCTTCTATCTTACATCAAGAAAGCTCCTAAAGAAATTCAAGGGCTAAATTTTCCTCCATAGGTACAAAATTCCAAGATCAACATCATGGAAAGGTAATCCATTCCATTATTACATGTTTCATTCTATTATTTCATCATTTTGGTTTAATTACCTAAAAAGGGTTTGACCAAGGAAAACCCTCATGCCCTAACATTCAACATTTCTCTCTCTTGCCTTGTGTGTTTGTAGATTTAGGCTTTTTAGAAGCTTGGAAATCATTGAAGATAAAGTTGAAAGGTTTCTCAAGTTGTCTCTTCATTCAACAAGTAAAAATATCAACAAAATCTCATTTTTAGATCCGTAAATTAGAGTTTCAGAAGCGAATACCTATAGGAAGTCAAAGTGCAGATCGGAAGCTTCAGAATCCACTTTTGAAAATCTAGAAATTCAAAAGTGGACTCATTTTCCATGAGTGGAAAATAAGTCCCACTTTAGGGTCAATTTTGGGTTTTCTACATTTTTGAGTACCCTTTTGTCATAAACAGGTTCTAGCTCAGTTTGGCAGAATTGGGATTGATTCACCCAGAATGGTGAATGATTCCCTCCAAGCTTGAAAAAGAGCATTAGTAGCATTTCATATGTAATTTCCAGTGTCCTTCAAGCGTTGAAGTGCACACTTCAAGTTTCATCCATTTTTGTTTAGATTTCCATTCATTTCTAGTTCATTGTTGCATTACAAAATGTCTTTCCAAACATCACTTGTTTCTTAGGCTTTGCATTTATAATCAGTCATTTAGATAATTTCATTTAGGCATAATAAAATCCTACATTACATTATTTGAATGAAACCCTTAGCATTTTTGGCCCTACCTCTCTCCTTTTATGTGAAAAACCCTAGAAGAGCAAGAGAAGTGCAAGGAGCCAAAAATCTATGGTTCATTGGATACCCTTTTGGTTGAAACATGTTCCAGTAGAATTCCCCCAAAACAAAAATAAGTCACCCAACTTGGCATAAGTGTCCCAGTTGGCTTCAACAACAAATTTTGTATGATTCCAGAGTCTCTCTACATCATATTCCAATTTCCAAGTGCACCTCTCCAGTCTCATTCCTTTCTCTTACAATTTGTTTGTATTCTTAGATCATTTTTCATTCCATTAGTTTTGCATTAATAATCAATATATTTTATCAGTTTATTGCATTTAGGAAATTATAGTTAAGCATATTTTATTCATATTTTCATTAGTCTTGAGTGGAGACAATGCAATTTTTGGCATACCTCTCTCCTTTTAGGTGAAAAACCCTAGGAGTGTTAGAGAGCCTTGTGGTGCCAAAATGTTTTTCCACATTTTGGTGAACCTAACTTTAGAACATTTTACTTCTGATTTCAAGTGCATTTACATCCTAGGAATATCTTCCATCAACATTGCATTAGGTTTTGCATTGTTTTGCATTCTAGGGTTTTCAAAATTGCATTAGTAAAAGGATCATTTAATTAGCTTGTATTTTTGCATTATATTTCATTGAAAATCAACAAAATTCTACTTTTTCATACTATATCTACATCTAAAAATTTAAAAAGCATAAAATTCAATTAAAAATTTTAGAATTTTTTCAAAAAAACCACTACCTGGACTCATTTGCCACCTTGGGTGACTTAGTCTAGTTACACATTCTGCACTGTAATTTATGTCATTTCCAGATGATTTTTTGCATTTCTATTTTCTGTTGTTACATTTTTGTCACTATTTCTATATTTTTTGTTTTATTCAATTTTTTTGCACTTAGTTTGTTTTCATCCATTTGCATCATGGCTATGTGTTTTAATAAGCTTTGGATGTCATTAAAATCCTTAGTTGACTAAGCAAGACTCCTTTGAACATTGTTTTTTGCATTTTTCTTTTGTTATATGGTGACCTTGTATAACATAGCTTGCATGCCTGTGGTACCATTGGGTTTGTTCATGAGCTCCAAGCATGTAAAGTTTTTCTTATCTCACGAAGCTCAAAATGTCATTTTATTTTATGGTGCCTTATTACAGTTATTAGGAGGTATAAATTTTGTATGGTTGAGCAGGAAGCCCATTCTAAGGCATGAATTTCCCCATAGCCAACTGCGTGTGTGAGAGTGCATACTAGCCATGAGTGTATATTTCTCACCTTTTAGGTCTTCTCACTTGGCGGATAGCCATGAGTTTTGTCACCTCAAAGTGAGTATACATTTCTTTCTTTGGAAAAATAACCTAGATCTGATCCACATTGAGTTGGAAAAATTATCTAAGCTTGATATGATTCACTCATTATTTCTTTTATATCTCTTTCATCTTTGGAATTATGTGCTTGTGCCTGGTCATTGTTCTTGATATCATGTGTGTTCCCTTTGCACTTATGTTGGTTTTTCATGATATCTTAATCTTGCAGGATTTATCATCCCTCTTGATCATTGTTGTCTCATCTTGCTAGCATTACTTCAATGGAACCCCTCTTGACTGCACATGGGTTACTTTAGTGTGATTTTGAAAAAGGTTCATCCCCTCATGAAAGTGGGGGCTAAATGTGGACATAGAAAAAGTAACCCTTCTACTTTTTCTTCCTATTTAGGCCCTCCTTGTGATTTTTGCTTGATTTTTCCTTGATTTAATGTTGTAATGTGTTCAACACATTCACATTAGGTCTTGGGTCCTTGCAAATTATGAAGAGCTTTATGATGCCTTGTAAAAGTGTTGTAAAGTGTTCTAACCCACTTTCACATTTTTCTAGGACCTTTTTATTATAATTCACTTAATAACCTATTTTTATCACTTACCAAGATTTATTTCAAAGTGTTGTAAAGATTTATAACAAAATTTCATGCTTTTCTAGGCTTGACATCAATAATTCAACCCTTTCTTATGTGTAAATGACCCCTTAGTGCACTTATAGGCCCTACTTAAGTGTGTAAAAAAAAATAATCTTGTTAACCATCATTTAATATAGTTTAATTCCTGACACCCTTTAAAAATTCCATGGTGGGACCAAGTCACCACTTGGGGCGACTTAGCTCCACTTGGCACAAAAATAAAAATTATTTTAAAATTCTAGCAGGATACCACTTTCTAGACCTTAAGGTCAGCCTGTGATGTGGTATTTTTGAGAAAAATTGTAAAATCATCTATAAATATCGGGTTTTCCACTCATTTTTCATCTCCTACAAAAAAATCTCTTTAGTCTCATAAGCTTTTCTAGTGTTTTAATCAAGCAATCAAGTGATTTTTTTTCAAGCACTTTGGAGCCATTGCTTGCATATCTTCATATTTCTATATCAAGGGTTTGGTGAGTTGTAGCATTGCATGTTGTTCATTCATCACTCTCTTTTCATTTCATTTCATTTTCAATGGTTTGATTACCAAACTGAGGTTTGACCAAGGCAAACCCCTATTCACTAACCCTTAACCATTTTTCCCTCTTTGCATGTGTGTTTTGCAAGTCTTGTATGTAGATTTGTCAAAGAGAAAGGTGTTAAAAGGTGTCAACAATCAATAAAATTCATTCAAAGTCAACAAAACCCTAAAAGAAGCTTGGAGATCTCCTACATACCAGATTCTATAGATTCGGATCCAGAAACTTATCAAGAACAAAAATACAGATTGGAGACTATATATTCTTGTCCCAAAATTCCTAAGATTCATAGGTGGACTAAGTCACCATCTATGGTGAATTAGTCCCATAATTTCCAAGCCTGAAAAAGTGTTTTCTCTATTTCTAGATACCCTTTTGGCTAAAACCTGTTTCGACAAAATTTCCCCAAAATAGGACTAAGTCACCCAGCTTGGTGTAAGTGTCCTAGTTGGATTCAATAGAAAATTCTTTGAGATTCCAGAGCCTCTCTGCATCACATTCTAGTTTCTAGGTGCACCTCTCTAGTCTCATTCATTTCTGTTACAGTTTGTTTGTATTCTTAGGTCATTTTGCATATAACTTTGTGTTTTCAAACATTTTACATTCCATTAGCTTTGCATTAATAATCAATATATTTTATCATTTTACTGCATTTAGGACATTACATTTAGGCATATTTCATTCATATTTGCATTATTCTTGAGTGGGGACATTGCTATTTTTGGCATGCCTCTCTTCTTTTAGGTGAAAAAACCTAGGAGTGTTAGAGAGCCTTGTGGTGCCAAAATCTTTGTCCAAAGAGACTAAAGACCATATCCTCAATGTTCAAGCCATCTTAAACAATTTTAACACCCTTGTCTTATTATCTCCTACACTAGAATGTAAAACATTCATACAGGAGTAACAACAAGAAAAATAATAACTTTTTAAACACACTTAATAATTTAAATTTTTAGTGACATGAGGTGTTTTGGTAGAGTCACCTTGAAGGAAACCAATTATTGTAAAAAAAAACCTTTATTATGCAATGTATTATGAAAAAATTGAGGTGGTCAGAGAAAATATGCAAGATTTAAATGATTTAAGTTAGAGATTACCTTCTCCACCCAAGATATAGATTGAGGTTCCACTATCACACTTAATTATAATCGATATTAGGAACTTAGGTGGAGATTTTTAAATGATATTAGAGGATATGCGTATATAAAATCCTTGTAATATGATCAATGTTTGAAATCCAAAGAGTATTTTTCAAAGAAAAATAAACTAGATTATTGATTTAGGAAATTTAATAAAACACGAAGAGAAGTTTCATCTTAGGAGTTGAAAGAAATTACAAAGAATGTGGTTCTAGAGGTTGACTCTTGTATTGACAACATGGAATGTGAGGAAGGGAAAAAAATTATATAATAAAGGGGGTATTTCTTATTGTTATATTAGTCTATTTATTCAATAATTTCCTTAGATACTGTCAGATGTGGAGATGCTAATGAGGTTCGATTACAATTGATTCATGATGAATTGAAGTATAACTTCACCAAACATACCTACATCTACAAACAAGATCATTCAAATTAGAATTTTAAACTAAGAATTTTACTAAAATTGAAAGCTACAAACTAATAAAATAGTTAAATTCATAATCTAACCCATTTGAAACTTATCCTTCTTTAGAATTGGTATTGTGTTTATGTGAAACGATGACCCTATTCAAATCTCATGATTAGTGAACCTATTTCAGTCAATTCTATGGAAGAGAATCGAAGAAACCATTGTGATTGATGTATGAAACCATAGTTTATGCTAAAAATGAACATGATGCAAGATAATTTACCATGATTTTATGCTAAAAATGCATTGATTATCCTATTGCTAAGCTAATTCAAGCTATTTCTAAGCTAAAAGATGAAAACTGTAATTCATATAAAAACTAAGATGGATGCATGGAAGCCATTAATGGATCTTCTAAGCTATTATGTAATTAAAATTAACTAAGATAAGCTAAAAAGTGAGTAAATATGACTGTGAGTGCAAGTAAATTCAACAACATGACTTTGCTCTAAAAAATAGATCCATTTGTCTCCAAATAGTGACCTATTTATAGGAAAGAAAATGAGGAATGAAGGGTTGAGATCAAAAATATTAATCAATGGTCCAAGATGAAGGAGATGAGAGGCATGGATCATGGACTCTCATCAATAGATCACAATGTATGATGAGAATTTTAATCAAGGGTTCACACTTGCATCAAACAAACACACTTTTGACTTGCTCAAATAGGTCAAACATAACTTGTTCAAAAGGTTGAAGGTTAAAACTTGCTTAAGAAGCCAAGTGAAAATATCCATTTTTCAAATGATGAAGGAATAAGAATATTCTTTCAGAATATTCTCATGGGTGAGGAAAAAGATATTTTGCAAATTAAAATAAAGTTTTAATTGTGCAAAAAGAGGATAAGGAATATTCCATGGGAATTCCCTTTTTAGAGGAAAGTTTGTTTAATTGGCAGTTAAACAAAATTTAAACATGCATTTAGGGGATTAGAAGAATTAAAGTGTTTATTCATGAAATTAACCGATTTATTGAATGGGGGAGAGATGAAATGATACTTAATTAAATAACTTAAGGTTATTTAATTAAATGAGATGACTGAGGGAATTAAATTAAATATTTTGATGTATTTAATTTAATGAGATGAAATGTTAGCGTGAAAATTAAGAAATTAAACTGATTAAATAAATTAGGTCAATCGATTAAAATGATGCAATTAATTAAATAACAGGGCTACTTTAATTAGTGAAGAAAAAAGAGGATGGATTAAAGAGGAAATGATGTTAATAGTAAATCTGTTTTAAGTGTATGATATTGATTAGGACATTTTTTAGTGTCTACATTTTGCCCCTCTTTGAAGCAAGGTTCAAGCTACTTTGGTTCAAAGATTGATGCTCTTCAAATTAAAACCATTGCTTAAATAAATAAATAAAAAAAAATCTAATATTTTAGATGCCCAATGGAAGGATAAAGATGATTCCTTGCCCCCTCGAGAAATTGGGCAAAATTTTTGAATTTTGGGTTGATTTCTTGACAAAGGTGAAAAGTTGCCCCAAGGTTTGAGAAAATCTTTGGGATGGAAAAAATATAACAAAAAATGATGCGAAACTAGGTCTAGATTGGAAAAATTGGTGAAAATGATAATAAACCGTATCTTCAAGGTTAAATTAGGGTAGAAAACCCTAATTTCCTAGCTTAAATAGGCCAAGAAGGGCTACTTTCAGTTCATTTTTGCATTCACACTTAAGAGATTCCAGCTATTTTGAGCTCTGACCCTTTGACGAAATGGCGCACCGAGAGCTTCCCAAGCACATCTCTGACTGAGTTTGAGAGTTCCAACAACTTCCAAGTGCAGGATCACTGGTATGTAACTTCAAACTTGATTTGAAATTTGACTTTTTAATGCATTTATTACACTTTGAAGTTTAAAATTTGGTAGCATCACTATATAGCAACACCTAAATTGAAATCGGTGATGCCCACATGAATTATAGCGATGCATATTTATATGGCGATTATATTCGTGATTTAAAATTAGGGTTTCAAATTTTAAAATATGACACATGCTTGTATGGTGACACACTTTCTGATTTAGAAATTACGGTTAGGGTATGCCAAGGGTTAAATCATGATGATAGCTTATTTGGAAATGAATTTTTGGATTTGTAATTTTAAATGATTCAGGCCTTACAATTTGAAATTTGAATATAGTGATGCTAGTGAAAGCAACAACACTTTTATGACTTATGAGCTATAAATTTTGAATTGAGTCAAATTTCCTTGATTTATTGATGTCATGTGCTTCATGGATCCAAGAGGTCTTTCCACCACTGATGTCATGGGAGCACAGGTGCACTATGTTGGAGAGATTAGATAATTTATCAGATTTGTGCTAGGAGCACCTAGGAGATATCAGCCTCTAGTATGTCACATATTCACTTGTGATTCAGACACACTTAGTGATGATTACTACCCTATGTGAGAGATGGCATAGCGAGACCTCATCTTTTCACCTTTCGAAAGGTGAGGCATCAATGACTTTGGAGGATGTTTAGCAGATTCTTCATTTGTCGATTCATGGTAACCGTGTGATTTATGACATTGATGTCAGGTTTGACTCCTACCTTGAGGACATGGAGATGGATTAGATTTCTTTAGTTACATCATAGATCAACCTTGAGTCATATAGAGGTCATGTGCTGACCTTTCTAAGATTGATTGTCACAACCATTATTTTGGGTTTGGTTGCCCAAAATAGACACAATAGAGGATTCAGCCTAGGATGGGGCTTGGCATGGCATTAGATGTTGTATAGGAGGACAGTTTTTGCATGGGGTTCCTTGATTCCAACCTCTTTATATCATGATTTACATGATTTTTTCTATTGTGATGGGAGAGCCATTGGTCATTACCCTGAGGCGCACTAGACAAATTTGTCTCCCTTACTGGAAATGAGTGATTGATGATATGACAATTTTCTACTGGCACCCATGGCTACATATGCCACCATGGTTTGATGATATTTGTTGATCATCAAAACTTGCACTTCTTTGATAGTCTTATGGGAAATTCAGCAAATGGGGGACAAATTGTGTCTCATTGAATAACTCTGAGTTTTTTATAGAAAGCCATCTATTCTTTTGGGGTTTTGAGATAAGGAAGAAAGGAAATGTAAATATAAAACATAAAAGGTGATGCGCCAAAGATTTTACAACATTTCAAACCCAAGTTATTCCTATGATTGATATAAAGGACACAAAATGCCACAACCCCTCATTGTTGGAAAGAGAACGAACAACAAAGGTTAACATCAAGCATAGTGTAGACTTTCAAATCTTTTTGCAAGAAGTGTTCATTGAGGTCCAATCAAACATAAAGATTCCTTAGAGGAAAAGAATAGTATTCCAAAAATTACAAGAACTCTGTCTCCTAATACAACATAGCATAACAGAATAAAAAATTTAAGGAAAGAAAAAAAATTCCAATGGCATAGTCCAATTCTCCTAAGCTACTATTCTATCACACAAGCATAAAGCATAGAAATACGCTATTTAAACTACTAGAATATAGCTTGCAAGACACACTGTTTCATTCAAAATGACAATATAAAGAAAGAAAGCTTTTAAAAGGCCATACATGTAGAGTCTCAATAAATTCCCCTCAATAGTTCATGCTTTAATTAAAACTGAAACTTTGAAACAAAGGTTAGATGTCGATCTGATAATAGTTTAAACCTTAATGGATATAATATGCTAGAATAAAGTAGCTCTATAAATTGCTTCTAAAAAAGGTTCTTAAAATTTTTAAGAAAAATAAAAAGAAACACTTCTTTTGAAAAAGAAAATAGTTTTGCCTAAAAATTACTCTCTTTTTTATCTGTCATTTCCTTCCTTATATAGCCACCAAAGAAGGGAACACCGCCTCAGTTTGGATTAATTGCCATTAGGTGTTGAGAGTTGATACCATATGATCTAATCATAGACCTTTGGTTAGGCCACAAAATATCTTTGCATTAACTCATCAACTATTGCATTAATACCCTCTAGATATTTTAGCAAAGATAACAAACCAAATACAATCAGATCTTAGGAATAATAGCTTGGCAAAGGACCCATTGATCGATCAAATGATTATAAGGTATCGTCTCAAAACTTCCACCCCAAAAACTGAGAAACAAAAAGAAAAGGCCAAACAAATTAGTAAAACTCCTCAATAGATATCTTTATAGGTGGTGTAGATAACCTGTGGCAAGGAGATGACGTGTTAGCATGGCGGAAACTTCTGAGTTCAAAAATATAGCTCCCAAGAAAATGCACAAGTAAACACATGTCTTGAAACTTCTCTCGAAAGGAAGATGAAAAGATAAAAGCTACACAGCCACCACGTGGTGTATTGCGCACCTTTTCAATAATTTTATTTTAAAATTGGTGCACCCAACACTGGAGACATTTATGAAAACCAAAATAAAATGACTAAGGAAAAAAAACCTCTACAGTTCTGGTGACTCATAGGTGTCTTTGCTTCTACGAAGATTCAAACCTAGTCCTCTAGCTATTCCTGGAGTTTGATGAAAGTGGCATGTTGAGCCTCCCAATCTGCATTAGTTTGTAGAACAAGGGTTTGGATGTTCCTATATGTTTGTTCGAGATAAAAAATCTCCTTGAAAGAGATGATGCCCCATCTAGAATAAATTTCACCCAGGTGATAATAGAGCTATGAAAGAGGGTAGATTTTGCACTCAACATCATCTAATGTGGGTACAACACTTGAGCTTGGAAGTTCAACAGCGGTTTGGATCTTGCGTCGGATTGCCTCATTGATTTTCTCTATCATTAGCGCATCTTCATCTAAGGAGAGAAGAGGAGGAAACTCGAAACCAACCAGGACGATGAAGTCCTTTTTGATCTCAGTGACCCTTTTATTCAACACCATCTAATGATCCTTGCATTTTATCGCAACCATGTGGCAGTTGATGATACCATTGGCTTTAACAGAGGTTACCAACCGATTGAGAATTTTTGCTCTTTTAAGGACCTAATCGATGGTGATACTCAATTTGGATATAAGACTTTTGGAATCCACCAGCTGAGGTGAACATGTTTGTATGAAGTGGTCAACCATCAGACCGACCTTGGCATTTAGTTCCTGCACATCCCTTAAAAACTATAAGGCAGGTCCCAACACACACACACCAATTGCTATGTACTCCCAATGCATAACTACCAACCTTCTCATTATAGGGAGGGACCTAGATCCTCTTGCAACAATTAACTCCTAGTTAAAATGAGCCTCTCTTACTCTAGTGTTTTCTTCCATTTGACCCTTCTCTTGAAGAGCATTTTCCAACTCAAATCTTAGTCTTTCGACTTCTTGTCTTGAATCTTCTTCCTTAGCCCAGATTCTTTGAAGATCATCAATATTTCAGGATCTGGCATCACTTGACTCTAAATTTAAATTTTCATTTTGAGCACAAAGTTGAATTTGCTCATTACGAGCATCTACAAGCAATCTGGACATGTCTCCCTATTGGCCTTGAATTTGTTTTACACGGGACATTTCAAGATCCTTGGCTTGGACTTCATTCTGTAGTCTATTCATTGTCCCTTTCAAATTTGTCAACTTTACTTTGTGCTTCATTAATTTCCTGTCCAACCATTCATAATCAACATACACCACCTTTTGCATGGGTTTGGCTAGAACCATTTTATCGCGTAGGTGGGTTTCACTCAAATGCATGCCTTCCATCTGCATTTTTCCTTTAGGCTTGGAAACAAGTGGCCTCATAGTGGTGATAAGCAAGGAGTTTCGCTCTTCATTAAAACAAGCTTCAATCCTCCTAGTGGCAGGCCTTTCAACACGCTTTGATAAAATTTTCAGCTTCCTAGTCTTTTGGGCCTATTTGGTGGCATCAAAATGACCTTGAAGAGTCTAAGGGACATCAAAACTTTGAACTACAATGGGAGCACCATAGGGTAGTCTAAAAAAGGCTAATGGTAGGGGAGACTTCAAATGTGTGAGTGTGGGGGGATGCAAAAGGCAACGTGATCATAGAAAAAGGAAGAACACCAAAAGGAGCAAGGGAAGAAATAGAAGGGGTAGATGTGGAAAAAGGATAATGGAGAGGTGCTTTCCTAGAAGTAGATGGGTCGGGAGTAATAGGAAAAACCCTAGTTTTAGTGATTCTAATGGTGTCCTTTGAAAAAGTAACTAATGATGCAATGATAGCCGAGGTGGATGATGCTCCTTTACCACACGAAAAAGTTTCAAACAATTTGTTTACAATAGCTATGGTATATCCAACATTACCCATTCAAGGACTGAAGATGAAGGATTACTTTCAATAGGAAGAGGCTGGGAGCATACCAAAGATGCATAAAAAGGAAGAATATGGGGAGAAAAACTTACCTGAGTCATAGTTGATGAAACATTCCATAGGGCAGATTCTACCTCCTCTTCCTGATGGAATAGTATATCAGGTGCGCCTAGGGCTTGTATCCTTCTCTGGTTCACACGATTAGAACCAACACATTCTGATCTCTTTGCGCCAGAGTCCTCTAACATTTGGACATTAGGGGCCAATGAGGATCCTCTTGGGGATCGTTGGGTCTCTTTTCCTTCTGTCTTCGGATGTGGATGGGCCCTATGGACCCCCTGTCCCTAAATCTCTTCGGTTGTCGGGTTCCCAAGGTCTAGGAATTAGGAGTATAACTTGTGCCTCCTCAACCTCATGGCTTAGAATTGCTATTGTCTGAATAAACCTCCTTATCATACACATCCTTGAACTCTTCATCAAGCTGGAAGCTGTTGAAAAAAGCACTTGGATTTCTCATCTCCTGTTGAAACCTCTAGAGTTCTACCTTCTTTCTTTTCGACCATCCTTTACACCTTAGCTGTGCATAGAGAGATTTTCTCATTGGGAGATTCCTCTGATATTGTCACTGTGGCTCATAAAAAATTAGCCATTTTGGTCATTCTTTTGGTATGCGGGGCAGGTCGACGTATGTCTTTTCAATGTTTTGAGTACCTAGATTTCTCCTCCTTTGGAAATACTCCTTAAACTCATGCCTTAAACCGAAATGCCCATTTGGGTTGTAATTCCATTTTTCACAAATGAGGACCAAACCTAGAGTCACCAAAACAATTGTGATCTCATCTTTAACCTTTCACTTGCTTAGTATTACTTGAATCTTTGAAATCATAAGGGGAAGATAAAAAATCTTTGCTTTATTCCTCCCAACATCATAGATCCTATCAACAGTGGATACTTGTCGACAAGCTTCTAATGAAAAAAATTGGTCTATCACAAATCTGGGGAGTCAGAAAACCTCCCCAAGGAAACCATGAAACCTGGCGAATGTGAAATCTTCACTTAAGAAGTAATACATTGGGATAGGTTGATGTTCCATCCATTCTATAACCTCTTGAGAGAAATGGTCGATAGGGTGAGGTAGTGAATCTTGCAACACTGGTCTCAGAAAATAATCTGCAAACTGATAATAATCTGTTGTTCTTGAAAACATAGGGGTCCACATAGAAATTAGTTGGACATAGCCTCTCATCTATCCTATACATTGGCACATTCCTCCCTAGCCACTAAATTTTTTGATTTAACAATAAATGAACCAAGATGGAAGAATACCTAAATTTGGACTCAACATTGTAGTTTCTCAACTACAGTTTCATATTCCCATCCATCACTTCAGAAAAATCATAGTGCTCAACACCTTTTCTCTTTTGAGCACAAGACCTAAGAAAAAATAGAAAGGGTTAACCTCTTCATCATTGTCGAGCCCAAAAACCCAAGCCAACATCGAGAACACAAACTGCATATCCTTCTTAAATTTTCAAGTCATGAAAGAGATCAACGAATCTGTCCTCTCTATGGCCTTTCCTTTGTCTCATCCTCATAAAAACTTGTTTTCCTAAACATATCTTCTCCTAGAATATCCATATATTCTTCATTGAAAAGGTTGACACCCTAGTCTATAGGGATACACAACATATCACATATAGCTTTTGCCAAAATGGCGATCTTGACCCCATGGCCCTTAACAACCTCTATATTTTTGTTAAACCTCTTTGTACATGCATCAACCAGCTCTGGGAATGGATGTATAGTAGGTAACACAAAATTTGGTAGGCCACTGTTCAACAATTGAAATGCAAAAACTTCTCCTGACTCAAGCCCCATAATCCTCTGAAAAGCACCTTCCTTAAGATTTTTGGGGTTGGTGGATAACTGAGGGTCATAAACATTTTTGGTTATATCTTAAACCACCTCCTTCAAGATGTGTTTGTGCAATTGAAGCTTCCTGCAACATTCAAATGGTTGTTCTTCTGGAGTTGGGGCATTGGTGAATGAGTAGTGCCCAAATATATCAATGTAATCAGGTCATCTGATTGGAACTTCAACCTGTTTGCTAGAGGTGGATGTTTCCACCATGACTATTCGAGAATGATACAAAACCTCTGTGGTTACAACAACTATTTTCCCTTTGCTAAAACTTAACTTTCTTTTGAGAACAATTAATTTATAGGCTTTTGCATGTAGTTATGAGTTTTCTACTATCAATGGCTCATTAAATGTTGCCATCAGGGTAATAGTGTGGATGGGAGATTTGTATCCCTTGGGAATGCTAAGAAAGCTATAGAAATGGAATTAGTACATTCCTTCTACTACCTCTTCTTTCTTTTAATTTGTCATATGGAGCATGCCGAGATGACACAAGGTACTTTTGAAAAGACATGTCTTCACTAATTTGTTAGAGCCTTAGCATGGTAATCCATGTATTTTCCCATTAGTGAACTAGTTGCAACTAATGATGGCGAATGACACACGCCAATCATCAACATATGAGGGAATTTACTCCCTAATGCCCAAATTTATTTCTCAATGTATCCCATCAGACCCTTCGTATGATTTGTCCACCTTGTTTTGTTTGGTCTTAAAATTTCCCATTGCCATCTGACCATAAATAGACATCTCATTGGTGAAGTTCCCTAGTTAGCTTTTTCTATATATAGCTACACCACCTTTTGCAACATTAATTTGAACATATAGTTCTCTAACTTAGTTGGCCTTCCACCTACTCTCTTTCTACCATAATTCACCACTTCATCATGATGTTTTCTGGTCTAGGTATCCCTATTCATCTCCTTCCACGAAAACCACAAAACTATTTTATGGGAGAGATCACTAACAACTATATCAACTGCCTAGTGAAGAATTGTGACCCTCTAATCATGACTACATTCAAGTGGGTCATCAGTATGGACTACCTTACTGACAAGAACTAGCTCTGGAGTAGTTGCAATGTTCTCTCCTACTTCATGGCCTTAGTGTTGGACCTAGGTGTGGCCAACCCCAAGATAATTGCGTTGTGTTAGAAGATGTTTGAAACCTCTCTAATGGAAGGGCTTGAAAAATAGTGTGAGTGGCCATTCTTGGCATCGACATTCCAAGTGCCATGGACCTCTATAGGCACATGGACTTTGGAGTGGATGTGCCCTAGTTTGCCTTACTGACTTTCGCACCATGGACATGGAGATGCACCATTGTTCCTCTCAGCTAGTGGCCACTTTCCTTCTAATGGAGCATAGCGTGGAGAAGGTTCCAGGGATTTCCTAGAAAAAGCACTTTAGTTACCTAGTTACACTTTGCAGTGAGTAGACCCTACGTCTAAAATGCATGACCCGTGTGTGTAGTGTGTTTTTCCCCTACTTGCAATCCACCTGGTGAAATAAGAAGAAGAAAGGAAGGTGAAGTAAAACCCGTTTACGAGTCCCTTTTTGCTTCACCATTGGAGGTGGAAATTTACTATTTATCTAATTGTCGCCTCTTTTTAACAACTTTTTGCTTACTTCCCTTTTTGGGTTTTGCTCAAGAGAGCCTTAAGTAATATTCCAAGCCTCAGGCTATATACTATACTATAAATTTTGTCGATAACATAATATAGTATAACTTTTATTTCTTCTATGTTATTCTGGGCTTTATTCTCAAAAACTTTGAAATAATTTAAAAAATTACATATGGTACATTACTATTAAATTTTTTAAAAGAACCGTGCATTTTAATGGAAAATTCTTAGATAAATACAATCCACTAGTACATCTTAAACCATCTCCTTGATTTTTTGAATGCTCTTTCTTTTGCATGTGTTATTTGCGGAAGGTCCTTTACACGACACTTTGAAATTAGTAGGTCATCCTATTTTCATAGCAAACCTATGTACCTAAGCACTAAACCTTCTTCTCTAGGATTTGGGTAAAAATTCTCTTCATCAAAACACCATTTGATTATTTGATGACAATTAATTGTAGCTCCATGGGCCTTTTCTCTATCTCTTTTAGCCTCGAGTTTATTTTTCAAATTTTTGTACATCAATTTATACAAAGAAAACTTTAGAGATGACTTGAGGGTAATTTGATTTATTAATAAGGCGGCTTGTTTGTAATTGTGCCAATCTCTTTGAGCTGCCAACCCAACACATTTGATTAACCTAGTTAGGCTCTTTTTGGCTGATTTGGTTAACCCACTCCCTTTCATATAACAATGTGATGAATTCTTCAAGAAAATAATATATCTGGTAACAAAATTTAGCCCTTGTGATTCACCTAAACCTTGGGAATTGGTAGGTGTAATGGTCTCGAGCAAACTCAACTAGGCTTTGAGCTTCTTTAGATACTTGTCAAATCTTGTTTTTATGATATGTTCCTACACATGGGTTCTCCTTTATTTCCTTGAACGAAGTGTAGTAGGGTGCTCTTTATTTTCTTCCTCATACTCCTCTAGCTACTCGATAACCATTGTGCCCTTGAGAGCTTGTTGAAAAGACATGTTCTCCTTAATCATTAGGGTGGCTGGGGTCATAATGCTTGTGAAACCTGGCATGAATCCTTGGATAAGGCTAGAATTATATGGGAAAGATCTTATGTTCAATTTTGTACTTTGGACCGTCTTGGGACTTGTTATTATTTTCTCTTAAGAAAATTTATAGCCAAAAAGCTTTCCTTTGGGTGCTCCAAGGAAATACTTTTTTGGACTAAGAACAATCCCAAAACATTGGCCTTTTGAAGAAAATCCCTTTAGGTGATCAAGATGATCACCTTTGCCTGATTAATTTCCTAGATATATGAAAATAATCTGGTTGGGCCTTTTTTAAAATTAATGCACATCCCCCTTTGAAAAACTGCAACAACATAAGAGAGCCCAAACAATGTTCTTGTGTATACAAATGTTTCCCACTTGGTGGTAGTCGTCATCCTTTGTTATTCATATTCCATTATGAAAACTTCATCATTCCTTGGGGAATCATCTATGAAAGAGGATATCTCTATCCTAGTTAGAATCTAGGAGAAATGCCACATCAGTGTCAAGGGGTAAGATCTTTCGGCAAAAGCCTTCTTAAGTCTTGAAAGTCAACATAAAGTTGGATATCCCTATCCCTTTTCCAAGCTGAGACCAAATTTGATACCCAGGTGAAAAATTTGATAGGACATATGACCTTTGACTCACCCCATTTGATGAAATATTGTTTTGCTAGGACATCAACTTATGGGTGGATTATCCTTTATTTTTGCCTGACAGACATGGGTTCTTTATCTAGGGAAATCACTGACTGAACTATACTCGGGTTGCAGCCTCTGAGATTATACATGTAGAATAATTCCTTAAGATTTCTTTTATCCCTATGAGAGGCCCTCCTGCGATTGTTGCTCTTTTACAGTTTCTAACCTCAAATTTATTACAATCCTTTGAAACTATAGAGAATATTTTCTTTCTTGGATCGAAAATTGATTCCAAATGTATTCAGATAAGAAATGTCTGATCAACGATACTATCTTGAGGTCAGGGATTCCCTTGTATATCAAAAGCTTTAAAATTTTGATGAGATCCCATACATTATGTACCTGCTATCTTAGTCATGTATTTATTGTGGTTTCTTGCCCATAGATTTGGCTTGCTATCAATTTTGATTTTTTGTCTGTTTGTTTCTTACTTGCATCCATTTGTTCAATTGGACTCAGTCCATGGACCAAAACTTCATATTTGGTATTATCGGTGGAGCATGGAGGCTGAAAACAATAAGCTCTGGGGTATTCTGATCCCATTGGAAATACCAATCAAACACCTACTCTAGGACCAAATTTGCACATGACACCATTGAAATGTAGGGTCCATACATGATTATCAGACAAATCATCAGATTCCTCCTGACTCTTTACTAGTTTTAGATAGACCTAATCTCCATCGAAAATCACATAGCCGCTCAATCTAGTAGCATGGTAGTTTCCAAATGGATAAGAATTAGCGAACTAATTAAGCAACATCTCTTCTCTTAGAATTTGTTCTTTTATATCTTCTTCTTCTCTAGGAATTTCTACACAATATCTCTCTCCGCTAAAAAGTAAAGGTATTAGTAGCTCCAAAGCATAGATTTGCATCATCCACAATATGTTTGGGATTCAAGGATTCAGATAGAATCTTCATATTTTTCCCATTTTTAGTTCTTAATATCAGGTGGGACCAATCAAGTGCCAAGTAACCACCAAGTTTGGCGGTGAAATCTTTTGATAGACAAATTCTAAAAACTGGTGGAATGTCTATTATTACTACTTCTTGAGTGACTGTTTGGCTTGGGAAGGACAAGAGGGTCAGGGATAGATCCCTTATCTGACCAACGGTCGAGACTTTCTTTCCATCTAGTTGCATAATTCCCTTTCCAAGGGGTTCATACTTTAGCTTTAAAGCATCCATCACTTTTTTGTCATAATGGTTGTGCTAGCTCCTGAATCAATCGTATTATTATGCAACAATTTATCTCCTACTATAAGTGTTAAAAATAAAGGTGTGGGATTTGTTCCACTTATCTCTTTCTCTTTAATGTCGTTCATGTTATTTGCATAAGTTGTTACTTTCAGAGCATGAGGGGGAAGCATAGATCTATCATTTCCTCTCTGATTGTTCAACTGACTCGTGCTTGCCTACAAACTTTTCCCTTCCAATTTCAATGCTTCTTGAAGCATGGTTTTTTGCTCGGGAATCGATATAACATCCCATAATGACACATTAGTAGGTGCCTTCTTCAATTTCTCCACTACGTTAAGCATCCCAATTGTTTGTGACTTTGGCTTAAATGGTGGTATTTATTTTTCTTTTAGGAGAAAACATTCCGCCATGATTGGGCCTGGTGCTCTATTTCCCTCCTTTTCTGCTATTGGTAGGTTATGTGGCTACAAACAAGGTTGGAAGATGGGCCCCGAAGCCTATTTCTCTGAGGGGAATAGTTGACATGGTTGTGGATGTGGTAGAGCTTGTTGTATATATTCCCCTATATGCATTCTTTCCAATCTCATGTTGTAATCTGACTACACTTGTGGAATTCCAGTTGTCAGGGCTTCATTTGCAGACAAAACATCATTTTCTTCCAACCATGAGAAGAGAGCTTGGTTAGGTACAATTTCTAATTCTTGTTCAATGTACATCCCTTGCATCTATGCCCTAAAACAAGCATTCTCCATTTCAAGTGACCTATATTCATCTACATTTGGAGACATACCCTTACTCATTTTTTTTTCCACCTTTTGTTGCATATTTCCCCTTGGATAGTTTTAGGGAATATGGCTATCATTGCACGGGAAGCACCAGACATTTTCATCCTCTGCCAAATTGTTCTGGCCTGGGACTATCTCTTTATTTAGACTACCCTTGACTATTTGTAATGGCATAGTGATCAGGACTATCTGATTTGTTGATGACGTCTGTTGGCCTCCTCCTCTATAGGATCCTTGATATGAATTCTATTGCTAAGGTGGCTTTCCTCCATCATAGACCTGAGTGGTCATTTTTGAAGGCATTTCTTATTGTCATTTGATAATGACTAATTCATTAGAAAAATTTTGCATCAGATCTTTTATATCAACAATATCCACCGCCATTGATGAGAGACTCAACGTGCTTGCTTGAGTAGTAGGGTACTCATCTATGGGCTGTGGGGTGACCAACTTTAATTGTGTGGTAGGAGTGCTTGGATTGGCCTCCTCCCAATGGCCATTAGAGATTTCTGAAAATACTGGCATTGGTTTCTAAGGCAGAAGTTTCCCAACATTGATCAAGTTATTCTCTCTATGTACTGCCACCTCGTATGCATCAGGTAGGATATTCCCTCCCATGGAAGTTATCATAACTATGATGTCTGGATTGATATCCTTTAAATAGAACATGAATACCATCGCGATCTAAGGTCGAGCAATCATAGGGATCCTTTTCCAAGTATTGTGGAACCTGGTATTAAAATCACTCATGGCTTCATGTGGAGCCCTCTTGATGGTAATTAGTTGTTGAAATAGTGAGGAATAGTCTCCATTTTCTAAGAATCATTCGAACAGGCATTGTTTGAGTTGGTACCAACAAATAATGGAACCCAAGGCTAGAGATCTATACTAGTCTTGAGCCTTTCCTTTAAAAGAGGTGGGTAGTAGTCTTAACACAATGTTTTCCTCTGATATGTTGTGTACCCTACATACCTCTGCTATATCTTAAAGGTGTTCAGAAGGGGTTTTGAAATCCTCCCTAGAGAATCTTGGAATAGCCTTTAGGGCATTAGCAAGTATGGTAGGCCATACATATGGGGGTGTGGGTGGTTGTAGTGGACTACCACTGTCCCATGTTATGAAATTCCTATCAGCATGAGGAGGCACATGAGTCATGAAAAAAAGATTCCTATGAATCAGATATACAGGCAATCTTATCTAGAAATTTAAGCCTCCGGGTGGAGTAGATAAGGCTCTAGATACTGGGCTATAACTTCTCACTCTATTACTCCTTATAGGTGATATAGAACCTATAGTTCTTGTCCTTCTACCATTTGAGGTAGGTAGCTGAGAGTACTAGAAGTGACCTCTTGAGGATGCTCTTGTTTGGACTCTGGGAAAAAAACTTTTAGTTTCCTTCCTTAGTCTGATTTAAGAAATATTTCTGACTTATAATCAAGTGTTTGGAAAGACTTCTATCCCACTGGGCATGCTAGAAAAATAACTGTTGATTATCAAAGCTTGCACTTCTCCAATAGTCTTATGGGAAATCTAGCGAGTGGAGGACAAATTGCGTCTCACTGAATACATCTAGGTTTTTTTTAGAAATTAAACTAGATTATTTTGGGGTTTTGAGATAACGGAGGAAGGAAATGTAGCTATGAAACATAAAAGTTGATGCACCAAAGCTTTTACAACATTTCAAACCCAAGTTATTCCTATGATTGATATAAAGGACACATAATGCCACAACCCCTCATTATTGGAAAGAGAACGAACAACAAAGGCTAACTTCAAGCACAATGCATACTTTCAAATATTTCCACAAGTAGTGTTCATTGAGGTTTGATCAAACATAAATATTCCTTAGAGTAAAAGAATAGTATTCCAGAAATTACAAGAACTATGTCTCCTAATACAACATAGCATAACATAATAAAAAATTTAAGGAAAGTAGAAAAATTCCAATGACATAGTCCAATTCTCCTAAGTTACTATTCCATCACACAATCATAAAGCATAGAAATTCATTATTTAAACTATGAGAATATAGCTTGCAAGACACAGTGTTTCATTCAAAGCAACAATATAAAGAAAGAAAGCTTGAAAAAGGCCATACATGCACAATCTCAATAAATTCCCCTCAATAGTTTGTGCTTTAATTAAAAATAAACTTTGAACAAAGGTCAGATTCTAATCCAATAATAGTTTAAACCTTAATGGGTATAATATGCCAAAACAAATTAATTCTATAATTTGCTTTTGGAAACAATTCTTAAAACTTTTAAGAAAACTAAAAGGAAACCCTTCTTTTGACAAAGAAAACAACTCCTCTTGAAAAATCCTCTCTTTTTTATTTGTGTCGCTACCTTCCATATATATCCACCAAAGAAAGAAACATCGCCTCAGTCTGGATTAATTGCCACTAGGTGTTGACAGTTGATAGCACACGATCTGATCATAAAACTTGGGTTAGGCTGTAGAAGATCTTTGCATTAAATCCTTAGCTACTACATTAATACCCTCTCGATATTTTAGCAAAGATAAGAAACCAAATGTGATCAAATCCTAGGAATAATAGCCTAGAAAAGGACCCAATTGATTGATCACATCACTATGAGGTATCATCTCAAAACTTCCGTCCAGAAATTTGAGAAAAGAAAAGAAAAGGCCAGCTAGCCCAGAAAAACTCCTCAATAGATATCTTTATAGGCAGTGCAGATAACCCGTAGCAAGGAGATGATGTGTCAGCAAGGCGAAAACTCCCAAGGTCATAAATATAGCTCCCAAGAAAATTTTTGACAAGCAAACACGTGTCTCGAACCTTCTCCCTAAAGGAAGATGAAAAGATAAAAGTTGTGCAACCACCACATGGTGTATTGCACACCTTTTCAATAATTTTATTTGAGTGCGTGTGCACTTGACATTGGAGACATTTATGCAAACCAAAATAAAATGAGAGGCAAAAAGAACCTTTACAATATTCAATAGTTACATTTCACCAGGAAGACCCGATACATGTAGGGTCTAGAGAACCACATTATTGAGAGATTCCTATTAGACAGTGTAGCCCAATAGTTCAAAGAGGTCCATGACAAACCTGATGATGCATACAAGGCCATTTTTGTGAGTCAACATGAGAGGTTCCCACATGGGGACTGACTATCCTATCTCTCAAGGCAGTAGAGAGCTTCAAACAATTAGTGGCTCAACCTTAGGAATATGATCAAGGATAGGTGGTAGCTCAGACTATTCCTACATATGATGATTGGTTTGTCCCTCCTAGATGATTGACAGATCCAATGGGTGCTCCTTCCAAAGGGAGACCAATAGGTAGAGGAGCAGGGAGAGGCAAGGGACATGATGGCTAAGATGGTTAGGTTCTGCCACTGATTATACAATAGTCTCCATATTTATAGCCACAAGTTCAACCTTAGCCGGGACCACCACCACCACTAGAGTCTTGGGATGTGCATATACAATAGCTATAGTAGTAGGTGTAGACATTGACTGGTGAGCAGGATAAAGCCCACTAGCAGGTTTTGGTTATTACTGCTAAGCGAGACCAAGCTTGACAATAATTGGTTGTGGTCAGAATTGAGAGAGATCAAGCATTACAACAAGTACAGGATGTGATGAGAGAGAGAGAGAGATCAGGAGGTTTCTTGGTGTCAACAGATTGAGGTGAAGATGGTGGCCAGTCATGGTTAGATAGTGTAAACGCAGTTGTACAGAGAGGCAATTACAAAGGCTACATATTATAGGCAACACTATCATCATGATGTACCAACGACATTGAGACAGTTGGATTTTTCACAACGTAGTGATGCATAGCTGTGAGCAGAGGATCACCTTGAGAGGCAGGCTGGAGAGGGTAGTAGCCATCAAGGCTAGCTATTATGTATAGACACTTTTTGATATTTCCCCATTCTTTATCATAGATATACATTCATCGGCTCCTTTTTGATAGCCTCATGGATATTTTACTTCTGATCGATGTTTATACACTAATCCAGATTTTGTACCATGACATTCATTTTTTGATATACATATGATATGAATACAGATTATTTATTATGTGATGTGTTCACTTTATTTCATGTATGGATGCATTATATTTTATCATGATATGGATGGATGCAATGTTAAGTTCTTTTTCATTATCTTTTCATGATATGCCTTAGAATGGATGATATGGATGTAGATGTTATGAATGAAAATGATGTGGATGCATTTATTTTTATATATTTTCTATTGAAATTTATGATGATGATGTATGCATGTGGGTGTATTGATATAAATGCTTATGATATGCAATGATTTAAGATGCTTAAAAAAATAAATCTCTATTATTCATCACAACTCAAATGATTTTGTAGAAATGTATGATGCAATATGCAATGATTATGCTGATGGATGTTTTATGATTATGAGATGTGTGCATGTTGATGGTTTCTAGATGCAGGGTGGATGCATTGATGATGTTTTTGTTGACTTTCATGATACTAGGTTAGCATGGAGAGAAGATATAAGAATGAAGAATGAATGACCATTGATTACAATGGTTGTTTCAAAATATCCAACAAGTCCTTGATCCATCGAGACTTTATCAAAGATGGTGACGAGACAATACAAAATACAGGATGAGATGCTCACACTTCGGGATTGGGATTTTCCATCATTCCTTATTTTTCAATATCACACATAGACATGATCCATGAAGGTATTGATAATCAGGATTGTATTGTATCTATTGTAATAGACTTTGACTCAAAAAAAAAAAAAGGATAGTTCTCGTTCAAACCTTAACATACAAAAACCTTATTGGAATGTAAGTTAGAAGCTTAGAACATATTGGACCAAAGCATACACAATATTAAACAACATACCCTAAATGGCCTTCCTACACAAAACTAAGAAAGTATGTGCCAAGATTATTTTACAAGAGTATCCACAAGCACAAAAAATTAAAGATAATGATCAATTCCCCATCCCTTTTTATCTAAATCATTTTTTCATACATCATCGAGAGGTAATTGGAATGGGTCATTAAGATAAATCATAAGAAAAGATCAAAGATAAACAATCAGTGTTATCTATAGCTCTTGCCTAGTTTACATTTAGCTAAAGTATTGTTTGATATTGATGTCCATTCTAGGAAGGATACATCGTAGGACATGTTGATCAGAGGTTGTTTGATGTTAGGATGATGATGCTAAGATGATTCATTGCAATAAACTCCACTAACGCATTTACCTATGTTCTAGACTTTAGATTTTGACACTAAGGTTCGCACTTTAAAACTTGCTATACTTTTTTTTTACATTTTTTGCCAGAGGTTGAAGGTGATGATTGATTTATTATGGGTGAAAGTTTATTGCAGGTGAAAGCGAAATTAGATGGATGGGTTTTGGATTTTTTGGAATATTTTAATGTTTTTGGTATTTTGAGAATGTTTTGAGGCTATTTTATGGGTGTTTTGAAAGTTTAAATGAATGTTTAGGATTTTTTATTTTCTAAGGATGTTTAGGGTTTTCTAAGATAGTTGAGGATTTTTAGGTCTTTTGAATGTTTTCTATTATTTTTGGATTTTCAAATTTCTAATGTTTTTGTGTTTTTGAGAATATTTGGATGCTTAGAGATTTTCAAGGGTTTGAATGTTCATGACTTTTCAAATATTTGAATGTTTAGGGTTTTTTTTAGAATTTCTAAGTTTCGACCAAGAACCTAACCTAAGAGACCTATCCTATTGGCCTTAGGGGATGATCAAAGATTAGCCTTGCCTATGTTATACACGTAGAGACCATGAAATTTGACTGACTCAACCTATTTACAAGATGAGGATATGAACAGATGAAAGATGCTAGTTTATTATGACCAACTCCTAAAGGATTTACCTAAGGTGTCTCGGGGCACATCAATGATGGCCTTCCCTACATTCAAGCTAAGGGACCTATAGTTTGACAAGAGGACTCTATTTTTTAAATTTTCAATGCTTGACCTTTTTTAGGATTTTTTTATGTTTTTTAGATGTTTTGGATTTTATCCTTTACAATTTTTTGAATGTTTTTGGATTTTAGTTATACAAGATTTTGCAAATGTTTTTGGATTTTTTAGATAAGATTTTATTAATGTTTTTGGTATTTTCTAATAAGATATGATCTCAAGATATACAAGAACCTGATTGTGATCCATAACAAAATGTCCCTAGTATGACATGTTAGACTACTTTGATAAAGGTAGGAAAAACTAACCTTTAGAATATGCCAACTAATGCTAAAGGGTTCATGATACCTTATAGCTCCAAGCCATGATAAGGATGCATATGAGGGATAAATGGCAATGCAAAGAATGATAGGACAAAAGATCCAAAGAATAGATGGAGGTACTTTATTTATGTAAGGTTCCTATTTTCTAGGTTCTCACCAAGGTACTTTCCCAAAGTTCCACCGAAGTTGTTTTCACTAGAGGATGATTTTTTTCTTTACTTTTTTAATCATTTTCTCATTTTTTTTGGATTTTGAATATTTTATGATTTTTTTGTATTTTCAAATTTATACCCTTTGAGAATAGGCATAATTTTTTTTGAGATGCAAGTTGTTGGTTGGCTCTTGCAAGGTTTCACCTTCAGGCGTTGACAATTGATATGTTCCTGATCCATAGCTTGCTATGATGATAAAGGGACCTAACCAATTAGGTTCAAACTTTCCTTTGTTGACTTGATTTGGAAGGTTCTTTTGATTCTGCTTTAATACTAGATCTCCTACCTAGAATGAATGACATCTGATTGTCTTGGTATAGCCCCATTTCAGTCAGTTTTGATATACTTGCAAGTGATTGAGGGCACCAAGATGATGTTCAGCCTAGAATTCTAGCTCATTTAGTTAAGACACTCTATATTCTTCCTTAGTTATCAGGTTCTATAGTGATACTCACAATGATGGGAGCTCAATCTCAATAGGAAAGATGGCTTATGATCCATAGACCAATGAGAAAGGGGTTGCATCTGTAGTCATGTGAATACTAGATCGATAAGCCTAGAGAGAGGGATTTAGTTGTAGATGACAGTCATGACTAGCTTCATTCACTATTTTCTTTAGGATTTTTAGGATAGTTTTGTTTGTAGCCTCAACTTGACCATTTCCTTGGGGATAGTATGGGGTAGAGAATCAGTGTTGGATATTGAATCTTTGGCACATCTCTTTCACATCTTGATTTTTAAAAGGGGTTCCATTGTCTAAGATAAGGTTTTTTGGAACACCATAACAAAATATTAGGTAATTCAGGATAAAGTTGGCAATCTATTTCCCCATTATGTAAGTCATAGGAATGGCTTCAACCCACTTAGTAAAGTACTCAGTGGCGATTATGATAAACTTGTGGCCATTGGATGAGGTTGGAGTGATTTTTCCTATGAGGTCAAGTCCCCACTATGAAAAAGGCCATGGTGTGATCATTGGCTACAATTCTTTAGTTGGAGCATCAATCAGATCCCCATGCTATTGACACTAGATGCATTTCCGCACATAATGTTGATCTTCTTTTTCCATGGTTGGCCAATAGTACCCCATCCTCAACAGTTTCTTAGCTAATGTCATATAGCTAGAATGGGACCCACATATGCCATTATGTACTTTTGTTAAAGTAGTTAAGGCTTCCTCTTGGTTAAGAAATCATAGTAATGTCCCTTTGATGCTTTGATGGTAAAGGGCATCACTTAGGATCATGAATCGAGATGCCTTTTTAACAAAGGTCTTTTTAAGGTTCAGGGTGATATCAGATGGGAGAGTTCCTCTGTTAAGGTAAGTAAATATGTCATGGTACCACAGGGATCTAGGACCAACAATGACAAGTAAATTCAAATTTAGGGATTTTGAAAGTTCATACGAGAATTTGTTCTCCCAAGAATTCACATTGGAGGATTTTGTTTGGCATGTCTTGTAGTGATCCAATTATTTCCATGGTATCTGCTACTCTATTGTTCATGCGAGGAATCTACTTAAAATTTATATCTATAAAAATGTCTTTGAGATTGTCCACCATCTTCTTGCAAGGAGTGAGCTTGTCATCTTTAGTTTGATAGTAATCATTGACTTGGTTGATAACCAATTGAGTCTCCATAGAATTTCATCTCTTGGATATGCCATTGAATGACTATTCTTCGACCTATGATTAGGGATTCGTACTCAACAATGTTGTTGGTATAGGGAAATGATAGCCTACAAAATTTTGGGATACAATCACCTTGAGAGGTGATGAAAAGAATGCTTGCTCCTAATCCATGTTGGGTGAATGATTCATAAAAGTACATATTCCACTAAGTTGTGAGATTGATAAGGAACACTGAATCATTAGGAAACTCATATACCAAATGGTTCTCAACATAGATGGGTGCTTCTGGTAGTTGATCTATAATCACTTTTCCTTTGATTTCCTTGCACTCCACATACTCTATGTCAAATTTTGTTAAGATCGTCACCCATTTAGCCATTTGTCCTACGAGGGTTGCTTTGGATAATGTATATTTTAGTGGATCAATCTTTGCAATGAGCTTGATTTGATGTGACAACATGTAGTCCCTAAAATTTTGTGAATCAAAAACTATTCCTAGGCATGCCTTCTCAATGGGTGTATAGTTCATCTCATAGCCCACCAAGGTTCTGCTAATGTAGTAGATGGCTCTTTCCTTTCCTTTTTCATCATGTTGTGCTAAAATAGCTCCTAGTGCTACTAGTGTTGCTGAGATGTATAGGATTAGTGGCTTGTTTGATATTAGTGGAATGAGTACTAGAGGTGTTAGTAAATAATATTTGATCTGTTGGAAAGTTTTATCACACTTATCATCCCACCTGTAGGTTATCCCTTTATGAAGAAGATGTGAAAAGGGGTCAATTTTATTTGATAGTCGGGCTATGAACCTTCTGATGGACTACAATCTACCTTGTAATCCTCTCATCTATTTTAATGTTTGCGGTGGTTCCATTTTTAGGATGGGTTTTACCTTTACTACATCAATTTATATCCCTCTTTGTGAGACAATGAATCCAAGAAGTTTCCCTGATGTGACCCCAAAGATACACTTTTTTAGATTCAATCGTACCTTGTATTCTTCAAGTATGTCAAAGATAGGGCCTAAGACTTGTATGTGCTCACTTCTCTTCTTTTATTTTTCCAAAATATCATCCACATAATCTTCAACCGTTTTATGGATCATTTCATGAAAGATGAGGGTAATTACTCTTTGATAGGTTTCTCTTGCATTCTTTAACTCGAATGGCATCACATTCCAGCAATAGGTTCCCCATGGACAAGTAAATGTAGTTTTGTGTTGATCCTCCTTGGTGATTATGATTTGATTGTAGCCTAGAAAACCATCCATGAGTGACAATATTTTGTGCCCAGCTCTGAATTCCACAATGCGATTGATGTTGGGAAGAGGGAAATCATCCTTGGACATGCCTTGTTTAGATATCTTAAGTCAGTGCATATTCTTATGCCCCCAATCGGTTTTGATATAGTACCAAGCTTGAAACCCACTTAGGATAATATATCGGTTGGATGAATCCAATGTCAAAAAGCTTTTGTAATTCTAGTTTAACCAAAAGTGCAATTTGGGGATGCATCTTCCTTATTTTTTTCTTAACTGGTTTGGCTTTAGGAAAAATTGCTAAGTGATGAATAACCACTTCTATATCAACGCTTAACAAATCTGTGTATGACCATGCAAATTTATCTCTTTTCTCTTTGAGGAATGTTTCTAGGTTCTTGTGCTCTTCATCCATTAATGCTTTAGCATAGAAAGTGATCTTAGGTGCTTCCTCTATTCCCACATTGACTAGAGTGGATTTTTCTACTAGTACTACTAACTTCTCTAGATGCATTACACTAAGGGAGAGATTGAATCCCTTATCCTTCGGTGCCTCAGAGAGGTTTTCATCATCGGATGCATCCTCTTTGTTACTATTCTAGGATCAAAGAGTACCATGAGGTGGTTTTCACTGAAGGATGCACATATTAGTTGTATTTCATTTATTTTTTGATTGAAGGATACAATCCTTTCCCCATAATATGTCGTTGTATCAAGCTCTATGTTGAAGCCTGCTTTGTGATCGTCCCATGATATGTTGTCATGGAGTCCCATGAATTTTGAGATTGCTTCATTTTTTTTGGAATAAATCTAGAATCGGTGGTCCTTGTGGGTCCATGTCAATGAGTTGTGGGTATACTAGGTGTATTTTAGTTAGTTGGTTACCTGAGACATAGGATGTTATGGATACCATAAAGAGGGTGTTGTTCTCAAATAGGTCAGCAACGTCAAGGGGAAACTCATCTAAGGTTGTATCATGCAATGTAAGTGACCAAGTGGAAGCCTCAACTCATTTAGTAGAAATTCATTTTCCAATAAGTGTGACCTTGCTTGTAGTACAACCCGAACCAATATTCTTTATTCATTCCTTAAGAACAATGGATTCTAGTAAACCATTGTCATTCTATCCTAGCTTCTCATTCTTGTTATACCCCATGTTCTTCATTAGTTGTAAGCCTTTTTTATCATCTTCCATGGGAAGAACAGGAATAGGTCATTCATCTTGATAAATAAGTTTAGAGATGTCTTCTTCATTGACATCTTCTTGGTTCAAATCTCCCCACTTGGTGAAGGTAGAGGTTGCCATCTTGATTGTTTTGGGTTCTTTGGTGCTAGACGTGGGTTTCCCATGAGATTGAGGAGAAATAGGTAACTCTCCTAAGACAAAGGTATTTTTTAATAGTTTATAGTTTCCACAACCATCATCCTAGATCTTTGGTTTGACATTGGGTATACCTTACATAATGGGAACTTTTTTTGCGGAGGTAGATGCTAGAGATGATGGGTCAATAAATGAGCTTGGTGGTGTAGGCCCTTCATAATTTTTGGGTATTTTTTGGTATCTTATAGAACTTAGCTTCAAGACTTTTACAATAGTAGAAAGGCTTAGGATCTCCATGGATAGTGATTTATCTTCCTTCAAAAGGAAACTTCACACATTGATGATAAGTTGAGGCTTCAAGTTTTAAAGCATGGATCCAAGTTTGACCAAGAAGTATGTTATAGGGAAGATCAAGATCAAGCACTTGTTATGTACACTAGTACAAAAAAAACAATATATGACTAAATAAACTACTAAAAATTGCATATAAATGACTAATTTTGGTCACGCGACCATTAGTAGTTTATTGCCGGTCATTTATAACGCGACCAAATTTATGACTAAACTATTTTAGTCATTTATCTAGTCATTGATTTGGTCATTGATTTAGTCATTAATTTAGTCATTGATTGTTGTTAATTGGTCATTTATTTAGTCTTGGTAGTGATTTATTTAGTCATATATTTAGTCATTAATTTATTCATATATTTAGTCATTAATTTAGTGATTGATTATTGTTAACTGGTCATTTATTTAGTCATGGTAGTCATTATATAGTCATTTATTTAGTCATGGTTTAGTCATTTATTTAGTCATGTTAATCATTTATTTAGTCATTTATGAACTAATGTTTTCAGATGTGTATGCAAACTCTTATGTTTGGAGAATACTATTACAATAACTAGTCTATGAAATTGCAAACCAAGAGAAAATTCTTTTGTGATTGAATAATATAAAACTTTAAAGCTCTCATGTTATTAAAACTTCAACAAATTTGGGATTGAAACAACATTGGAAAATAATTCTCTATATATTCAAACTGTATATAAAATATGTTACAAAGAACTCTATATATAGAGTTTTGAATACAAAATATTTTGCAGTATGCAAATTGCTGATTTATTATACTTTTAAAATTGAAAAAAAAACTAAAACTAAATGGTGTGAATGTATGTCTTTAGTGATGCCACTATTGCACATGAGATGGGCAGTAAATGCATCTAGTAAGGCACTAGTTTTGCATTTTCTCCTTGCTTTGTACCTATCCACAATAAAAAATAAACATATTACTAGGTAGCATAAACAACAAATATCTTAAAAGCATATATCCATAAGCATTAGAGTAAGTCTAATAAATAAAAATGCATAGAATTAATAATATTACAAAAGAAATGCATTTGCAAAAGAATTAATATCAAAGTAATATCTTAAATATTACTAGCTTATCAGAGCAATATCTCCTTGCTATGTACTATCCATAAACATATTACTAAATAGCTATAAACAATGAATATCTTAAATGCAAATACCCATAAGCATTAGACTAATTCTAATAAATAAAAATGCATAGAATTAATGATATTGCAAAAGAAATGCATTTGCAAAAGAATAAATATCAAAGTAATATCTTAAATATATTACTAGATTATCAAAGTAAGTCTAATAAATAAAAAATGCATAGAATTAGTGATATTGCAAAAGAAATAATATCTACTTTTTCTATTTTGGATTCAATTATTGTATTATTCTTTAAATCGAATCACAATATCTTGAAAACTTATTTTATTCTAAATTTAAATTAAATTCTAATTTCTAATTTAACAAATACTAATTTAGATATAAAAGCAACCTTTATTTTTTCTTTTTTCTTTTCTAATGAAAAAGAAAAACTAAAAAAGAAAGATTGCTTCAAAAAACTAAGCTAGTAATAAAATTATTTAAGAAAAACTAAAAAAATTATTAGAATGTCTCTTGATAATTAAAATTATATTGTAATAAAATTATTTAAGAAAAACTAAAAACTTCAATTTCATTCTAAATTTAAATTTCATTATTTCATTCTAAATTTAATTAAAATTCTAATTTCTAATTTAACAATTACTAATTTAGATATAAAAGCAACCTTTCTTTTTTAGTTTTTCTTTTCTAATGAAAAAGAAAAACTAAAAAAGAAAGATGCTTCAAAAAAACTAAGCTAGTAATAAAATTATTTAAGAAAAACTAAAAAAATTATTAGAATGTCTCTTGATAATTAAAATTATATTGTAATAAAATTATTTAAGAAAAACTAAAAACTTCAATTTCATTCTAAATTTAAATTTCATTATTTCATTCTAAATTTAATTAAAATTCTAATTTCTAATTTAACAATTACTAATTTAGATATTTTCTTTTTTAGTTTTTCTTTTCTAATGAAAAAGAAAAACTAAAAAAGAAAGATTGCTTCAAAAAAACTAAGCTAGTAATAAAATTATTTAAGAAAAACTAAAAAAATTATTAGAATGTCTCTTGATAATTAAAATTATATTGTAATAAAATTATTTAAGAAAAACTAAAAACTTCAATTTCATTCTAAATTTAAATTTCATTATTTCATTCTAAATTTAATTAAAATTCTAATTTCTAATTTAACAATTACTAATTTAGATATAAAAGCAACCTTTCTTTTAAAGAAAAACTAAAAAAGAAAGAATGTTTCAAAAAAACTAAGCTAGTAATAAAATTATTTAAGAAAAACTAAAAACTTAAATTTTAATTTCTAATTTAACAATTACTAATTTAGATATAAAAGCAACCTTTCTTTTTTAAGTTTTCTTTTCTAATGAAAAACAAAAACTAAAAAGGAAAGATTGCTTCAAAAAAAACAAAGCTAGTAATAAAATTATTTAAGAAAAACTAAAAAAATTATTAGAATGTCTCTTGATAACTAAAATTCTATTGTAATAAAATTATTTAAGAAAAACTAAAAACTTAAAAAAAACTTAAATGTATATTATTGACTGCAACCATGAATGGAAGATACACTATGAAGCTGTGAATGTGCTCAAAATTATTGAAAGCACTGTGAGAATAAAATGGGTTCAAGAATACAAGCCTAGATTATTTACAAAATCTACTTCAAAAGCAAAATCTGAAAATGAATGAAAATAGGCCAGAGATTTTAGGAAATGCCAAAAGTTGTGATATTAAGTGGAAAGAAGCTAAAACAAAGCCCTTTATTAAAATCAAGATTTCCAATAAATATAATAATTCTCTCAGTTATGAAGGTTCTCTCTAGGAATTCAAACACACTTTGGCTACTCCTGTCCAATCTGTCATTCATCCCATTCACAATCAGACACTTTACTTGATGAAGAGCATAAAAGAAAATTAAAGAAAGAATTTCAGGGCATGCCATTTATATAATTTTTTGGAGTTTGTTTTGTGGAAACGTCAAGTATACAAAAAATTTGTTTATTGAGTATTGGGTCTCTACCACACAGCCATGATGAAGAGAAAATGAACAAAAATAAAAATACCCAAAATGCTATGAAGGTCATGGCCATTAGAACATAGAAAGCCCTCAAAATAATGAAAATAGTAAGTTGAGAGTGCGAAGTTTTACATTTTCTATAGAAAGAAAGTAACCCATCAAGATTTGTGCAGGGAGATACAAGAGTTTTTATCATATTGCCTCTACTGAGCTTGAATCGAGCCTATTCTCATAAAAATTTAAGAGATAAGAATAATGAAACTTACACAAGATTGTTGTAAAGGAGACACCCTCCAAAGTCTTTAGAAATGAGCCTCAAAGATACTCCAATGGCAGTCAAACAAAGATGAGAGATATCAACAAATGGTAAGCAAAGGAAATACAACAGAAAAATACTTAGTCGCGGCCAAGTGAGTTCAATAAAATGCTTCAAAATGGAGAATACTTTTCAGTTTCAAAACCAAAGACTTACCTTTGCAAGATTTTTTTTTTTTAGGAAAATCATCAGAAACAACAAAATGAGTAACCATTCCACTCTCAAACCCTACCCCTACCCAGGCATGGTAGTGCTGAGTTTTCCCCAAAAATACAAGTGAAAAATGGAATGAGTTTCTTCTCCAAAAATACCAGTGACAAATGAAATGGGATTAGGGCTTGGTTTCTTTTTGATTTAGGGTTTTTTCATTACCCTAAACTAAATGGTTGATTTTTCACATTGTATTAAAGAAAATAGGTACCTTTTTATGATTTTTATTAGAAAAGTCAAATACCATCGCCCACTTTCCCGCTTCTTTACTTCATTTGATTTTGATTTTAAAATTAAATCTCCCACTTTTAAATATATTATAATATTATATTTATTTATTTATTTATTTATTTATTTATTTTTTTAGACCAGGGAATCGGGTAGCATGACCCCTATAAACTGCATAAACTTTTAACGCGCCGCAAGGCATTCGCCCTGACGGGAGACTAGAACTCATGACCGCAGAGCTGCAACGAATTACTTACTAACCGAAGGGCAGCCCTATAATATTATATTTATATTATATATAAATATTATATAATATTATATAATATAATATTATATTATATTATAATATAACAATTATATTATATTATTATATAATATATTATATATATAATAATATAATATATATATTATTATATAATATTAGTATTTAATATAATATTATATAATAATATGTGTTATATAATATCATATTATATTATAATTTATTATTATAATATATTGTATTGTAATATAATATATTATTATTATTATATTATATTATAATACAATACACTCCCTCAATTCAATTTTTTTTAATTAACCACTTTAATTTTATATTGTCTAATTTTTATGTGTGACTAATTATTTAGTCATCTTTATTTGTGTTTTGAAATGAAAGATAGCCCTCAAAATGCAATTGGATTGTTTAAATCATATTTTATTAGTGAAATTGACCACAATTTCTCTTTGATACATTTGACATGCTAACACAACAAGAAAATCAAACTGGCTTCAAATCATAGTTAAAAACATTAATGATTCATTAACATAATGAGTAATAAAAGTTAAAAAATGTAAATGTTAATTTTTTTTATAAAATATGTGAAGGCCTTAAGACTGCACCGAGAGCCAATGCCTTCCACACAATAAGTATTTTTGGTGCATCAAGCAACCTAGGCAGCCAAATGGCCCACTTAGGTAGGGGTCCCATGAGGGTGGCTTAAGCTCTATAGATTATGATCAAATTTGAAAGAAAAAATAATAGAGTAATAGTCATTAATTTAGTCATTTTTATTTGTCTGATATTAGTCATTTAGTTGTGATTTTACCCAATGACCAAATTAGTCATTTATTTGCCAAATTCTACTAGTGTTAGTCATGTGACTAAAATTTTTAGTCGTGTGACTAAAAGTTTTAGTCGTGTGACTAAAAGTTTTAGTCATGTAGTCATTTATTTGCCAACTTCTACTAGTGGTAGTTTCTACAATAAGAGGTCCCACTTGGATTGGAAGTGCAATAATTCCTTGTGATACTCATTCTTGGTCATCATATGTATGCTCTAATGGTGGTACTCTTTGTCTTCTCAATAGTCTCTTCTGAATAGCCTATATTTTTTTATCAATTGCAGGGTACAAATGTTAAGACCAACACCTCCATCTACCAAGACTCTTTTGACCTTGTTTTTATGAATGATAACTTCAAGGTGTAAAGCATAGTTATGAGATGTTTGTGATGGTAGCTCTTGCTTAGAAAATATTAGAAGATGGCTGATGATATGCCCTACTATTTCTTGAAACTGATTGGTATCAGTATTGTCAAGAAGAGATGACTCAGACAAGGCTTTTTCCAATATTTCCCTATATGTGACAGATATCCTTAAGATTATACTTGCTAGAATTATATTTGGGAAAAGTAGGTTGTGTCCTAGATTGAGATGGGACTCCTTGAATGGTTATTTTTCCACATCGTGTGGTGACTCTGCATTCCATACTAGCTCCTTTGATGGTGACAATAGTGATAATGTTATCATAGGAGGAAACTACATTGGAATAGGTATGCTACACATTGGTATAATCCTTATCTTTTCTGTTGTTGTTTTCTTTGTTATGATACGACATAGAGTTCTTGTATATTTTGAGATCCCAATTCCCAACTGGTACCTCAATAGAAATGGTATTGTTTTCTATGAGATCTCAGATGATTTCCTTGAGTTTCATGTAGTTTTTTGTTTTGTGTTCTTTTATTTTATGAAAGTCATAGAGATCATGCTTGTTGTACTAGGATGGCTTCTCTTGTGGTGCTTGGTAGTTTTCAAAGTTTGGAAGTGTTATTAAATTTGACTCTACCAACTTGTTCATGATCATTTCAATAGGTTCTGATAACTATGTGTACTTGCATTTGGGATAGTTGTTCCTATTTTTGGTTTGTCTTTGTTCCATGTTAACATTACTGATCTGATTGTTCTAAGGTGGTTTTGATTATTGTACAGTTGGTTGGATATTAGCAACTTGATTGTTATTGGGTCTAGGAACACTTAGCTTGACTATCTTAACATCTTCTACAACTTCATTCATTGTGTTTTTGTTCTTATCCCATACATGAGGTTTCTCATTTGAACTAGTTGAAGGATAATTTCCTTTGTAAGCTTGTGTATTTCCTTGTGATATTAAGTCTCTTTTGATGTTAATGGCTCTAGGGAAAAGTCCGTAGTATGATGTAATGTATTTCATATTCAAGTGGAATGACAGATTTGGATCCAAATTGGCTATGATGATTCCAACTTTTGTTTGTTAGGAAGAGGCCACTTGCTTTTACTAGCTCTTTGTCTCCATCCTTCTAAGAAATTAGTGCAAGTTTCTCCTTGGTTTTTTCTAACAGTGTATAATTCTTCTAGATTGACGTCCATGCCAAGATTGGAGTAGTGATCGATGAATTTATCACTGATTTCTTGAAGAATTTTGATACTAGGAGGAAAATAAGAAAACCAATCCATAGCATCACCTGTTAAATGTTGATAGAAGATGCACATTAGATATGAATTATTGTAAGCCACCTCCATGCACATGACATTAAATTATTTGATATGGTCCACAGGACTTCCTCCCCCTTTATATTTGACAAATTTGGGGATTTCAAAACTAGGAGGGAATGGTTTCATTGCTATGTTTTGATCAAATGGGTAAGGACACAACTTTTGTGTATGAGGTTTCTTTGTTTTACCCATATGAAGGTCCTTCATTTCTTGTGAGATTGTTTTCATTTTTTATACTATATCATCTTGTGGGTTGGGTGGAGGAACATATGGTGGGATGATAGATGAATTGTATGGAGTGTATAGTGGTGTGAGATTTTATGAAGATGATGGGGGAATTGATGTATATTTTCCTAATGTGTCTGGATTGACAATGTTCAAATGAGGATAATAAGAACCTTGTTGTTGTTGTTTGACATTCTATTAAGCTAGTAGGGATTCCTATTAAGTTTGTTGTTGTTACACCACAAGGGCTTGTTATTGGGCCTGATGTTGTTGGTGTGCTAATAAAGTCGCTTGTTGTACTACTTGTTGTGCTTTCTTTGCTAAGGCTACTTGCTATGCTTGATGTTTTTGTTGTGCTAATGTTTCTTGATGTGATTGATGTTGTTGTTGTGCTTGATGTTGTTGTTGAGCTAAGGAAACTTTCTATTGTTATTGTTGTTGGACAGCTTATTGCACGACTTGTGCTTGTTGTAAAGCTAAGGCATGTTCTTGCAATGTGGGATCAGGTAGTTGTTGAGACATCTATGGAAGATTATGGATATTCATGTTTTGAGTGGGTAATGGATTGCTAATGAGAGGTGGAGGGTTCCCTTGATTTAACATTCCTTGTAGGATGGTAGAATAAGGTGGA
The DNA here is from genome assembly GCA_007258455.2 of Sequoia sempervirens. NCBI lineage: Eukaryota > Viridiplantae > Streptophyta > Pinopsida > Cupressales > Cupressaceae > Sequoia > Sequoia sempervirens. Next base: position 313,456,235 of record VDFB02353493.1, on the reverse strand, counting down.
GGAATGCATGTTTAAAGTCATGATTGATTTGGTACAGTAAAGGGAACTGTGGGAAAAGATGAGGATGATGTCATTAAATTTTGCAATGGAAATGATACACTAGGACCTTGAGTCCATTGATTGAAAATATTCCCTTGTCCTATGTTTTAAGGATTTCCTTGTGAAAAATATGTAAACAAGGGATTTGTGATCAAGGTACTTCCTGGATTGAGTGAACTTGTAACCAAGGGATTGTTTTGAGGTGGATTTATAGTGGATGAGGTGGAAATGGTAGATGGGATGGATGAACCCTCCATAGGGTTGGATAAAGATGTCCCTATTTGCATTAAGGATTGGTTTTGTGATATATTATTGACATGCCCTTGTGTGTTTTTTTGAGACACTTGGTCTATACTACTTTGCATGATGGTGGGCATACTTTTGGTACTCATAGATGTGGATGAAGAAGGGTGTCCCTAAAATTTCAAAGTGGTTGTGGAATAATGAAGTTCAAGTGGTGTGTGTAGCTGTTTTGGAGCTTAGGGAATAGTAGGAGCACCAAAAGTAGGTGTCCAAGTGGTTGTTGGAGGTGGAGGATTAGTGTCAAGGGTACCCACAAGTGTACTAATTTTAAATGGTGAAGTGTGACCAATATATTTAGCAAGGCTGGTTACAAGACAAGGAATGTAGGTTTGGTTTAGCCCTAGTGATGGAGTTGTGAAACATTGTGTTAAATTATATGCTACAAACATTAGGGAGATACGGGATACATTTTCAAAGGCTTGATGTTCAATAATTTATTCCCTAGCAATCTCAAATGGATTATTCATGACATCTTCAATCTCATATGGTCCTAAGCTAGATGATAGTTGTCATGATGGGGTAACATGACTTCTAGGATCAAATTCTAAAGGATTTGGATCACTTGAGGTAAATGTACCTTTGGTTTTCTCCATGATTGTCTTGTGTTGTGATCTTTTATTTTCCATAAATTTTGTGTCACCTATGGGAGAGTTGTGTTGAGTTTTGTAATATTTGAACTCTCTAGTTGACTAAAATCTAGGTAAAAGGGATACTCTAAGTATTTTGGGAGCAATGATGATAATGTGGGATGAAAAGATGATTGATGTGGGAAGTGATCTTTGCAAAAGTTTTGGGACAACACTTTTAACTTGAGTTTGATGCTTTGATGTTGGGATAAAGGATGCTTATGAACTTGTAAATCTTTAGGGTAGACTTGTAACCTTGAAGATGAACTAGTTCAAGGATGATAACTAGATTAGCTAAGTGCATGGGAAATGATACATTTCACATACAAAGTAGCTAAGCTAACAATTGTTTTGATTTGATTTTGATGTTTAAGTCACAAAGTATTGGTTTAATCAAAATTTTGCAAAGTTGGATGAAGTGAAGGATGAAATTCTGTGGAGGGGTGAGTGAAATGTTACACCCAATGTTGACTTTGAAGTGAACCTTTGTTTTGATAAGACCAAGGTAGTGAGAATGATGCTAGACCTCTAAAATGTTCAAATCCTAAAGACTAAATGTTGATTTAGATGAGAGGATGGATGGGAATGTTCAAACCTATTCGGTCTCTCCTAGCTTGAGCATAAAAGTTTCTCATCAAGGTGTAATGATTGCGGTAAAATATTGAAGCCCACTTTTGACTAAACCTTGTTCTATGATTCTTATGTTTGAAATGATAGGCTGGAGATTTTTCCCTAAAAGTTTTGATTGTTCGATGAATCATTTATAGGAGTTTGGTATCATGTGAAAATATCAGGATTTTGAATCCAAAAGAATGCATATCACTCTATACTGTACCTTGAAGTGTGTCTATAAAATTTTGCTAGCAACCTATATCTATTCCTGTGAAGCACTAAAAGATGTTTCTTGAAATATTTTTGGAGTGAGATGCCTAAGTCTAAAATGATGACCTATAGACCTTTCCTTAGGGATCCTAATTTTATGTGAGGTCATGTGGAAATAATTTAAGTTTATGGAAGAAAGGAAGATATTTATTGCCACATAGGTGGTGGTAGTATGGGCCTTCCAGCCTTAATATCAGCTTGTTCCTCTTCTTCGTCTAAAATGGTTGTTGCATTTCTCCACTGTGTATTTCTTTCCTTTGTTTCAAAAGTGAAGCTTCTCAAACTGCTAATGAGATCGGCTTGTTCTCCGTTAATGAGTTCAAAGTTTGGTTGAACTATAGCACCTAGAAGATCAGGTTGTCCAATGAGAGTGATCAGTCTCGAAATACTCATTTGGGGTTCATTTGTCAATTTATCTTTGCTTAAGTGAATTTATTTTACCACAAACACTTGTATTGATTATGTTTTCAAACAAAATCTTTATGTCCAAAACATCATAACTTTTACAATGTCCATTTCGTGAAAATCATGAGGTTAAAGCCATAATTTCCTATGTTTAATTTGGTAAAATATGGGTTTGAGATTAATGTCAATATATTTAGAAATTGCTAAGGATAAATCCTTAGGACAAATAATAATATCAAGGCTAACTCAAGAATTCCATATTTGAGCCAAAGAGTTTGAGATTTTGAGGATGATAGTGAATGTTTTTTTTGTATCATTTTGAAACCAAGCAAAGTGTTAAACTAGCTCACAATCATTTACAATCCTAGGATAGAAATGGACATATTTGTTTAGTCCCCACTTAGATTTCTCGAAACACTAGATAGTGCGAACAATTAGAGATTTGGCGACACTAGCCCCCCTCCATGGTACACACCTCTCGAGACCACTAGATATCAATATCTTTAAAATTCACAGATTAAAAGGATTTTTTTTTTCTACAATTGAATAGTACAAATGTGGGATGGATTCAAAATGATTGTTCTTGCACCAACAAATATTTTAGGATTTTGGCTTCTAAACAAGTTGGTTCTTAGTTAAGGTATTTAGGGAAAAGGCACCTTGCAAGTTTCCAACAAGCGACTAAGGCTTTAATCAATCCTCTTAGGGGCTCTTATACTTTTTACAGTAGTGCCCCATTCTGAAAGACACTATATAGCTAAAGACTACATATCATTAGGACTGACAGTTTAGTCTTATCCATTTATATACCAACCCGAGTGAAAAATAGATTGGAGTTTCCTTTGAATTGTTCTTAGTGTAGACATCTAAATTTAATCACTCCCATATGATTAAATTTACTCCCTTTTCGCCTATCATATTAAATATTAATTTATTAAATTAATATTACACCTTTTATCTCATATCTGTAAAGTATTTAATTTAATAATTAAATGCTTTATCTTTTACCTTCGTCCTCTCTAAATTAAATAAATACACCAATTTATTTTATTTAGTCATTTTTGACCCTTTTGATTTAAAATCAATTTAAAATTCTTCATTCTCTCTCTCCTTGTCACATCCTCCATGATCTTGCTCTAATCTGAATTAATTTAATTAATTCATGATTATGATGTGCATCCTCTTAAACAAAGATTAATGTCACATCCTCCTACATTTGCCACTTGCCTCTAATCTTCCATTAATTATTCTAATCAAATATTTGCACAACCTTAACCAAGGTCATTAGCCATATTTAGCACCACCCTTTTAGTCAACCTTTTCATTTATCTCTTTTTAGCATTGACCCTCTTTCCCGTGTGAATTTTTAATTCACATTTATTTACCCTAGATTCTCCTCTTCCCTATGTGAATTTTTAATTCACATTCTATCTTCCAAGGCTTCTAGAACCTTGGACTTGTCACATCATTCACATGTGACCAAGTCCCACCTTTTTGGAGCTCACCTTTTATCCTTTAGACTCTCCTAAGAATGTGAATTTAATTCACATTTATTTCTCCAAGCACCTCTCATTTTCCCATGGATATTTTTGAGGAATTCCAAATTTCCTCAAATGTCCCTTTCACTCTCACTTGGGGACAAGAAATCCTTTTTTGAGGAAATTTCCTCACTCCACAAGGTACTTGGAAGGTACTTGTCCTTCCTCCACCTCGTGTACCTTTTGGCCACCTCACTTACACCTCATCTCCTCTTAGCCACTTCACCATCCACATGTTAAGATGTGAGGGCTTGTGAGTTCTCAACCCACCATAGCCCTTCATCTTGACCTTGTTGGATGAGTTTCAACCATTGAATTCTCTAGAGAATTCAAATTCTTCTATAAATACCCCCTCCTCAAGGGCATTTTTAAGACTTTTTCATTTGTGCAACCTTATGCTGTCAATTTGCATTTTCAAGCATTCACTATCATTTAGCCATCCACTTTGATCATCTTGCATCTAGCTACACCAAAAAGCCATCAAAGGAGCACACAAATTCATCTAAATCAAGGGCCAACCAAGGAGTCTTCAACAACAAGGAAGGTATAATCGATTTGCATTTTATTTCATCTATTTTCCTTATTTTATCACTCTTTAGGCTAATCATTGAAGTGTTCTTAGTGTTTTACCACTTGCATTTTTAGTTATTTTGCACATTAAAATAGGGTAAAATTCCAAGATACACATTTCTAGCACACCCAGTGGGACCCACAAATGGGTTCTTGCATTTAACCTTAATTTTTTGCTAAGTATTTTGTAGAAAAAGGTCACAGAAAGGCGACAGCACCCTCTATTTTACCGCAGAAAGGCAGCAGCGCCCTCTGTCTTACTGCAGAAAGGTGACAACGCCCTCTGTTTTACCGCAAAAAGGAGGCAGCACCCTCTTGTCTGCTACAGAAAGGCGGTCATGCCCTATATCTGAAAATTTGATTTTTTCTAATAGTTTATTACAGTTAGGTGTATAAGTCATTTTGTTTAGAAGATCTTTTCTAACACTTTCTTGCAGTAGGGCATACAACTTTTATTTTTCAAAAATCTCATAAAGTTTCCTGCTGAGGGGCGGATACGCGCTTTCATTTTGAAAGGCTCTTTTCCTCTAACATTTTACTGCAGAAAGGCGGTAGCGCCCTCTGTCTTATTGTAGAAAGGCGGCTGCGCCCTTTTTTTACTGCAGAAAGGTGTCAATGCCCTCTATGTTACCGTAGAATGGTGGCAGTGTCCTCTATTTTACCGTAGAAAGGAAACAATGCCCCTGTTTTACCGCAGAAAGGTGGCTACACCCCAAAACAACATAGTTTGGAAGCATATTATGGCGTAATCGACCAAGAACGAAGGATAAGATAGCTAACATTTGCTTGCAGGGCCATCTATTTGATGAAATGTTTGAAAAATTATCCTTGTTGTTTGAGCATAGTCTAATTAGGGGGAAGTAACCTTTATTGCTTGTTTTGTTTGTTTATTATTGTGTCACCCAAGGGGGCATTAATTTGTTTTCACTTTCCCCTTGCACTTCGTGTGAGCCTAGGGAGTAGTTGGAAATGGTTACTAGTGTCTTCTTTTAGTGGGACCTGCTTGGGGATTTCATTACCCCAAGGGATGATTCCAACCACGTGTATCGGTGGGGTATATAAAGGGGGGAGAACGAAAGTTGTACCCCAATCTAGTCATGTTGTAATTGGCAGAGCGTCAAAGCTAGGGTGATACCTAGATAGACATGAAGAGTTGGTCCGAGCCTTTTAGTATCTTGCTGGGGTTCCGACTCACGCTTGTGATAGACTGGTGTTCACGGTTGTGCCTCACATACCGAGTATATCGAGGACTCCCTAGAAGCCTTGTGCATCCTAGATTAAGACCTTTCTTGGCCATACCCTTAACATTAATCCTAGGATTGTGCTTGCTTGAAGTGTTTTCTTGTGAAAAACCCATGAATCTTTGATACATTGGCCTTATTTTATCATTTTGAGTCCTTGCCATAGCCATTGCCATCAAAACCAAGCTCTGTTTTACTATAGAAAGGCAGCATCGCCCTCTGTTTTACTACAAAGAGGTGGCAACACCCTTTGTTTTACCACAGAAAGGCGGTTGCACCCCTGTTTTACTACAGAAAGATGGCTACGCCCCTGTTTTATCGTAGAAAGGCGACAACGCCCTTGATTCACTACAGAAAGCTGACAATGCCCCTGATTTACTACAGAGGGGCGGATTTTCCCTCTTGAACACCCCAAATCATCCCATTTGGATCTGTTTAGCCTCTAAACCATCATTTAATCACTCCCAACCATTATCTCATCATCCCAAGCCTCTGTTTTGTCACTTTAAGTCTCCCAAAACCTCCATTTGATCAGTATAAACCTCCATCTTATCATTCCAAATCTCTATTTAACTATTCTAAATCCACACTCATTCTCCACAATCACCTTCAATCCACCCATTCATTCTAATTTCCTCATATTCTATTCAAAGGTCCATACCATCACCTAGCGAACATCATAATTTTACCATTTACATCACCAAACACCACTCATAACCAAATTATCTTAACCTTGTATTACAAAGTGGTTACCCAAATTGACCATAGAACTTGAATTTGATTATTAGTCTTTAACTTTGACCCAAATCAATTTACTTCCATCTTGAGGTGAATTTGGTGTCATAAGTTATCATCCTCAGCCCAATCAATCCATTCCTATCTTAAGGTGGATTCGGTGCCGTAATCATCCTCTTAATCAATCAAAGCTCTAGGTCACTAAGGGTAACTTCCTTTGATTAAACTCAAGGTCTCTCTCACATCTTTCATCATCCAATCATACCCATCCAATCATCCAAATCTATCAAAACCAATCACTCGATCAAATTACCCAATCAACCAAATCACATACGTTCAACCAATGCTATCCTATTGATCTTAATAATCCAATCCAATTCAATCAAAATCCAATCTAGCCAATCAAAATCCGATCCCATCAAAATCTGATCCAATCCAATATATCCAAACAAAATCTGATCAAAATCCAAATCCCATAAAAATCACATTTCATCCAACTATAATCAAGTCATTCGTCAAAAACATCTTTATAATCCACCCATAGCACATTTGCATGCCTGTTCAAACTAGGTCACAAGTTAAGAGACAAATGGAACAACAACAAGGTCAAAATTCCCAAGCGAATATGTCTCAAGACATTAATAACAATACAAACCCCACCAATGGTGCAAATATTGCTCAAGATCCTAAGAACGTCCCTCAAGATCCTCACAATGGTACTTCATTACACTCTAACACTGAAAATCAGAACAATTCACCACATGTTGAAGAGAGTATGGCTAATCAACCTGAACTCACACTTGAGGAACATTTTAGTAATCCCACCAATGTGCAAATGACTGACCGTTTGTTCAAAAAACATGGGGAAGAAATTTTGGCCCACCTAATTGAGAAGGGTGTCAAACCCCCTTAGGTATTGACTTGTCCAAATGTAGGAATTCCTCATCTGACATACTCCAAGCTTCACAAAATGCTCCAGAAGGTTTGTACTTCCCCAATGTTCCTCCAGTTGAGGGTTGGTTTTAACCAAAATTTGGCAATGTTGTTCTCTATCATGTTAACTATCCCCCACACACTTTAACCTCAATTATGGGAGGTCCTCAAGTGCCTGATCCCAATAATCCTTTTGCCTATGATATGCCACAAAATGTTCCACAACCTGTACCATTAACGTTAACAACACCCCCTCTTTTGAATCAACCTACAGTCAACACTGGGGGCACCCCCCTTCCCACATTGCCTCCACCTCTTGGGGCCACACATCTACCATCCTCCTCATATACATCTCAACAGGTTCACCAATCCAACGTTCCACCTCAATTACCTCCGCAAGCCACATCCCAGCTGAATGTTTCGGGTGGTACCCAACAACCCCCTTTACAAAACGCTTCTACGCTACCTCAGCCATCTCATCAACAACCTATACAAAATACTTTGGCCTCTTCATAGCAACCACCCTACCAACCACAAGGCAATCCATATCGACCTATTGCTCAAACCATATCCCCCTTTCTCACATCCATTTTGCATCTGCAAGCTCAACCGCAACACGACATCCCATCTCGACCAGTACAATAGTTGACATCACAACAACTCCCTCAACACTACTACTATCACAATCAGCAGCAATTTCACCAACAACCACTTTATGCGATCTCCCAAAAATCACAACAATACCTTCAACACCAAAAAACCAATACGCAACATCCCATCCAAGCTCCTCAACAGCCCACCCCACACTTTTATCAAACAAATCCGTACTATACTCCACAACAACAACCCACATATCAACAAAATCCCTCATCTTACCAACAAGGCATGTTGTCATCCAACTATCCAAATCCGTATTTCAACAATTCGACACTCTCTCACCAAGATCCTTTATCATCCTATCATCAATATCCCCCCAACGCGCCACCAGCCAACTCAGATCTGTTGGAAATCAAAGCCGCTCTGAAAGACCTTCAAGTCGGGGCTACCAAACAATCATTCAAATTTGACGACATATGCCCATATCCATTTGATCCCTCCATCTCATTAATCCCGTTTCCTAAACATTTCAAAATACCAAAGTTTGACAAATACAAGGGAAACAAAGACCCCAAGGCTCACTTGCAGGAATTTTACTCCCAATGTCAAGAGGTCATGCACAATGACAACTATCTCTTGCACCTATTCCCACGAAGCTTGACAAGCCATGCCCTGGATTGGTTCATGATCCTCGAAAAAGGGTTCATAAAAACTTTTGCAGACCTGTCAGAAAAATTTGTATCCTACTTCTCTTTCAATTTGGAGAAGGATACAGACACCTTAGATCTCCTCAAAGAGAAACATCGTGATGGGGAAACCTTTACTAGATACCTACAAAGGTGGCGTGCATTAGCAAGCCGAATGAAGACCCCTCTAAAAGAAAAAGACATGGTCACTCTTTTCGTGGAAAACTCATCCCGATATGGCCCATAATTTTAGGTTACATTGTGTCACCACTTTCACAGAGATAGTGGAAAAGGGACCCATCCTTGAATGTGCCCTTATTGCCAAGGGACACATCAAAATACATAATCATGATAAAGAGAGGTCATTTGGCGATAAACCACGATTTTAGAACAAGAACAAGAATGTAGTGAATGATGGCATGACAGACACTAACCACGTCCAAGTGGCTAATACATCCCAAAAACAATAACCGTCTATACCTAATGCCATCTCTGTGCCACAAGGGACACCTCACCCTCCTCAATAGTTTAACCAAAACAATCAGGGGAACACCAAACATTAGTATGCTCAATTAGGAGAACCTCTGAGTGTTGTCTTTAATAAGTTGTTACAAATCAACTATCCCATAACATACCCTGTCACCAAGCTGTTTGACGAGTCCAAACCCAAGCCCGCATGGTTTAAGGAAAATGAGTATTGTGAGTTCCATAAAATCAAAGGACACTCTTTAAACAAGTGTCAGGGTCTGAAAAACTATATCCAAGATCTCATTGATCGAGGTGATATCAAGGTTGACCCTAGTCAACCTTCGTTGTCCAATGCTCAATTACAGATATATCATAATACCTTCCCAAACCATAATCAAGGCCCAAGCACATCTAGAAGTAATCCTCAAAATAACAACACAAATAACGTGAGCTATAAGAATGTACCCCTCAATTACGAGGGTGTTATTCATTACATTGAGCAGGTGGAACCTCGTGTATCCATGATACATGTTAAAGCCAAAGACCCTTAAAGTGTTGTTACTACACAATGAGCCCACATCATTGTCCCTACAGCCTCTGCACCTACCCAATCAACTCCTGTAAGCTCTCAGTACAACATCCTTGATAACTTAGGAAAGACCCCTGCTCATATATCCATTTTGGATTTGCTTAAGTCTTCCCCTATACATCAAGAAATCCTCAACAAAGCCCTACAAGAAACTCGTGTGCCAAATGACATCGACCCCACACAATTCCAAGCTTTGGTGGGACACTTGGCTTTATCTCATCAACTGCACTTCAGCCAAAATGATATGCCAAACATCGATGTCAATCATAATCGCCCCTTACATATCAAAGTCATGGTTGCTCGCCATAAAATAAAAAGGGTCTTGGTAGATAATGGCTCTACCCTCAATTTGTGTACTCTAAAATTCATAAAACAGGTGGGATATACTCAAGCGGATTTAAGTAATCAGATCATCACAATCAAAGCCTATGATAATGCAGAAAGAAATTCAAAGGGAATTATCATTTTTCCTATCCAAGTGGGACATGTGCTTCAATACACTACCTGTCATGTCCTTGATCTAGAATTACCATATAATCTCCTCCTTGGCTGCCTGTGGCTCCATTCTATGCAAGCCATCCCCTCCATGTACTATCAATGCCTAAAATTCCCCATCAATGGACAGGAAGTCACCATCTACGCTGACCCCCAACCATTTGAATATTGCCGCACTTTAGAAGTGTCATTTCCCCATTTACATTATTGTCCTGGGGTTGAAATGGGGGCATCCTAGTCATCATCTACTAACCCACCCTCCATTGCGATAATCACTCCATCTTCCACCACTGATCCTACAGTCACCAAATTATAGATCATTGACAAAGGGTGTGGTGAATACAAACTGCATATGGCTCTCAATGTAGCAACCATGCCACCGTCGCCACATGAGTATGGTCAACCTTCACATGCTACACCAAAAGAAGACAAGACTATCACCTTTAGTGGTAAAAACATCCCTATTACCACCTTCAGATCCCTAAGTGTCAAGATAGATGCACTAGAAGAGGACATAAGCCAATGGGTCTACCGAGAAGAACCCCAGCCGGACCCTCCTCTAAAGGAATATTTTTAGGAAGCATATCCATGGTCAGCTAAGTTTGCAGAAAAGTATAACTACCAAGGCAGGGGTCTAGGTAAAGAGGAATAAGGGCAGTTGCAACCTATTGATACATCAAAGCTACCAAAGAACATAGGGATCAGATATGACAAAAAAATAGAAAGGCCCTACAACATCATCTAATACCTCCTATAGTGTCACCGTGGACAAAGGCTCATTGGAAGATATACCTGAAGAGGAATCCATCATACATGCATACGATGACATCGATTACGCCGACTTATCATCCATGTTTGAATGCTTATCTATCTATACCATTAGCCTATCCCTCTGTCACCCCGAAATTATTGATTGGAACCTATGTAATAGCACACCTATCAATATGTCTGTGGATACATATGTCAACCTTATGGGATTAGGGGAGGATGAACACTCTAGTCGCAAAAATAAGAATAAGAAAAGTAAAAAGTGGTCATCTAGTGAAACCTCCCTGAGGTGCTTCCTGACCTTAAAAAAGTAAAAATAAAGGATGCATCCAATGGAAAAAACCTCGAAGAGGCACTGGATGATGGAGATGTTCATCTTCCCCTTGTAGGAACTCAGTTATCTACCTGATCATCAATTCTAATTGAAGAGACTCAAGAAGTTAATTTGGGTACTGTGAAAAATCCTAAAATCACCTATGTGGCTAAGTCACCCTCAGAGAAAGAGTATCTAGTCATCATGCAGCTACTCCGAGAGGGAATCGTCAACTTTGCTTGGTCATATTTAGACATGCCAGGCTTAGACCCTGCCTTAGTGGTTCATCATCTAGACGTTCGCCCAGATGCCAAGCATGTTAAATAGAAGCTCCACAAGATGCATTCTTAGGTCGCATTGTCAGTCAAGAAGGAATTGGAGAAGTTTCTAGAAGTGGGTTTTATCAGGCTGATTGACTACTCTGAATGGATCTCCAATATAGTACTAGTTGCCAAACCAAATGGAGACATTTGGATCTGCACAGACTTCAGGGATCTTAACAAAGCCTGCCCAAAAGATGACTTCCCTCTCCCTAACATTGACATGTTGGTCGACCTCACAACAGGACATGAGATGCTCTCCCTTATGGATGGATTCTCTGGTTATAACAAGATTTGAATCACACCTGAGGATCAACATAAAATAGCCTTCACAACACCTTGGGGAACCTTCTGTTACAATGTTATGCCCTTTGGTCTCAAATATGCGGGGGCAACATATCAGAGAGCAATGACGGTCATCTTCCATGACCTCATCCATATCATCATGAAGGATTATGCTGATGACTTGCTGGGAAAATCTAAAACACGAGCAGAACATCCTACTATCCTAAAGCAGATCTTTGAATGGTTAGAACATTACAAGTTGCAACTAAATCCAAAAAAGTGCATCCTTGGGGTTACATCAGGAAAATTGTTGGGTTTTATAGTCTCTCGAATGGGTATTGAAGTTGATCCCGCTAAGGTAAAAGCTATTTTGGACATGCCACCTCCACGCAATCTGAAGCAGTTAAGAAGCCTCCAGGGGAAGATGCAGTCCATCCGCCGGTTCATAGCCCAGCTAGCAGATAAGTGTCAGCCATTCACTCATCTTCTGAAGAGAGATTCCACCTTCTGGTGGAACCAGCAGTGTCAGATGGGTTTCAATAAAATTAAGGAATATTTAGCTTATCCACCGATCTTGATGTCGCCTATTCCAGGAAAACCCCTCCTACTTTACATCTCTACTACTTCAGTTGCGCTGAGGGCATTGTTGGTACAACATGATGAGTCATTCAAAGAGAGGTCAATCTACTACATCAGTCGAACATTGGTTGGCTATGAGTTAAATTACTCCCCCATGGAAAAAGCTTGCCTTGCGCTAGTCTTCAGCACATAGAAACTCCGTCATTACATGCTCAGCCATCCGGTCAAATTAATTGCTAAAATTGATCCCTTGAAGTATTTGTTATCTAGAACCACTCTGACTGGCCGTATGGCCAAATGGGTCATGCTCCTAAGTGAATTTGACATAGAGTATGTAGAGCGAAAAGCCATAAAAGGATAGGTAATAGCTGATCAATTGGCTGAGGCACCATTAGTAGATGCCTACCCGCTAGACATTGAATTCCCAGATGAAGAAATCTACACAGTTACAGAAGCATCAGTTTGGCCGCTATATTTTGATGGCTCATACACTCATAGTGGATCTGGAGCAAGAATTTTATTAATTACCCCTCAAGGTGACTACATCCTAAAATTATTCAAGATAGCATTCCCATGTACCAACAACATCGCGGAGTATGAAGCCCTCCTCACCGGCCTACAAATTGCAAAGTAGTGGCATATAACTCATTTGAAGGTCTTCGGGGATTCATTATTAGTCATCAAGCAAGTTAATGATGAATTCCTAACAAAAGATGATAAGCTATTACCCTATAAATGCATGGTCAATGATTTCAAGAAATATTTCACCTCCATACAATTTGACCAAATTCCTAGGGTTCAGAATAAAGCAGCAGATGCAATGGCCACCGCCGGTTCTCTGATTGACATACCTAAAGATTGGATGGAATGTGAGTTCCTTGTCAAACAAATTTTAATCCCAGCATATGATATCCCAGAAACTGATATGGTGTGCAATATCATAGGTCCCGCCTCTCCCTTGTACTAGGACATATATACCTATCTCCACAATGGTATTGTACCCCCAGATATTACATGCAATCAACGAAAATCCTTCGTCTATCATTCTTCTCGATACATTATCATCGGTGATACACTTTATTGTCGCAGGTATGATGGAATCCTCCTCAAGTGTCTGCATGAGGCTGAGGCCCATATTGCACTAAAGGAAGTACATGCTGGTGTTTGTGGGGGACATTCAAACGGTATGGCTTTGGCCAAAAGGATCCTCTGAGCAGGGTATTATTGGCCTACATTAGAACATGATGCTTGTGAATTTGTGAAGAAGTGTCTCCCCTGCCAACAACATGCAGATTTGGTTCATGCTCCAACACAAGATCTCCAGCCCATTCTGGTTCCATGGCCTTTCTCTTAATGGGGCTTTGACCTAATTGGCAAGATTCACCCACCATCCTTTGATGTCCATACTTTCATCATTACTGCAACTAAGTACTTCCCCAGGTGGGTGGAAGCAATGCCCCTTTCACAGATCACTGGTACTCAGATTTCCAAATTCATCCTCTACCATATTCTTTGCAGATATGCTATCCCATCAACCATCCTCTCTGACAATGGAAAACCTTTTGAAAACCAGGCCATGAAACACCATTGTGACACCTTCCATATCCAACATCGTTGGTCAATGCCTTATTAGCCTTAGGGTAATGGTCAGGCAGAAGCAACCGACAAAACTCTTATATGTATCCTCAAAAAGGTTGTGAATAACACAGGTCGAGATTGGAACCTCCACATTCACCCTGCCCTTTGGGCGTATTGTACCTCCATCCGCACTCCTAACGGTGCCACCCCCTCTTCATTAGTGTATGGTACTGAAGCTATCTTTCCAATCGAGGTTGAGCTCCCATCATTGAGAGTCTCCTTGAAGAACCTTATCAGTGAAGAAGATGCTCGTGTTGCACGACTTGCACAACTAGAATTACTTGATGAAAGGTAGATAAAAGCATATGATCATCTCCAAGCCCACCAAAACTTCCTCAAATGTAGTTACAACTAGAAGGTTCATCCGCGACAGTTCCAAGTTGGTCACCTTGTCCTCAAAGAAAACTAGCATACCCAACAAGACATAATTAAGAAGGGAAAGTTTGAAGCAAACTGGTTGGGGCCTTATATTATAATTGCAAAGTATGGATCGGGGGCATATAAACTTTCCACCCTGGAAGAACCTATTAACATCATGCACCTCAAACAATTCTATACTTAAGTCCTCTTAGTGACTCTATCTGCAAAAAATCAATAAAAAGCAAAAAATTATCAAAAAATACAAACAAAAATAGTAAAGAGAAATAATTCGTCCTATGGTGAAAACCACCCCTGGTGGCACTGTGGATAAGTACATTTGGTGAAAACCTGTCCTCAGGTGCCATTTGTAGAGGGCTTAATCATTATCTACCTTGCGTCCTAGTTTTTTTATATTCATCCTAATAATCCTTTCCCATCTTACCCCTAGCTGCTAGGTATATATCTTGGTTGAGCATTGGACGATCTACCTTAGCTATCTATCATCTTGAGCTTTTATCCCAATCTGATCTTGTGACGTTCTAACCTTTTTTTCCTGTTCTTTTGTGTCACCATCTAGGATCTTCCATTGTGTCGGTCTTCATTTAGTTTTCATCTTGTCTAATGATCACTTTCGTCCTCTGTCGAACTACGTTGCCCCTACGCTGTCACGTAGGCAAGGCTGATCATTCGATCTTCCCTCGGGGCATTTTTGACCAACTTGTTTTGGTCCTTCCTCACTTTGTCTTCACCAGTCCCTTTCCACTTTTACCCATGGTCATTCATCTCCAAACTACGTTGCCCCTGTGAGTTCACGTAGGCAAGGTTGGTTATTTGATCCTCCCCCGGGGCATTTGTCTGTCGTGTTTAGTGTCCTTCATCCACTTTATCCATTGTCTACTTTTCACTTTATCCATGGTCTTTTCCTGGAACTACAAGGGCTCTACGCTTTCACGTAGGCAAGGCTAATCTATGATCAGCCCCCGAGCCCCTAGGTTTGTAGGTTTCTTCGCCTTATGTCTTTCCTACTTTGTGTCGTGTCATCAAGCAATGCCCTTACCTAGCTAAAACTTAGATAAAAAACTCCACTTGTATCATGAGAGTTAATTAATTTTGAAACATCTCACGTCGTAATGATTGTTTAGTTTAGTTTATCCATCATCTGTGGTCTTAACAGGATGCATCCTTCCTAATCGACCTCATCAATCCATCCCATTGATCCTATGGCAAAGGAAGTTTTAAATTTGATCTTTCTTGATGCTTCTGGAGTTTTGAACCCACTTATCATCACCTTTTAAGACCACCATGATCCATTATATTATGGTGTGTTTTGACTGGTTAACACAGGGGCATATCTTGATCTTTTTATTGTTGCTATTTGTTGGATTCCCCAAATCGTATCCACCAAGATCCTTGTGATCTTGTGTTACATTGGGGTGTCATGTGTGCTTGTGGTTATCCCAATACCTGGCCCGACCAAGGTCCTCTCAACTTTGGGGTGTAGGGATAACCTCTATGTTTATATGTCTTAGGCATTAGACACTAATCTACTTCGGTCCTCCATACCTTGGTGTATCGTGTCTTATGCTATAGCAAAAACCAGTACTCCAAAGATGGAAAATTGTATTAGGATTGCATTTCATAATCATGACCATTGCATTACATTCATCCTATAATTTTGGTTGTGCAAATATTTCTCCTCTACCCCCTATTCTTCTTAGGATACTAAAAGGTTTTTGACAGGTGCACACTCACACCATGTCTGCATTCATCTTCCACTATCACTTAGGGCCCTATTGATACTTATCATGAAATAATTACATTTTAGATCCATACATTTGCACACTATCTTAGGTTCATCCATAAGATCACCACCTACAATATCAAGTGTTATGTCCACCATCAATACCATCATAATACATCCATTACATCCTGCATCACACATATTAGTCAAACATGCACATAACCATCATAAGCATATAAAACATAAGCATTTGTCGCGTTATCATAAGCATATCCACATCTATCTTAAACATATACATCATACAACATAGGCATTCATCATATATGAAAACAAAAATCACCATACATTACATCCTGCATCACACACATTAGTTGGCATGCATAAAAGCCCTAAAAAACCATCATACATAAAATATATATATATATATATATATATATATATATATATATATATATATATATATATATAAATATCCATACATGTAACATCCACAAAATTCATCATAGATAATTGCCATCATGACCATCCACATATGCATCACACACATAAAACATGAGGTCAATAAGAGCTATCGTATATATAAATATACCACAAGTCCACAGTACATCTCATAGTCAAGACTAACATATAATAATGTCGTCGATGTCATCACAATCTGTGACCATCGTATACAAAAATCATCCAATCAAAACACTAGTACAAGGTCCTGCAAATATCCACTACACCTCTGCACTATCCATCTACCTTGCACCTATCAAAAACATGGTATCCTATCATCTACAAAATGAACTCCCCACATCTAATCTTTGTGGAGAATCAGGTACTGCTCCCCTACCTGGTGAAACCCCTGGTGAATCACTGTAACCTCGGGTCCGTGTCCCCAATTACTGAGACGGTGCTGGCATCTGAGGTGTCTGCCGAGTGTAACGGAATGTCCACTGTGCCAGATTAGGAACTACATGATAATATGCAACCATCTAAAATCCTGCCTCTCTCATGTTCTCCTCTCACTCTGCAACTTGGACCCGAGTAGAATTCTACTCCTGACGATACCTGTCTCGGTCCCTGGTAATGGCTCTCCTCTCCTACTCCCATGCCTCCTGAGCCAACTTGCTCTATGCCAACTCTGCCTGTAATCAATCCCTCATCTCCTCTATAACCGCTGCCTATGCCACCGCTGCATCTCTCTCTCTCTCCACAACCTGTATATTTGCTCCTGGCATCCCAGCCTCACCCTGACTTGCCGATGCATGAGCCATCATGACATCCCTCTCCACCTATAGAGTCTACATCTATATCTCTGTTGTATCTCTCTCTTTGAGCCGCCTGTGCCCAAGTCACTAATGCATCCCTATCCCTCTGAAGAGCTTGTGCTTTCAGCTCTACTGAATCCCACTATCTTCAAAGAGTCGATACCTCTACTACTACCTCCTCTCTCCTCCTCTGCAGTGACTGTATCTCCGCCTCTACCAATGCTCTCTCACTCTGAATGCGTGCCTGTGCCTGCCCCTGTGCTACATCCCTCTTAGCCTACATAATCTATGCCTGCTCCCTGGCCTCATCCTCCCTCTCCTGCATCAGCCCCAACTCTCCAACTATCTGCTCAAGGAACTGTACTCTGTCCTAAAGCTCATCCCAATCTCGTTGGAGATCTCCCAACTGTTGACCAGTACATCCTATCCCCTAATCTGCCCCCTGCTCCGTTCCTCCCTCTGGCTCCCCCTGGCCTGTAAAACCATGACCTCGCCCGGCTGGTGCGGCGGCCAGCCCTAGGTAGAGGCGGCTCCGCTGCCCGGCCAGGCGGCTCCACCCGGGAGGCTGGGCCATAGGCCCAGCTCTGCCCACGTATAGGCTGGGACGACCTCACCTAGGCTATGGCGGTGCCCTAGGTAGGGGCGGCTATGCCCTACCCCCATTCTTCCCCCCTTTTTTTTAACATTTTGGTTTTCTTTTCTAAAATCTAACCCCGACCCATTTTTTTAATTCTGCTAACAAACAAAACCCACGTTTTCAATTTTTCAAAATCTATCCAAAAACATGTTAAAAGTCATAAATTCAATATATGGGTTTTGTTACCCATACCTCACTGTAGGTGGACGGCGTGCTCAGCGTATTATACTTGCACCTCATGCAGGCGGTGCACAATCTTTAATATCGTTGTTCGTTAAGATCGTCCCTCCTCGGTCGCTTTCTCTTCTCTACTCTCCTCCTCTCAACTGCTACAGTAAAAATGACTAAGGTAATTTTTGAAATTACCTTTTTAACCCTCTTCTTCTCAAAAGGTCTTTTTTACCTTTTATTTATCTTTTTCTTCCTCCAACTAATTCCTAACTTTCCGAGGCTGCCATTTGCAAACCGTGTGTTGGATCACATCCGTTGAAAAACCAAAATTTCTTAGTTTTTTGAGCTCTATCCAATGGTGTCCTTCTTTTCTTCCTATCGAGACGTCGTCTAGGGACCCCTTTTTCCTCCTCCAACCGCCCTCTCGAGGGGGCATACTCTCCTACCATTCCTCCATTCCTTCAGCATAGTCATTGGGACATCATCAACCTTTTCCATGCTAGGGGCATCACCATCTATCATTTCCTCCCTCATTTATATTTTATTTTTCTTCGAAACACTGTTATTCTAACAATATTTCGAAGAGGGGCAAAATGTAGACATCTAAATTTAATCACTCCCATATGATTAAATTTACTCCCTTTTCGTCTATCATATTAAATATTAATTTATTAAATTAATATTACACCTTTTGTCTCATATCTGTAAAGTATTTAATTTAATAACTAAATGCTTTATCTTTTACCTTCTTCCTCTCTAAATTAAATAAATACACCAATTTATTTAATTTAGTCATTTTTGACCCTTTTGATTTAAAATCAATTTAAAATTCTTCATTCTCTCTATCCTTGTCACATCCTCCATGATCTTGCTCTAATCTAAATTAATTTAATTAATTCATGATTATGATGTGCATCCTCTTAATCAAAGATTAATGTCACATCCTCCTGCATTTTCCTTGCCTCTAATCTTCCATTAATTATTCTAATCAAATATTTGCACAACCTTAACCAAGGTCATTAACCATATTTAGCACCACCTTTTTAGTCAACCTTTGCATTTATCTCTTTTTAGCATTGACCCTCTTTCCCATGTGAATTTTTAATTCACATTTATTTATCCTAGATTCTCCTCTTCCCTATGTGAATTTTTAATTCATATTCTATCTTCCAAGGCTTCTAGAACCTTGGACTTGTCACATCATCCACATGTGACCAAGTCCCACCTTTTTGGAGCCCACCTTTTATCCTTTAGAATCTCCTAAGAATATGAATTTTTAATTCACATTTATTTCTCCAACCACCTCTCATTTTTCCATGGAGATTTTTGAGGAATTCAAATTTCCTCAAATGTCCTTCCTCTCACTTGGGACGAGAAATCCTTTTTGAGGGAATTTCCTCCTCCCAAGGTACTTGGAAGGTACTTGTCCTTCCTCCACCTCATGTACCTTTTGGCCACCTCCTTACACACCTTATCTTCTCTTAGCCACTTCACCATCCACATGTCAAGATGTGAGGGCTTGTGAAGTTCTCAACCCACCATAGCCTTCATCTTGACAGCGATGGATGAATCTCAACCGTTGAATTCTCTAGAGAATTCAAATTCCTCTATAAATCCCCCCCTCCTCAAGGGCATTTTCAAGACTTTCATTTGGAGCAACCTTATGCTGTCAATTTGCATTCTCAAGCATTCACTATCATTTAGCCATCCACTTTGATCATCTTGAATATTCAATCTTGCATCTAGCTACACCAAAAAGCCATCCAAGGAGCACACAAATTCATCTAGATCAAGGGCTAACCAAGGAGTCTTCAACAACAAGGAAGGTATAATCGATTTGCATTTTATTTCTTCCTATTTTCCTTGTTTGTCACTCTTTATGCTAATCATTGAAGTGTTCTTAGTGTTTCCCACTTGCACTTTTAGTTATTTTCACATTAAAATAGGATAAAATTCAAGGTACACATAGGAATACCCCTCTAAAAGGTAACAAAGCGAGGGTGTACATTTAGCAGGTTTGACCACCTAGTTTATTAATAAAGCATAAGGATGGAACACACACAATGTCTCTTTCTCCCACTAGCATGATTGTTCAATTTTAAACCCAAACTTGAAATGTGTAGGTAA
Source organism: Sequoia sempervirens (assembly GCA_007258455.2). NCBI lineage: Eukaryota > Viridiplantae > Streptophyta > Pinopsida > Cupressales > Cupressaceae > Sequoia > Sequoia sempervirens. The sequence goes on along the minus strand of VDFB02353493.1, from coordinate 313,435,936 downwards.
TTTTTTAGACAACCAATGCCACTAGAATGCTTTTGATTCTCAAGATTGTCATGAAGCATGAGAGAAGTGCATATGCATTTGAATGAAACAAGTTGCAAAAAATATTACAAGACAATGAAAGCACAAGTTTGTTTTAAGCCTCAAAGCAATGATGAGTTCTTTTTAGAGCACCAAAATAAATGAGTTTGTCTTAGAACGATTTTAAGCCCAAAACCGTGATGATGTGAAGGTTCAATTTTATCCAACTTTGAGCATTCATTTTAAACCCAATTGAAATTTAGTGTGTTTCCTAAAGTAGAAAGCTGAAAGCATAAAATTTGGTTATAATTCCCCCAAAGCATCAAACGCTTGTTATAATTATAGAATTTTTAAGATATAAAAACTTTCTTCACTTTTGTTTCATGTCTTTAAACCTACAAAACCATGTTAGCCTAACAACCAGAAAATAGCCAAACATGAATCAGGGGTTAGATAAATCCAAGAAATTAAATCACATGTCGAAAAACACAACCAAAAAATTTCTTACCCTGGCTGGGCATCGTTGAACATGATAGCGTCACAGTTTGAAGTATGGGCATCACTTTGGTGAAAACAATCATCGCTCTATAGCAAAAATAGTGAGCAAGATAGAGTCAGGATTTTTCTCAGCATCACTACTCACGATGGCATCGGGGTTTGAAATTTGTAGGCTTCACTTTGGTGAAGTTTGGGAATTGTCGTTTGAAAATTTTGATACCTTGAGATTAAATATGCATCATCATATTTAAATCAGCGTTGGTGCATCAATTTAGTGTTAAAATTTCTCATTACAATGGCATTGCTATATGGTGACGCTCTTTAAATAGCATTGTTGTTTGTATTTTGAGCGTTGTTGCAACCTGCAAAACAACAAACACACAAAATTAAAACAAAAAATTGTTAACAGTTAGCCCTCCTTCTAGAGCTAGAATGTGAGACGAGGAGATGCTAGTGAGGGTCAATTACACTTGATTCATGATGAATCAAAGCATAACTTTTCCAAACATACCTACATCTTCAAACAAGATCATTCAAATTAGAAATATAAACTAAAATTTTTACTGAAATTGAAGGCTACAAACTATAAAAATAGTTAAATTCCTAATCTAACCCATTTGAAACTTATCCTATTTTGGAATTGGTGTTGTGTTGGTGTGAAACGATGACCCTTTCCCAATCTAGGTCATCCCGTTGAGCTGTTTTGATCGATTCTATGGAAGAGAATCAAATAAACCGTGTGATTGAGTGTATGAAAACCTAGTTTATGCTAAAATTCAACATGATGCAAGCTAAGTTACAATGATTTTATTCTAAAATGCATTGATTATGCTATTTTAAAGATAATTTAAGCTATTTCTAAGCTAAAATATAAAAACTCTAATTCATATACAAACTAAGATGGATGCATGAAAGCCATTAATGGATTTTCTAAGCTAGTATGAAATTAAAATTAACTAAAATAAGCTAAAAGTGAGTAAATATGAGTGTGAGTGCAAGTGAATTCAACAACAGGACTTTGCTCTAAAAGATGGATCCATTTGTCTCCAAATAGAGACCTATTTATAGGAAAGCAAATGAAGAATGAAGGGTTGAGATCAAAAAGATCAATCAACGGTCCAAGATGAAGGAGATGAGAGGCATGGATCATGGATTCTCATCAATGGATGAGAATGCATGATGATATTACAATCAGGGTTCACACTTGCCTCCCGAACAAACACACTTTTGACCTGCTCACGGGTCAAGGTGACTTGTTCAAAGTTTAAGGTTAAAACTTGATTAGAATCAGAGTGAAAATACCACTTTTCAAATGATGAAGGACTAAGAATATTATTTTGGAATAAATTCTCATGGGTGAGGAAAAAACATTTTGCTAATTAAAATAAAGTTTAATTATGCAAAGAGGGATAAGGAATATTTCATGAGGAATGTTCTTTTAAAGAGGATAGTTAGTTTAATTTCCAATTAAACAAGATTTAAATCATACAATTAGGGTAATTACAGAAGAATTAAAGTGTTTATTCAATTGGTAATAATGCTTGGGGATCATCATGGAAAAAATAAGGCCTTAAATTGTAAAATTCAAAAAAAATCGAGGAGTTTGGCAGCGACGTAAAATTTGAATAAGTTATCTATATTATTTCAAAAATATGTAAGAATAGAATTTGTATAAAATTAAATTTAGTTTCTAAACTACTAGGTTTATTTTTATTTTTTTAAATTTATTTGGTAAAAATTTAAAATTTCAATGCAAAAGTACTTAAATTTTGGGAAAAAAAAGTAGATTAATACTATTCGACCACCTAACCACAATAAAGGTATTAATATTTTTGTAAGATTTTAGACATAAGTAGAGGACTCATGTATGGATGTGATGCATATTTTTTTTGTAATTTTTTTCCAAGTAAATAATTAATTAATAATTTTTATTACAACTTTAAAAAATATAAAAACTTCATTAATAATACGACCACCTTGCTTGGTCAAAACTTCATGAAATTCAATTTTTATTTTTAATCCTATAGTATGCAAAGCATAGAATGTGATGAATGTTTGGATTCAAAAATGTGATACCCTTTAGAAGCTATAGATGTTTTTCAATCAACCCATCAATCAAGAATTTAGTTGTAATTCAAATAGAAAATGAATAATAATTATTTATTAAATTCAAAGTAAAGCATAATTTATATTGGTAGAAAGCTAAAGAATCTCTTTTTTGAAAGCCCTTTTCATTTCATCAATTTTGGGTTAAAAAAAGTCTGTCAACCACATACCCTACAAATACCCATCATATTGCCACTTTTTGGCCCATCATGATCCTTTACATACCCATTAAATTAAATGATTTATTGAATGGGGGAGAGATGAAATGATATTTAATTAAATAACTTAGGGTTATTTAATTAAATAAGATGACACAGGGAATTAAATTAAATATTTTGATGTATTTAATTTAATGAGATGAAATGTTAGTGTTAAAAGGGAGGAATTAACCTGATTAAATTAATTAGGTCAATAGTTGAAAATGATGCAATTAATTAAATAGATAGGCTACTTTAATTAATGAAGTAAAAAGAGGATGGATTAAAGAGGAAATGATGTTAGTAATTTTTTTTTAAGTGTATGATATCAATTAGGACATTTTTCAATGTCTATAGATACAATTAGAAGGTAGGAAACTACTAAATATGTGATCACAAATTAAGAAAGAAAAAGCTAATGATTTATAGTTTGGGTCAATATTTAGCATAAAATATGAAACTTTAGCAACTTGAGAAGTTGAACCTAGCGCAAATATGCCTTATTAGGTGATAATGGATATAATTTGTAACCTCACTAGAAACCTTACTATTAGAAGACTTATAGATATCATTGCTCCACAAGAAACATCACTAGTTTTCAACACTATATTGTTTAATGAAGCAAATGTAAAAAGTTAGAAGCTAATTTTGATAATATGCATAAAGATCAACATTAGACTGCTAAAATAGTACAAGGTTAAATCATAACTTCTACATATTCAATGCATCATATATGAACTAGCTACCCCTCAATAAGGCTCAATGGGAACATCTGCTCAAGATAGAGAAACTCTATCCTTGAGGATTAAGGAATCAAAATAATAATTAAGTATAAATATCGAGGATGGGAAGAACAAATTTATCAAGATTGTTGTTGAGTTAGGGGAGAAGAGCACAAAGTAGGTTGGGAGCCTATACTAGGGACGGAAGTAGTCCCACGTGGACCCCACACTAGAGCACCTTAATATGCAATTGCAAAGCAATTTTCACCCACAAAGTCAAAAAGGGTAATCATATCACCGTACTGTCAAAATTCTATTATAATCAATGAATATTTATCCCATACAAAAATAGATATTTGCAGTCTTACATGTCAAAGAACATTCAAAGTAAAACTAACAGCACCATCTTACGTGCTCTATTGATTTCATATGGCCCATAACACTAAAACATGCATCCAAAATAATAAAAAAATAGTATAACCCAAACTCCCCTTTAATATCACCACTTTCCTTACATCAAATCCAATATTTTCATAGATCCAATGCCACAAGAACAACTAGGAGCCAAGACTATCCCATCAAAAAATCCAATCAAACTGAACCCCCATCCCACTTGCCCACCAATAAAACACTCAAATGAAAATTAGTCATCCATATGTGTCCCATCTTTCAAATCGATGCTCACTACTACTAGTGCCTTCTCCTATTTTTCCACCATCAACTACCAAAACAATGGTGTTAAATCCACCAAAATCACCTATCAAGGAACAAGGATTGCATGCTATTAATACATAAGAACTTTGCAATTGAAGGCATCAAATCAAGATTTCAAATTTGAACAAAAGGACATGAATTAAATACTCCATACCAAACCAGCATTTGACATATAAGGATATTTTCAAATTCAAAAATCCATTACTCAATTTCTTTCAATTTCCTATAGAAAATTGAATAAATTCCAGAGGTAGCAACAACATCACCCTAAGAAGCTATATGTATTCTACTGCTACTAATTATTTATTCCTACAAATTCCAATATGTTGTATGATATGAATATGTTATCCACAAATCTATAAATATCTACGATTTCACACTGATGTTGTTTACATTGAGTTCTTCATTTATGTTCTTTATGTCTCCGAATGCAAATATGTTGCATCCAATGCCAATATTTGTCACAATAACCTGTAACTCAATATCTAGGGTTTAAACCTACATTTTTTATGAATGTCTAGTCATTTCAGTTCAATTTCAGGGTTTGTTTTTATATTCTATATTCCTGTGAATATGGAGTAGTTGTATGTACTGTAAATGTTTTTCACCCACTACCCTGTAACCTAGTATATGGGGTTTCAACTTTTACTATTTGTGAATGTCAATGCATTTCTATTAAAGAATGCATTACTCATTTATATTCTTTTTCTCCTTGGAATTCAATTATGTTTGTATGTGTTGACAATGCTTGTCATAGTAACATGTAACTCAATACTAGGGGTTTCACCTTACACTATTTATATTCATTTTTTCATTGGAATGTAATTATGTTTCGATGCACTTACAATGTTTGTCACAAAATGTAACTCAATACCATGGGTTTCACCTTACACTATTTATGAATGTCAAGTCATTTGACTTCAATTTCAAGGTCTTTTGAAATTTTGTATGCCTACAAATATAGATCAGTTTTATGCATTGTAAATGTTTGACACCAGCTACCCTGTAACTCAATATCTAGGGTTTCAACTTATATTGTTTATGAATGTCAATGCATTTCTATTAAAAAATGCTTAACTCATTCTTTTCCTATTGGTTTTATCATTTACATACGTTATACATTGGGATGCCAATATGTTTGTATGTGTTGTCAATGTTTGTCACAATAACATGTAACTCATTACATGGGGTTTCAACTTACACTATTTATGAATGTTAAGTCATTTTAGTTCAATTTTAGGGTTCTTTTTTTTTCTATATGCCTATGAATATAGATCAGTTGTATTCACTATAAATATTTGTCACCAACTATCCTATAACTCAATATTTGGGGTTTCAACTTATATTGTTTATGAATGTCAATACATTTCTATTAAAATATGCATAACTCATTCTTTTGCAATTGTTTTTATCATTTATATATGTTATGCATTGGGATGAAAATATGTTTTTTATGCACTGTCAATTTTTGTCACAATAACATGTAACTCACTAAATGGGGTTTCAACTTACACTATTTATGAAAGTCAAGTCATTTCAGTTCAATTTCAGGGTTCCTTTTTCTATATACCTATGAATATATATCAGTTGTATGCACTATAAATTTTTGTCACCCTCTACTTTGTAACTTGATATTTGGGGTTTCAACTTATATAATCTATGAATGTCAAGGAAATTCAGTTCAATTTGTGGGATCTTTTTTATTTTTTAAATGTGGGTTTGAATATAGAGAATGATGCATGCACTGTAAATGTTTGTCACCCACTACCCCTTAACTCCATATATGGGGTTCCAACTTATATTGCTTGTGGATGTCAATGCATTTATGTTCAGATCTCCATGGTTCTTTGTTCGGCTCCACACTCAAGAAAGCTCCCTTTGTCTTTCATTTGAGGTTTTCTACCTCACTACACCTATACCATTGTTTTTTGTTTTAACAATGGTTAACCAATATTCATTCATGTCTCGCTAACCTAGTTATGCACTATATATGTACAAGTATATACACACACATATATATGTATGTATTTATATTTATATATATGTAGTGTAGGAAAATGCATACCATCTCATCTTCACACTTGCTTGGGCCTGCCTTGGTTTATTTATCCTTCTTTATGTCTTAATTTGTCTTATTTTGCATCCAAAAGCCTAATAAACTACATCTTTTTATGGCTAATCCCGACAAACATCAAAGGGGAAGTGATAATTTAAGGATTCTGGCTATGTGTCCCTAATTTTTTGGGTCGGGAATAAGATTCCAGCTAGGGTCTTTGGGTGATCCCATAATAGTGGTTTACAATTTTTGGCCAAACTAGACACTAAAATTATTATTTTTAACTGAATCTTCACATTCGGGCACCTATAGCGGCTAAACTGTGAGGAATTTGAAGATGGTGCAAACTAGAGTCTCATCAAATTTTTCAGATTATAAAAATATTTTTTTCAAAATTTTTGGAATCAAATTGCACTTCTTTTTCCATCTCCCATGATTTTTATTTTTTTTCAGAAAACAACATTTTTAAAAAGTGATGCACACCGTATAATGCATAAATTTTTTTCCATGAAGGATAAAATTCTAATTCTTTCAAATTTAGATTTGTAACTCTGATATCTAGTGCTTCCACTTGGTTAGATAGTTTTTATTGAATATTTTTTCCTTAATCAAGTTTCAAAGTCAAACAAATTACAATTCTACAACGCGACCAAGATAATGCGTAACTTTTTTTGTATATGTCAAAATTTTTTATTTATTTTTCATTGGATCAAGGACTTCAATGTCTGGTGCACTCATATTTTTCCATTTTTTTTTGATAATCTTCTATTTTCCACATATGAAGAACAAAGAAATTCATTTTCAAGGAAAAAACTATGCTTAATAAAACTTAAAAAACAAATACATAACAAAACCAAAAAATATTAAAATTATATTCATTGGATAGCTTGTTCTGAGGAATACCATAATCATTTGAAATAAATTTTAAATGAATTCATTTGATCCCCTAAAAGCTAAATCAAAAGTGATTTTTTATCATCATTTTGATAGGTGTAAAGGAGAAGCATTTATAGGTATGGTTTAAAACTAGCGAGGTTCTATCCAAGGGGGTTTGATGTAAGGTGATTTGATCAGACCCTCTTCAATTGGAATCCTTAAAATGGAACTTTTTAAGGATTAAATCATTATATTTTCTAAAAATATGTGATTTCAGCTAAAATTCGTTCCTCTCAGGAATTGTAAACCACTATTATGACAACACCCCTCTTTGTCTCCCAAAGGTCTTGGGACCTTGATTTCAAATGTGCCTTAAATTAGCCCCAAGTTTCATGCCTTGGGACTAAGATGCCACCTAGGGTGTCTTACTCCCCCTTAGGTTATTTTAAGGATTTAATTTCAAATCTTGGTGGTAATTAGCCCCCTTTCATTAATGGATTCATATGTTGGCTTTTTGTGGTGTAATTTGGGGATATTAAGCAAAGATAAGTATAAATACAAGGTTCTTTCACTCATTTTCCATATCAAAGATTTTTTTTTTTTTTGAGAGCATACCTAAGAGCATAATTGAGTTCATAGGAGAATTCAAGAGAAACTCATCAAGAATTTGGAGCCATCATCAAGATTCAAGCATCATATCAAAGATATTCTTGCACCATGTTTTTTTTTAAGCTAACATTTGTTATGTAGGAATTTGATTCAAGGAAGCAATTCAAGTCAATATGTATCAAGCATTCATTTGATTCAAGATCTACATTCAAGCTAGCCATCTCACACAAGTTTGTAGATTTGACAACAAGGGTTTGGTGAGTTGCAACATAGCACTTTGTTCATTCATCATTTCTATTTCATTTCAAGGTTTAATTACCAACAAGGGGGTTTGACCAAGGAAAACCCCCATTTACTAACAATTACTAAGTTTTCCCCCTCTTGTGTGCTTGAGATTATAGATTTAGGTTGAAGACTTGAAGATCATTTGAAGTGAAAAGTTGCAAAGTTGCCATCTTCATGGAAACTCATCTATGAGCCAAATCTGGAAGTTTCAGGACCTAAGATCTAAGAAGGAATTGCAAACATTGAGCCTCAGGATCACATTTTGAGTTTACAAAATATTAGAATGAGACTAATTTACCACCTAGGGCATCTTAGTCCTCCCAAGGGAATTTTTTAGAGATTCTTTCAGATCTGGTTCTGACATCCAAATATTCTACATCTACCCCAAAAAATAGTAGTGGGACTAAGACAATAGTAAGGATGTCTTAGTCGCCCCTAGCATATTTTGGCAAAAATTTTTACATTTTTAGAATCCTCATTACATTTATAGTCTTTTGAGGTACATACATCATAACTTTCGCTTGGTTAATCTCATCATTTACATCCATCATTTAGCTTGCATTACTAGGTTTTGTGAGTTGAATGTTAAGTTATCTTTTCCAACCTTTTTCTTGTTGGTGTACCCCTTAAAGCTTAAAGAACCCCATCCTAGGTCTTCCTTGTTGAGAATTGACTTACCTTTGAGGTTGATAGCCAATCCAATGTGGGTTCCTAGGACATTATTGAGTGGCTAAAGGAGAATAGTGGGATTTCCCATTAGTATTTTCTTTTTAGTTCATTTTAGTGAACTCAACATTTTTTTATCATTCATTTTCTGATTTGAAGTCTGTTAAATTTCTAGATCTAGGTTGCATTGATTCTTTCATTGCATCTTGCATCATTGAAATTACTTCTAGGGTTTCTCATACTTGCATTAGTATAAGTGCATCTAGGGTTTCTCATATTTCCATTAGTGAAATTGCATATATAGGTTGTATTTTTTCTTTATTGCATCATCTTATCTCATTGAAAAAATGAAAAGTGCATTGTTAATCATCTTAATTGCATTTAGGAACATTGTTATTAGATTCAACTTTGAATCCAATTGCTTTTGATTAGTTATTTTTTCTTGCATTCATTTGCACAACTTTCTATTTCTAAACATCAGGTCCCTAGGTAGGCAACCTGGGAACAGTGTTAACAACTCATTTTTTTTGGTTTTTCTAAAAAAAACCTCCACTAGGACAAAAATGTCCTTGCTGGCGTCTTAGTCCCTTTATGGGTTTTTGGCTCAGAATTCTATTTATGTTGTTTTCTTTCTGTTCCAATTCCTAGAACCTAAAAATCTCAACTGTAGGACCAAAATTCCCTTACTGGCATCTTAGTACCTATTTACTTTGAATTTCCAACTTTCAGGGTTTGAAATTTCCTTTTTGTGCTTCTATTGGCTACTTTCAATTTTTTGTTACAATTTTCACAATTGTTGTTATTCCAATTTCTTTCATTTCAAGTGTAATTGTAAGCATAGGATATTTTTTTCACTGCAATTTCTTTGGTTTATCCCTTGCATGAGTTGTACTACTTGGTGTCCTCCTGCTAATATTATGGTGAGATGAAGTGTGAGACTCATGGCATCCCCTGATAAAACACTCATTGTGGGTCTTGGGCTATCTAGCTCTCTTACTTCTAGCATTGTTACTAGTTCACTAGGTATGAACCGTACATTTGATACCTCTTTTGCTATGCCTACCTTACCTATAAGTGCTATACCAACTGTTCAAACAATGGTTGATCATATCACTCAAGAAAATATAATGAAAATGCATGAGGACCTATCCCACTTACAAGACAACATGAGTACTGAAAACATTTACAACATTGTTATACCTGCCATAAATAGTATTCATTGCATGATGGAAAGTGATGAAGGACTGTAAGTTGTGCATCACATAGCTCAAATATTTGGAAAACATCTTCCTCCCACCACCAATGGTGCTCAAGCTTTGAACAATATGCAAAGCCAAGGAGGAAATCAAACTCCTCCCCCTTCAACTATAACCTCCATTCCCACCTATACAAATCGTCAAGTGACCACAACGATGCAACCAAATAGCAATATCCTTCCTACCTCAAAAAATTCCACTAGTTCTCCTTATACCTATGTGGCATCTAACCTTATATCTACTACTATAAGCTATCCATTCAACGTCCTTCCAACACATACACATCACCACCATCTTCACCTCCATCTCAAACCACAAGAAATGAACCTATCATTAACCACCTCTTGCAAATCCTTTCATCCATTCAATGTCAAGTTTCCACTATAAATAAAAATAAAAATGGTCCAAATTCATACTATGTCAAATGAAAGCCACTATCTTTGGATATATTAAGAACTCCAGTGCCACAAGTCATAGAGATCCCTATATTTGAGAAATATGGAGGAAAGGGAGATCCTGCTAATCATGTTAATGCCTTTACTACTTTGTGTAGTGACTTTATCCTCGAGGAAAAACTTTTGGCTAAGGTATTTCCCCAAACCTTGAAATATGTTTCCTTGGACTAGTTTTCTACATTACCAAATAAATCAATTCATTCATTTAATGAACTTGTTGAAACCTTTATAAATCACTTCCAAGTGCATATGGTTCCTGAAATGACATTAGCTGATTTGATGAGATGGAAGAAAAATGAGGGTAAAAAAGTCACTGACTTTATTTCAAGTTACTATTCACTTTATTCCCAAATTAGCATGAAGATTCTCGATTCTTACCTTCAAAATATATTGATAGAAAATTTACAAAGTAAGATAGGAGACAATCTTACCGTGATGAAATTCCATTCCTTCATGCACTTTTGCAATGCACTTCAAGATTATAAAAATTCTGGAGGTAGTTGTGAAGTGAAAAACACCTCTACCCATCTTGAAAATTCTAAATCTTCAAACTAAAACACCTACTAGCCTTTTAGAAGTCAAAAATTTTTTTTCCTTCAACTAAATTCCACCTTCCAACCTACCTAACAATTTGATACCCAAGTAGCTACTATAAAGAAGAGTAATCCTTATATCTTTGGGAATTCAGAAAGACAATTCACACCCTTTCTCGAAATACTTCAAAATGTCATGACTTAGCTATTAAACAAAAAACATGCTTATTTACCTCCCATTCAACCTTTTGACCCTAACAAACCATTACCTCTAAGCTTTAGACACAATTCCTATTGTGCTTATCACCAACAAGAAGGACATGATATAGAACATTGCAAGTGTCTTAAACATCTTGTGCAAGACCTCATTGATTCTAACCATATCCAAATTGGAGGTATGAATGACAAAGGTAATAAATATGTAGCTCCTCCCAAAAAAACTTACTAATCTTTACCAATCCCATGCCTAACCATAATATTGCATTTGTTATGTCTAGTTAAACTAAGATTGATGTGATGAATGTTGGCACGGATGATGATAACATGAGCAATAATAGAAAAAATCCTATGGATAGTAATGACCAAAGTCCTATTAGTACAATGATAGGAGTAATTGACATCAAGCCTCACAAAGAACAAACCATAATGCCCATTGAAATTACTTTTTCTTTAGAGGAAACAATAAAAAATGACTTGATGGTCCTCTTTACATAGTTGGTAGAATCAATAATAGGACCACTCCTATGATTTTATTTGATCATGTCTATGGAGAGTATGTGATCATAGAGGAACTCTTATATGTGCATGAACTTACTCAAGATAGATATGATAAACCAAAAGCATGGATTAAAATGCATGATGGTATTGCTTGTGCTACAATGAGCTCAATCACACTCCCTTTACAAGTAAGGAAAAATAAATTAAATGTATCATTCTCTATCATCTCTAATTTAGACCAATTTCATGTGAATTTAGGCTATAAATGGCTCTACTCCATGAATGCGGTCCCATCTATTGTCCATATGTACTTAAAGTTTCCAATCAACAATGAAATATTCACTATGAACCATAGTGGCTTTAGACCTCCATCTTCCCATGGAAAGTTTTTCTTAGACTATTTTTGGCCTGAGCCCATGGAGCCTATAAGACCCTGTGAGGACTTCCTTTTCCTATCCTAGAAAAATTTTAATGCAAAATGGATAGTTATGCTATCCCTTGAAAATTTGCCTCCTCTGCTCCTTGAAGAAAACAATATTGAACTTAAAGCCCTTCCATCTAACCAAGACCCATACATCAAAAATCTCTTGCCTATTTCCTACAAAAATCCAAGAGAAAACCAAACAAATCATAATTTGTCTCTTAAGAAAATTTAATAAGCCAAAGAGAAAGTGGTTGAACAACCTTTCATGGTTTCTTCCATTCTTCCCTCACAAGAAGAAAAAGAACTTGTGGTTGATAAACCTGCTCCTACACAAACACAACTTTGAAAACCATAATAAAATAAACTGAAATGCTAGAGAATGTAGGCATAAATGTCATGCTATTTCTCAAAAGATAAACTAAGTGAACCACATAGAAAACCAAAATCCAAACTTGACATAAGCCATAAATTATGAGGCTCCTCCCTTACCCGAACCAAAAAATATTACATCTCCAACACAACAAGGAATAACACCTTCTATGGATGTTATCATTCATCCTCTTGTTGTGGTTAACTTGGATGATGATGAGGAAACTGCTAAAATTGATGAGCAAGTGAATAATGAGTTGAATTTGCTAATTTCCTCTTCTATGAGATTAGACAATAACAATCGTGATGATGTTCCTAAACTAGGTGATGCACCACATGTTGAACCTGGTGATTCTCCTAGTACAGTACTTGATGTTGTCCCTCTCACTAGCGATCTACATTCTACATATACTGAACAAGACTGGGTTGTGGATGACTTGCTGGATGGTTGACTCGCATGTGCTTTACTAGTCTTTTTTATTTCCTTTTTTGTTTTATTTGTATTTGATTGCATGTGTGTAATTTGATCCTTCGTATTGTTTGATGTTTCCTCTCTATGTGCATTCCTCTATTTGTACCTTCATTCTTCCTTATATGTTGTAAGATTTTTTCCTTTTCATTGGTCTTTACTTTTTATTTTCTTTTATCTTTTCTTTTCCATTCATTTTTGTCTTTTGTTTTCCTTTTGGGGATGACGCAATGTGTCAAGACACCCTATGTCTCTTCCATGTTAACCAAAAAGGTTTTTCATTTTGTTTTCACTCTCTTTATGTCATTCTTCCAATTCTATGTGTATCTAGGGAATGATGACAGTTCTGAGCTCTCTAATATCATTGCAACAAAGATAGATACCGACCCCAAATCCATAGATCCCTTATGTATTTCTGGGTGGAAACCCTCTTTTCCTTTTTCATTTTTGTCTACTTTAAAGTAATTTCTCACAACATAGTTTTTAGCAATTTCTTTAAAGTGGGGGCATATAGTGGCATTATTTTGGAATTTTTTTCATGTTCCTTGATGTGATTTTCTTACTTCATGCAATGCATTTTTTCTCTTTTTGGTGACATTGGGATTAATGTCCTTCAAGAGCTTGATATATCTTAGCATATTACATTCCTCTTAGTGGTGATGCGACACACTACATTCCCTAAGTTGTGAATCTTTTATTCTTTGATTGGTCCTCACTTGGAGACATTAGGAACAATGTCCTATTAGATTAAGACCTCACATTAACTAAGAAAAATCCCTTTGAACATCCCTCTTTCTTGTTGTGTTTCATTTTTGTACCTTATTAAAGTCTTGGAGGTATGGCTTTGATATGGTTCCCTAGGGCTCACCTAGTGAACAACTAGCTTCACTAGCCCTTGTGAGTGTGCATTTTCTTTTTTTCCTTATCATAGTCATGGGGGTATAACTTTGATATGGACCTCTTAGGGCTCACCTAGTGGACAACTAGCTTCACTAGCCCTTGTAAGAATGTTTTTTTTTTTTGCATAGTGGACATTGTGTTCCACTTGTAAACCTATTTTGCATAAACAACCTAGACCTGGTCCAAAGAGGGTTGGACGCCTAGTTGAAGCTCAATCCATTGCATTTTTTTCTTTTCCTTTTTCCTTTTTTCTATCTTTGATGGTGTATGTTTGTGATCTGGTTGTGGCTTCATATATCATCCAAAAGCATGTTCCTTTGTGCCTATGTTGGTTTGACATATGATCTTGATTATGGGGGATTTTCCACCCTCTTGGTTATTGTCATCCTATCTTACTAACATTTTTACATTTGAACCCCTCTTGATTGTGTGGTTGGCTACTTTAGCATGAGTTTGAATCACATTCATCCTCTCACTAAAGTGGGGGCTAAATGTAGTGTAGGAAAATACATACCCTTGCATCTTCATACTTGTTTGTGTCCTCTTATCATTATTTATCCTTATTTAAGTCTTAATTGTTTCTATTTTGCATCCACAAGCCTAATAAACTACATCTTTTTATGGCTAATCCTGACAAACATGAAAGGGGGAATGATAATTTAATGATTATGACTATGTGTCCTTGATTTTTAGGTCGAGACTGGGACACCACCTAGGGCATCTTTGTCCCCCAAAGGTCTCAGGACATTTATGTCAAATGTTCCTTAAATGGTCCCCTTTTTGGAGTCTGTGCCCCAAGTTTCATGCCTCAGGACTAAGGCGCCAACTAGGGCATCGTAGTCCCCCTTAGGTTTTTTTTTTGGGATTTAATTTTTCAAATCTTGGTGGAATTTAGCCTCCTTTCATTAATGAAATCATATGTCCACTTGTTGTGGTGTAATTTCAAGATATTAAGAATACATAGGTATAAATACAATGTTCTTTCACTCATTTTTCATATCCATGAAAACAAGACTTTTGTGAGAGAATTCCTAATAGCATAATTGAGTTCACAAGAGAATTCAATGGTGGTTCATCAAGCATTTGGATCCATCATCAAGATTCAAGCATCATATCAAAGATATTCTTGTATCATGTGTGTTTTTGAGATAACATTTGTGATGTAGGGTTTTGATTCAAGCAAGCAATTCAAGTCATTATCTATCAAGCATTCCTTTGATTCAAGATCTACATTCAAGTTAGCCATCTCACACAAGTTTGTAGATTTCACAACAAGAGTTTGGTGAGTTGCAACATCTAGCACTTTATTCATTCATTATTTCCCTTCATCATTTCTATTTCATTTCAAGGTTTAATTACCAACCAAAGGTTTGACCAAGGAAAACCCCCATTTACTAACAATCAACAAGTTTTTCTCATCTTGTGTGCTTGTGATTGTAGATTTAGGTTGAAGACTTGAAGACCATTTTAAGTAAAAAATTGAAAAGTTGCAAAGTTGAATTGAAAAGTTGGCATCTTCATTGAAACTCACCTACATACAAGATTTGGAAGTTGAGGACCTGAGATCTGAAAAGAAGGAAGTGGAGACATTGAGCCTTAGGATCACATTTAGAGATTTCAAAAATTCAGAATGAGACTAAGTCACCACCTAGGGAATTTTAGTCCTCCCAAGGGAATTTTTAAGAAATTATTTTAGATTCAGTTTTGGCATCCGAAGATTTCAGATTTTCCCCAAAAAACAATAGTGAGACTAAGACAACAATAAGGGCATTTTTTCATTTCCAGAATCCTCATTACATTTCAAAACTTCCCAGATACATACACCATAACTTTATGTTGCTTAATTTCATCATTTGCATCCATCATTTAGCTTGCATTACTAGGTTTTGTGAGTTGAATATTAAGTTGTCTTTTCCAAGCTTTTGCTTGGTGGTGAACCCCTCAAAGCTTAAAGAAACCCCTCCTAGGTCTTCCTTGTTGAGAATTAACAAATGTTTGAGTTTGATAGTCAATCCAATTTGGGTTCCTAGGACATTATTGAGTGGCCAAAGGAGAATAGTGGGCTTTCCCCTTACTATTTTCTTTTTGGTTGAATATGCATACATATAGATGTATATATATACATATATGTATATATATATACTGAAAGGAAGAATTTTATTTTGGGAATTCTATGCTTAGGAGGTAGAACGACAAAACTCAACACTCTCATTCAAGGACAAAATCTAGAGATGTCAATGCAAGGGAGAAAGAGATATTACAATAGGGATGTCTTAGGGGCTGATTGTAAACTAATGAGGGGTTCACCACAAAGTTAGGACTTGGAAAGAAAAATGCAATGCAAATCAAAAAGCTTAAACCTAGGCCAATGCAATCTTTAATTAGATGACTTAAAAATGCATATAAAATAGAGTAACAAGCTACAAGATGAAATGTGCACACCTGGGAATTTGAAGATGACTAGAATGAGCTCTAAAACACAAAAAAACTTGAATTTTTGGCCTACTAGGACTCGTATGCTAGTTTGGGCATATCATTCCCAGATCTGGGTTTTTGTGCAAGAATAGGTTTCTAAAAAAAGGTTATTTGAATCTACCAAAATATAGAAAAATGCCTGTAGTGGGATTCATACGCCAATTCTAGCGTATCAGTTCCATTCTACTTTTTTGAGAATTCAAAGTTCAGATCTATACTCCAATCTTTGTTCTTTCCTTTCAAATTGGTTTCCATGTCTGAATGTGCAAAAAAAACCTTCAAAAAAAATATAGACTTGATTTTCTTATGTCGGGTTTGCCTCAGTCAAACCCCTAATTTGATAATTAAACCTTGATGGAAATAATGAAATATGATTGTAATTAGGAATGTAAATCCTAACCTTAAGTGTGTCTGAGATTAGGAAATCTGAAATGCAATGCAACCCTATTCTAATGTGCAAAAATGAGGTGCATGAATGAAATATGAAGATGAATGACTCACTTTGAGAGATCTCTGATTAGCCAAATGAGCCTTAATAATGCTTGTACCTTCCTTAGGCTAAAAGTAGAGTGACAATGGAAGATGGAAGCACTTTGGAAACAAGTCATTAGGCTTGTCTTGATGGCTAGTTGCATCTCCCCAACCTAGAATCCATCATGATTCACCATAGACAACCATGATCAACCCTTGACAATGCTAGATCTTGGATGAAGGTGAGCTTGAACACCTGCAAAAACACATTAATTATGCTCCAAGACTTCAACCTTGTTTGCTTTTGAAACTTGAATGCTCTTGTTAAAGAATGCTTGAAATTATTCTTGACAATGCTTGTTTAGATGAAATAATGACTTAGAATCTTGCTTTTATGGGAACTATCACTTAATTTACCATTATTTAGTTCTCAAAAGCTAACATCAACCAAAAAATTTAATTAAAAAGTTAATTTTCTCACTCAAAACCTAAAAACTCCCCAAATGGGACTCATATGCCAGCCCTAGCATATAGGTCCCGTCTAGGAGACCTCATATGCCTATGATGGCGTATGACTCCCATCCTAGATTTTTGGGGTTGGTTGTTAATTTTTTTTATGTTTTTGATGACTTTGTCAAGTTTTTAGCTAAACTAAGCCCCTAGATCCAAAATAAAGGGTCTTAGGGGCCTATTAATGATGACTTAAAGGGGTATTTAATGCAAGGGTGCTAAAATGGATCCAAATTCAATGTGAAATTACACTAATTTCAAGAGCATACAATTTTCTACACTACATATACATATATGTATGTATATATATGTATATGTGTGTGTGTGTATATGTAGTTTTTCTAATTAACACTATATATAGAATGCAATTGTTAAACTTGATCTGCTCTAAGTCATTTCAATTCAAATAATAAATCAAATAGACTGCCAACATGCATATATTCAATAAAAACAAACTATTCATGCACATTAAAGACAATTCTATTACAAATTGTTCATGTATACCAAGAATTGCATTGCAAACTATGAACATGCATATTAAAGAAAATAAAATTGTTCATGCATCACTGTGACTTCAATGGTATTCAATTATTTTTTAATTGCTCCAAACATCTTTTTTAATGTTTGCAGGTGCAATATAAAGGTAATATGATGTCCAATCCACAAAATAAGACTATAAATATAAAGTCACGTACATAGAAAGAGACAGTAACATTCTCCCATATGCACGAACCTATATTAGAAGAAAACAACAATCTTGAACCTATTGAGGTAGTCCAAGAGATTGTTGTACATATAATTAGGTTGGAAAGATAATCAAAGGAAAGGGAATGGTCATCATAGGACATGGATAGGGCCCTAGAGGATGTTGAAACAAATGGGATGTCGACGAGAGCTATTGCAAAGAAATGGAAAATCCCAGCTACTATGCTTAGCATTTGGTTAGGCGGCCTGACAACTACTTCAAAGAAGGGTCCACCAATAGTCCTAACAACAAAGGAGAAGGGTTTGATTGTAAATTGGTGCAGAAATATGGCAGATGTTCACCACAGGCTTGAGATTCAAGCAAGAGGTTGCTCAAATATGCCAGAATAGAAAAAACCTTTCATGGATGGGCTGCTTGGAAAATCATTGTGGATTGGATTCAAAAGGCACCATCTAGAATTGACCTTCTGCACAACTGAGGGTCTTGGAAAAGATAGGGAGATAAACCTAAGACCTACACTAGTAGCTAAGTTTTATAGAATGTTGATAATAGCATATTTAAGTAATCCATACGGTCCTAAAAAAATATGGAATTGTGATCCCAAACAAGAGTTCAAGTTGGTAGAAATGGAAAAATGAGGGCATTGGCATGATGAGGCAACAGTGTCTCATATATAATTCTAAAAAGAAAAGAATGGATAACAATTGTCTGTTGTGTTAATGTAGTTGGCCAAAGCATACCTAGTTTCTATCTGTTCAAGGTAAATATAGAGATAGAGAATTCCATTATGAACTGTGAACCACTAGAATGTATATGTTGGCAACACAAGGGAAGACAGCTGAGAGGGGGGGTGAATCAGTTTTCATAGAAATTAAATTCATTAATAAACATGAAAGCATAAACCATCACCACATCAGAAACACACATAACACCAAGATTTTTTACATGGAAACCTTGTTAGGGGAAAAACCATGGTGGAGGTTAGTCCACAAGATTATACTCTCTTAAAAGTATTATAAAGGAATTATAAATGGGGAATGCACATGCATTCAAGCACACTACCTAGAACTCACTACTCAAATACAAAAAGGCTTATTTCCCAAAGGAAGACTACATATAGATTATTTTGAACTAAAAAAATAACATCTGCTAATGCCTAATTACAGTTCCAGTTAAGCACAGTCTACTCTTCTTCACACTTTACTTCTTCCTTCGAAAGATTAGAAAATTATTCACACATAGCCCTCACACACTTTTAACCCCACTCGCATACCACTACATCACATCCCTTCAAATGGTATAAATAATTTCTCATATATATCTGTAACTAAGGACATCATCTACATGTCGGCTTCAACAAAATATAAAATGAGTACAAATTGTCTACCCAAAACATAAATAATTTTCAATGCGCACCAACCCATGTTAGCCACAACATAGTGAAGACCCAAAACAACATTCTTGAACACATACCACCTTTGAAAATTATTCCTTGAAGATCCACAACACACTACAATCACCCTGTCGGCCATGATCATGAAAAACATGAACTCAAAGAAGAAAATAACCAATCGTGAGCACAACGATCAATGCAGACGTACAAAAAAGATAGAGCATGATCTAGAAACATCCTCAAGCATCATGAATCACTACAGAAGCATCCACAACAACTAAAATTACTAGAATCAATTTATCTTCTTTTAGGAACACCAACTAAGGCAACAAAACAACTGCTAGAACACAAATACTCATAACTCGATCAAATCTTCATCTAGATCTCTGAAAGTTTACATGGATAAACCAGATATAATCAACAACAAACCTTTTAATCCACAACCTCTAAACATCAATATAGTGAGCTAGCCAACAACATGATGGCTATATTGAACTTCACTGCATCACAGAAAACCTGCAACTTGTTTTAGGGTATGTGCAGGATCATCATAGAAAAAATAGGCCCTTAAGTGGCAAAAAATTAAAAAAAATCAGAGTTAGGAAACTTGACGGAAAAATTTGAATAAGTTATGTATATTATTTCAAAAATATGTAAGAAAAGAATATGTAGAAAATTGAATGTAGTTTCTAAACTACTAGGTTCTTTTTTTTTTTTAATTTATTTGGTGAAAATTTGAAATTTCAATGGAGTAGTACTTAAATTTTAGGGAAAAAATAAGAAATGGGTGTTTGTCTGACCACCCTAACCACAATAAATTGATAAGATTATTTTATAAGATTTTACATATAAGTAGAGGACTTCTGTCCTGATGTGATGCATATTTTTTGTAATTTTTTCCAAGTAAATAATTAATTATCATTTTTTTATTACAACTTTTAAAAAATATAAAACTCATATCGACCACCTTAACTTGGTCAAAACTTCATGAAATTCATTTTTTATTTTAATCGTATAGTATGTGAAGCATAGAATGTGACACATGTTTCAGATTCAAAAAATATGATACCGTTTGAATGCTATAGATGTTTTCCAATCAGCCTATTAATTAGGATTTTACTCATAATTCAAATAGAAAATGAATAATAATAATTTATTAAATTCAAAGTAAAGCATAATTTATATTGGTGGAAATCTAAGAATCTTCTTTGAAAACCCTTTTCATTTCATCAATTTTGGGTAAAAAAAGTCGTCAGCCATATACCCTACAAATACCCATCATATCGCCACTTTTTGGCCCATCATGATCCTACACATACCCTTTATTACAATTTTCTTAATATCCTCGACATATATAGATTTAATACCTTAAGTCCAATAGTGTTTGCATCAATGACAACCACATATTAGCAATATCCAACAATCTCCCCCTTTGGCATTGATGGCAACACATGATGTGAAAAACACCATCAATGCAGTGTTTTCTTAACACTTTCTCCCCCTTAGATTTTGACTCTTTTCTCCTTAACTCTTTCACATTTTTTCACAACTCTTCTCCCCCTTTGACATCAATGAAAAGGATACACATTATATTCCTCCACACAAGCTCTAAACCACATTTCTGAACATCTGACTACTCCTTCTGAGTAGCATCCACCACAACATCAATCTAGACCATAAGATATGACTATGAAATGCACATATACTCAATTCTTATTAGGATCATAATTATTATTAGAAGGGGTAATCACCCTTATCTTTGTTCTGAGATACTCAAAATTATCCTTAGGCAAGGGCTTGGTAAAGATATCTGCAATTTGTTCCTTAGTGGGCACATACTCCAATCTGACTTCCTTTTCACTTACCTTCTCTCTCAAAAAGTGAAACTTGATAGATATATGCTTGGTTTTTGAATGGAACACTAAATTCTTAGAAATTTTAATTGCACTTGAATTATCACATAATATAGCAATATAGCGATAGGTTCATCATATATAACTCTAATATCTTTCAACATTGTTTCATCCACAAAACTTAAGTACAATTGTTAGCAACAAAAATGTATTATTCCTCTACAATAGATAAAGAAATGGCATTTTTCTTCTTACTTAACCATGAAATTAGCTTATTTCCCAAGTGAAATGCACCACCACTAGTACTCTTTTTGTCATTCACATCTCTTTCCCAATCAACATCAGTAAAAGCACTCAAAGTAAGGTCATCATCTTGAGGATACCACAGGCCAAAATCAACTATCCCTTTCAAGTACCTAAAAATCCTCTTTACAGTTGTCACATGACATTCCTTAGGATCAACTTGAAATCTTGCAACAATGCATACGATGTTCATGATATCAGGTCTATTTTGTGTCAAATAAAGAAATCCACCAATCATGGATCTATATCTAGTCTGATTTGTCTTAGGAGAATCATCATCTTGTGTCAACTTACATCCGGTCACAATGGGTGTACCATCCGGCTTTGAATCTTCCATACCAAACTTCTTTAGCAATTCTTTCACATACTTGGACTGAGATATAAATATCCCTTTATCTAGTTGAGTAATTTGCAATCCAAAAAATAATTTCATTTTTCCAATCATATACATCTCAAACTCATTCTACATCTCATCAGCAAACTTCATGCACATACTATCATCTCCTCCAAAAATGATATCATCAACAAAGACTTCAATAATTAAATCTTTATCATGATCAATCTTGAAATACAAATTACCATTAGCAATACCCTTATTAAATCCAAGCTTCAACAAATACTTGTTCAATTTGGCATACCATCCTCTTGGGGCTTGCTTAAGTCCATACAAAGCTTTCTCCAATGAGGAAACCATATCTTGTTGGTCAGTCAATTAAAATCCATCAGGTTACTCAACATACACTTCTTCCAGTTCACCATTTAGAAATGTTGACTTGATATCCATCTAATAAATCTTGAATTTTTTGTAAGCAACATAAACAAGAAATAATCTCATAGATTCAATCCTAGCAACAAGAGAAAAAGTTTCTTCAAATTCAATTCCTTCCATTTGAGAATATCCTTTACACACCAGTCTTGCTTTGTTTCTAACAACTTCACCTTGCTCATTCATTTTTTTTCGAAAGACCCATTTTGTTGCAATTACAGTTTTGTCCTTAGGTCTAGGAAAAAGAATTCATGTATCATTCTTCTCAATTTTCAATATTTATTCTTTCATTGCTTCCACCCAATTTTCATCTTTGCATGCTTCATTGACACTATTAGGCTTAGTATTTGAGATCAAACACTTTTCTTCTACAATTCTTCTCCTAGTTTGAACACCTTTGTTCTTATCACCAATAATATGATCTTCTAAATGATTTAGTATTACATACCTTGGAGTCTTAGGATGTTCTTGAACTTTAGGCTCTTGTGATATCACTTTTGCACTTTCACTAGTTCCTTCCTCTTGATTTTCCTGATTCACTGGAATGATCTGAACTTGATTTGAAGTTTGAACTTTCTTTCCTTTATTTGAACTATCATTCTAATCTTCTAAATCATATCCATAGGTTCTAGATGGTCTAACTGTGTCTTCATCAACCTTGCAATTAGCACTCTCAATCACTTTCCTCAATCTCTTATTGTAGAACCGGTAGGCTTTACTTTTAGTAGAATGACCAAGAAAGATTCCTTCATTACTTCTAGCATCAAACTTTACTATATCTTCATCTTTTTCATATAGCATTTACTTCCAAATATTTTCAAGTATCTAAGAGTAGGCTTATGACCATACCATAGCTCATAAGGAGTCTTACCAATATCACCTTTGATATGTACCCAGTTGAGAGTGTAAGCGACAGTACTCACAACTTCTCTCCAGTAGATATGCAAAACATTTCCTTCTAGCATCATAGTCCTACCAAAATCTTGAATTGTTTTGTTCTTCCTTTCCACAACTCCATTTTGCTGAGGGGTCCAAGGTGCAAATAATTTTCTCTTTATCCTATGCTCTTCACAAAAATAATTAAACTCACTAGAAGTGAATTCACCACCTCTATCTGATCTCAGACATTTAATCTTCAGACATGTCTCTGTCTCAACCATAGCCTCAAAAATATTGAATTTCTCCAGAGCTTCATATTTTTCCCTTAAGAAAGTAACCCACATCATTCTAGAATAATTATCAATAAGTAACATGAAATACATGTAACCTTGTAAATTTCTGACTCTAGAAGGACCGCACAAGTCAGTATGCACAAGCTCCAACACTTCATTTGAACAATGTTATTTTCTCAAGAATGAAACTCTAGTTTTCTTCCCAAACTGACATTCTTTGCATATAGTATTAGTAGGTTTTATCAACTTAGGAAGATCTCTCACAACCTGAGTAGAACTTATCTTGATCTAATATTATCAAATTTTACATGGCACATTCTCCTATGCCACAACTAGCTTTCATCAACTTGAGCAATCAGACAACTTTTACTAGCAACATTCAGGTGAAATATATTACCTTTTGTTTTTGTACTAGATGCAATAACATTTCAAGAACTCCCCAATATTCTACACTTTCCATTCTTGAATTGAAGATTGTATCATTTTTCAACCATCATCAAGATAAATGGATCCTTTGCCACAAATTGCACTAGCTTTGTCATCACCAAATATTACAACACCACCATCATACTTTTCCAAGCTCACAAATTTACTTTTATCACCTGTCATGTGATGAGAGAATCCACTGCCAATCACCCATTCTTTTTTTTCTTCAACTTAGGCAACTAGGGATTTCTCCACATTTGTGCAACTAGAAAATTCAATAGGTACATGATCATTTTTCTTCATAGCAATAAATACCCATTTTTCCTCACTTACATTCCCTTTATCAGATTCATCATCTATCACACCTTCATCAGCAGCAAAATAACACTTTCTTTGGAATCTAGGCTTGTTAGATCTTGGCTTAGAAACTCTTTTTGGACACCTTGAGGAAATGACCTATCTTATTGCAAGAAAAACATTTAAAAGGAATTTTCCATTTATACTTACCTTCTCCTCCAACTTCCCTCTTAACAATAAGTGCTTGAAGCTCATCTAGTTTTCTCTCCTCTTCTTCAACCTCTCTCATTTCCTCCTCATACTTGAACAACTTTATAGAAGAACTTTCACCTAGATCATATCTATGCTTATCTTTTCCGAAGATAGTAGCTTTGAATGCAGATTCTATCTTAGGAAGAAAATCACCAAACTCACTTAACTCAAAAGCAGTAAGCTTACCAATCAGCATGTCTCTGGTTACATTTGTCATAGCTAGGATCTCCTCAGTAGTAGTAGCTTTGGATTTGTATGTAGCAAGAAATGATATGAGCACTTTAGCAACAATCTCTGATTCTTCCAATGTTCCACTAGCATATCTGATACTACACACAAGCTCATTCACTCTCTGCATAAAAGAAGTGATTTTCTCATCTTCACCCATTCTCAACATTTCATATTTCCCTTTCAAGCTTTACAACTTAGCAATCTTCACATGGGCATCTCCTTGATACAAAGTTTCAAATTTTTTCTAGATCTCATAAGAAGTCTTCAGCTTCATTACATTTCTCATTTTATAATTAGTCAGAGAACTCGACAATGCTTCCTTAGCCCTGATATTTTACTCGACTTCCTTAATCTCATATGTAGTAGAAGGACCATTCTATGGAATGATATACATGTTGGAATATGGCTTCTAGTGTTGTCATTTATGGAAACCTAAGTCATTGTTTGAGTCTGCAAATCAGGATTTGTTCATACTAGTAGGCAGAGTAAAGAACAAAGTATTAGCGAAAGAGAGAATGAAGAATAGGGTATCTAGTTAGTATGTCGATCTGTATGCTTCACCGGATTATCATTTTGAGTCATGGATCTTGGGAAAATTTGTTAAGTATCTATGTTATCTTATTGATAAGTTTTATGTTGTCGCATCAAACAATATATTAGTTGGGGCATCTGATAGGATGATTTTTCTGCTTATTTGTTCATGAAGGCCAACTTGATGTATGTAGTGTGACACATATGTATAAGGAGTAATTATTTAAATGTTTCTATGTTTGAGCATTTTTTTTTAGGGCCACAACATAGCATTATTCAACTTTGATGGGTACACATTGAATATTAAATGTGGATTGAGTAAACTATTGGAAAATATTTTTATTTTATTAAAGCCGACATGGATTGATTGAAATCTTTGTAGTGGATATATATATATGAGATTGGTTAATTCATTTTAGAAGAGCGAGTAGAGAAGAATGTGGGTGGAGTTCAAGATGTGTTGATGTGTGTGTGAATATTAGAAGATCAGTCAAGAAAATTTTATTTGTGCAAAAGAGGATTGTTGTGAAGCGAATTAAAGCAGAGTAGAGTGAAGTGCAAAAATCAGATAGAAGGTCCAAAATCTGATCTATGAGCTTAACTAGAACTGTAAGAAGGAATTTGTAGATGCTATCTTCTCGGTTCAATCTTTTGATTGTGATTCAAATATTTTGTAAGGAAACGAGCCTTCCTATTTTGTTAAACACTATATGTTGAGTACTCAAATTATGGATTGACCTCCACTATGGTTTTTACCCTAATAGGGTTTCCACATAAAAATCCTTTTGTTATGGTGTTGTAGCTTATTATTTCATGTTCATGCATCTTTCTTTTGATTGAATGGTTTAAGCAGTTGAAAGGATAGATTAATAAAAGTTAAAATTGCTCAACACTGATTCACCCCCCCTCTTAGTGTTGCTTGAGTCCAACAATTGGTATCAGAGCTAAGTTCCTTGAATAATTTTAGCAGCTTGAGGTAGCTCTTGGAATGTAATGGAATTTGGTAGTCTTCAACAGTAGCTTATGGTGGCTCTCGATGGTCTTGATCAGTCTAAGGTAGAAGTTTGGGAATTGAAAGGAAATATTAAGGATGCTAAGAAATTCATTCAAAAGTTCAAGGATCAGGTTATTAAATCTAGGGAAAGGAGAAAGGAACTTTGTGATCAGATAAATAAAAAAGAAATCAAAATTATTGAATAGAGCAAAAGGATGGATGATGATCATTTGAATCAAACCTTGAAGGAAATAACTTAAGAATGTGAAAAGCTTTCTAGAGACAATGCTACCTTGAAGCATGAGATGGAGTCTATGGCAATGAAGATGACTAAGGAGATTGGAGAAAGAAAGAAGAATGAAAAAAAACTTGGTCAAACCCTAAAAGAGTGAAATGATGAATACAATAGAGTTAATAGAGAATTCATTCAGTTGGAGATGGAACTACAACAATCTAGACACAATGAAGAAGAGATTGGAAAATAGATTGTTATTCTTAGAGATGAACTAACTACTACAAATGAATACAAGGAGAAGTTCAAGATTAGCTTAGTTAAGCTTGATGAGTTGACTCAAGGACAAAATAATGCAAATGATAAGCAAGGCCTTGGATATGAGAAAGGAGAAAGTTTTGGATTTGGACAAAGGAATCTCAAGAAAATAAATTAGATGGAAAAATAAAATAAATTAGATGGACAAGGCAAAAAGAAGTCTTATAAGACAACCTAATGCACAAAAGTTTACTGGATATTGTTTTGCATGCAATAAATCTGGTCATATAGCTGCTTAGTATAGAAGTAAAATGAAATTAAGAAATTCATCATTTTCCAATCAGTGTTTCAATTGCAAAAAGTTTGGACATAAGTCAATTGAGTGCAAAAACTTTTCAAACAACTCTGTCAATATAAGGAATGTAGAATGCTATACCTGTGGAAGATTTGGGCATATTGCTAATCAATGCAAATCAAGAAAAAAAATGGAATGATTGGTATGAAAAAGGAAATGTAGTGTGTTACAATTGCAATAGATTTGGTCACATTGGAAGATCCTGCAAGAATAAAAACATGGATAGAAGATGCTCAATATAGAAAGGAAAAATTTCACAGAAAGATGATAAAGGAAAAGGGAAAGTGATTATGGAAGAAATAAGAGATCAGATGAAGAGAACATGGGTAAGGAAGAGTGAGTCGGATGAAGGCAATAAACTCGCACTAGAATTTTCTTTTGGTAATTCCTCCAGAAATTGATCTTAGGCCATTGGCCTAGGGGGAGTTTTTCAATAAAATCCTTTGTCCCCCTATTGGTAGTTGGCACCAAAATGTAGGAAATTGTCAGTATTTGTGCTAATAGTTTACAAATGTATCAATGATCGCTTGTGCAAAAGTTTGAGGAGTAGAAGCTCCGCAGATGAATTCTTCTTGTGATGTCTAAGAAAATAGAGTATTTAGAACACCTAGGGAAAAACATTTAATGCGGTAAAAGGGTTAGTTGTGTGAGTTATAAAAGGGTATTTGGAACCCTCATTTGTCACCTTGCATCGAAGAAGAATAGGAGAGCCTTTGCAACACAATTTCAAAGGAGTAAAAGTCAATTTGGCGGCGAATTCATTAGGTATTTCAATTGCTTGTAAAATTCTCACTTAACTTGGTGCTCGATAGAAACTTGTTTTGTACAAAAAGGAAAATTAAGCAAATCAAAGGATTGGTGAATTTAGATAAATATAATAGTGTGAAGATTAGGGATGTGAGAAATATGTTGTTGTCTGATGAATTGAAATGGCTTGAAGGTGTGAAACATAAAATTTTGGACATTTGGAATGAATTTCCCTATTTTGATAACGTGGAAGTCATTAGGTTAATCTTGAATAGATTGAATGATGACATTCTAACTCTGGATAAACCCTATCTCATTTTGAAAGAGGTAGTTAAGAATCTAACTAGATTATGCAATATTGGGGATATACCAAAAAAGAAGTCAAAATCCTAACTGGAGTAACTGGAGATCAAAGGGCTTTGATAATATTGATGATCAAAGATCTAATAACAAGGTACATTGCGCATGGAATTTTATACAAAATCATTTTCAGAAATAGGGAAGGTGCAACTTCGACAGGTGTAGTTTACATATCTCATAAGATGATAATGGAGGATCATGATTTTGACCCATGTGTATTGCTAAAAGATCAATTTGTGCAACTAACAAATGAGACAGATTACCCCTTCAAGTTTGGTACCTTGGTCATATGTCTTGTGATGTATTTTTTTGAATTTCTTGCCACATATCAATTATGTTGTATAGAAAGAGAATGAACTAGTTTGTAAACAGATTTGTGAACATTCTAATACTTTGGAAAACTATAAGCAAGAGTATGCAAATTTCTTTAAAGAATTGCTAGGGAAGTTTGGAGAAATTAGCATTTCCATTTTGGTAAGAGCACTTGAGGTTGGATCCTCTTCCAGTGAGATGGAGAGGAAGAAGAAAAGAGCACAAGAGATTGTTGATTACACTCCTTCAGAACACAATATTTCAAAAATTGAAAGAAAAGGTAAAGAACAAGTGATTGTGGACATACCAGATGAGGAATCTGATGAGTACACTCCAAGGGAAGAATCACAATCTGTTGAGCTAGATGTAATAATGGAAGAAGGAAGCGAAGAATAAGGTGTTTTATCGAAAGTAAAGATACTACATCTTGTTTTGGAGAAAGATGGGATGCAAAACATTGCTAAGATATGGTCTGATAGACCCTCATATGAGAAGGACCTAATTGAGAGCACACTAAGTACTTATTTTTTGCACAATAACATTGGGTTGGAGAGTTTGGAGAATGTGTTTCCTGAAGAGATGATTCAATGCATTAAGGAAGCCATGGTCTTTGAGTCCTAGGATCTAGGAAAGAGGAAGAAATAATTCTACATCTAAAGGAGTAGTTCAGGCTATCTCTTACCAAACTAAAAAGGAAAATTAATGTGTTGAGGCAATGCATAAATACAACAAATAATATCTACAACTAATGTCTTCATTTTCCTCATGTAGTTGGGAGATACAAAGATAACCTGGAGTAGATTGAAATTGAGCTGAACAAGATTGGTTAGGATTATAACATGTTTCAAGATCAGGATGGTGCAGTCAAGAAAAGGATTTAGGGGTTGCAGTTTGAGAATACAAAAGTTCAATTCACCAGAAACAACCTTGTGGACACCTTTTGCAAAGTGAAGGATTTAACCGAATGCATATTGGAGTAGTTAATTGAGGTTCTGAGGAAGGGAGAGAAATTAGAAGAGGCAATCACAATTCTAGAATCTCTCATTGACATTATCAACCAGACATCTGAGAACAACTTGATCTTAATCATTGAGATTTTAGTAGAAGCTTGGAGGAAATTTCTTCCAGAAATGAAAGACAAGTACAATATAACTTTCTGACTCGAGTAGCAATTGTATTTCTTCAAATTTTGATCCAAATTTTTTTAGCAAGGGGGGAGATCCAAAATATGTTTGTCATTGATGTCAAAGGGGGAGAGAGATCATTGAAAAATTCCTTATCATTCTAAGGGAGATTTGTGTTTTTAAATTTTGAACTTTGGCAGTGTAATCTTATTGGTTCCAACATTTCATTTTTCACTACGTGTTGCCATCAATGCCAAAGGGGGAGATTGTTGGCATATGGATTCTAGTGTTGTCATTGATGGCAACCTAAGTCATTGTTTTGGTCCTTAAATAAGGATTTGTTCATATTGGTAGGTAGAGTATAGAATAGAGTATTACTAGAAGAGAGAATGAAGAAAAGGTATCCGGTTAGTATGTCAATCTTTATGCTTCATTGGATTATCATTTTGAGTTGTGGATCTTGGGTAAAGTTGTTAAGTATCTATGTTATCTTATTGATAAGTCTTGTGTTCTTGCATCAACTGGTGTATGATTTGGGAGATCCAGCAAGATGATTTTTCTGCTTATTTATTCATCAAGGCCGACTTGATGTATGTAGTGTGTCACGGATGTAAAAGGAGTAATTGTTTAATTATTTCTATGTTCGAGCATTTTGTTTCGGGGCCACAACATAGCATTAACCAAATTTGATGGGTATGCATTGAATATTAAATGTGGATTGAGCTGACTAGTGGAAAATATTTTATTTTATTAAAGTCGACATGGAGCGATTGAAATCATGGTAGCACACACACACATATATATATGAGATTGGTTAATTCATTTTAGAAGAGCGAGTAGAGAAAAATGTGTGTGATGTTTGATATGTGTTGATGTGTACGAATATCAAAAGATCAGTTGAACAAATTTTATTTGTGCAGAAGAGGATTGTTGTGAAGCGAAATAAGGCAGAGCAAAGTGAAGTGCAGAATCAAACAAAAGGTCCAGAATCTGATCTATGAGCTTAACCAGAACTGTAACCAGGAATTTGTAGATGTTATCTTCTCAGTTCAATCTTTTGATTGTGATTCAAATATTTTGTAAGGTAGTGATCCTTCCTATTTTGAGTAGTGTGCCTAAATGTAAGAGCATTCGCATTTTGTTAAACACTATATTTTGAGTACTCAAATTGTGGATTGACCTCCACCCTATTTTTTCCCCTAACAAGGTTTCCATATAAAAATCCTTGTGTTATGGTGTTGTGGCTTATTTTTTCATTTTCATGCATCTTTCTTTTGATTGAATGGTTTAAGCACTTGATAGGACAGATTAATAAAAGTTAAATTTCTCAAATCTGATTCACCCCCCCTCTTAGTGTTTCTTGAGTCCAACAATATGTATTGTTAGTAATTTTCTAGTAAGGTTCACCAATGCATCTCAGATGAAACTCCATTCGAGTTTTCCATAGAGAATAATTTGTTCCATCAAATATCAAACTATCCTTCTTATAAGTTTCCATCTTAGATCACCTCAAGCTATTAAACTTATTTGGAGGAACCTGCTCTGATACCAATTGTTGGCAACACAAGGGTAGACAACTAAAAGGGAGGGTGAATCAGTTGTCATATAAATTAAACTTATTAAAATTATTCTCATATCTGATAAATAAACATGAAAGCATAAACCATCAGCACATAAGAAACACACATAACATCAAGATTTTTTATGTGGAAACCCTGTTAGGGGAAAAACCATGATGGAGGTTAGTCCACAAGATTATACTCTATTAAAAGTATAAAGGAAATATAAATGGGGAATGCACATGCATTCATGCACACTGCTTAGAGCTCACTGCTCAAATACAAAATGGCTTACTACCCAAAGAAAGACACACTATCTTACAAAAACATTCAGATTACATCCAGAAGATTTTGAACTAAGAAAATAGCATATGCTAGTGCTTGATTATAGTTTCGGTTAAGCACAGTCTGCTCGCTCTTCTTCACACTTTACTTCTTTCTTAGAAAGATTAGAACATTATTTGCACATAACAATCACACACTTTGCACACCACTCCCACACCACTACATCACATCTCTTCAAATGGTATAAACAATTACTCATATATATCTGCAACTAAGGATAACATAATCTACATGTCGGCCAAAAACATAAACAATTTTTAATGTGTACCAACCAATGTCAACCCAATTCACACATTGCACTCATCATTGCATTCTAATTCACTGTAGTCACTACAAGAGCAGATAGCTACATTTTCAAATGTACTTTTAGCATGATTAGCACATTCCTCATCTGCATAAAATGATTCCATCTCTTCTTCATGAGGAAAATCACCTTCAATAGAGATTTGAACATACTCAATGCTATCATTATCACTACAATAGTAGGATTCATCAGCATTGCAACTCTGTTCAAAAATTTTAGATTGAATGCTCAATCTAATGTCTTCCATAGGAGCATATGATTTTATGATGTTAAGATTCACCAATTTCCTAACTTTGACAGTTTGCAACTAGAGATTCAAAGTTATCCCTAGTAGAGTCACCATTTTTGGTGGTGATTTTCCAAATAGAATTGAACAATTCTCTAAGAAGTTTCCAACTCCTATGATGACCTGTTAGGTTAGTGGCCAACAAAATGAGCATAGGATTTTTAAAGTCCGTACTCCTTCACTTCAAGCTCTGTGAAATCTAGGAGGGTAATCCCAATTGAGTTTTCGTGCAATATAATCAATTAGTAACATATTTATACACATATTAATCCCTTTTGTAGCAAATGGAATCAAATTCATTGAAGATTTGGCAGATTTTCAAATGAAGGATTAGCCATCTACTAGGAATTGAAAATAATTCCACTTTTACTGCCCTTGGAGATATTTTCTATTTAAGCATTATCTTCTCAAAATTCTAGAGCCAGGATCACTATTTGTTCACCTTATGCAAGATTTTTTGACCAAATGACAATGTCTAATCTATTGGAGAAATGGATTCAAATATGCAAGAGGATCAGTAATATACAAATTACTTGTTTAGGAGAGAAACATACTATCTTTGTATTGCTTTGCATTTACGAAAACTCACTGTACAAGAAACATTTACTTCTTAGTGATCCTTAGCCATTCCTTACAAAGTTTATGACCCTATTCAAGCATTTTAATTAATTCTTTGAATTAAAACAAAAAATAGAGTAGTACACTCAAATGAAATATTTCAAGACAAATGACAATACCATTAGTATTTCTCATTCATGACTTTGAAATGAACATACATAGGAGAGTATCAATTCCTCGACTCATATTTTGTTTCGATATCATTAATTTCTATAAAACTCATTTAAGATTGTTACATATATGACTTCCTATCCAAGACAAACTACTGGTCTACTTCAAAATTCTACTCTTAGTGCCCTTTCTGAACTTAGCTTTGTCCTAGAACCCTATTAAGACTTTAGAATCAGACCTTTGTAATAAGCCCTGAAATCCATTTTATAGAATAAGGGAGCAAAAAGCCTCAGGCTTAATTACATTTACATTTCATTTCATTTGTACTAGAATTCAAGATATTCTTAGTTTGTTACATGCAATCGTTTGAGGAAAACGGAAGAGTAAAAGACTGCATTCCACATTCCCTAAATGAAGACATGCCAACTCCTTGAAAAGTGGATTTTGTTGTAACCATGTTGAATCCTCATACTTGTTGACCAAAGAAGATTCTCCAATAGTAGCTCCAACACAAACTTGTATATTCCCTATAAACCACATACGCACTGCCAAGGTTAACTAGTCTACCAGTTCTCCTATATACCAACCTGAAAACTTTCCACCTCAGCACATGAAACAAGAAATCACATGAATGTTGAATAGGAAAATCCTAACAGAAAGGGAATGGTATCATCAAATACAAAAATAGGGTTCAATCATCAATCTGAGTCATCAACCTCAGAGAATATTCACCCATGTTTTACTCATGGTGGGATTGGAGAAATTGTCACCACAGCTTCGTCAGGATTCCTCGATAGTGCCAGGGAGAGGGAAAAATAATTTCCCTCTGATTCAGTGTCACGCTCATTGTCTGATGGGTTATTAAGAACCTCACATGGAGAATTCTGTTCCTTCAGATAGGCTTTACAATGCTCTCTCTTCATCCATGCCCTCTTATTATATTTTACCATCCTCTTCTTTCTATGTTTGACTAATTCTTCTGAAACTATTTGCTCTTTTGGATGGTAATTTTCATTGGTATTATACTCCTTGAATTTCCCAGTTCCTACTATTCCTTTTGGTGTATCAGGAGCTCTATGCATTCTAGCTTTATTCTCAAGGCCTCCCTTAATCTCACACAAACACAACCCCTCATATTTTTGAATCATCATGATAGACCTACTTGCCTTAGAATGTCTACACACTTCTCAAGAAAACTCAATCCTCACACACTTCCTTATCAACCGTCAAAACTCATTCATTGCAAAATGAATCATGACATGGAAAATCACTAAAGTGATCTGCATTAAATAGGAAATTTGAAGCATTCAAGATTAATGACTTGAAATCTCCTTATGTGAGCAAGTTGGTAACTTACAGCTCAAGACCGAATCTAAGCCACTGCTTTTAAAGAAATTAAAACTTCATCTATGGGAAACAATGATGCTAGCTCAAGTGTTGCAATCTATCAATCAACATGTATCACCAAGCTAATCTGTTCTTTCATTAATATCGACGAATTACACAAGAAAGGTTTATCTTAGAGGGAAACTTTCTTTATACTCTTCATCACTTCATCATTGATCCTAAACTCTGATGAAAGCATTTATGTGGTGATTTTTAGTCCATTGGATTATCCTTCTTTAAAAATTTATCAACGATCCTCAATCCTCTTGCTGCTTCTTTTTTGCTTTCTGTTAAATCTTCAAAATATGCCACGTAGCCCATTCCATGTAGTGACCATCACTTGTCACTGATTTAGTTTGTCTTTTCCCTAATCTATCAGTGATGGAAATATCCCAGTGATGTTCTTTAGTCACATTTATTCTTTTGTCACACATCACTAATTCAAACCTTGCTCTTAAGACTATCCATGATGGGAGATGTAATGTCAGTACCCGATTTAGACACGTACAACCTGTATAGAACAAACATCACAAAGACATCACTCATATGATCATATCATTTTAGGAAGAGAGAAACCCTTTTAGAAGGCACCCATTGCTCATCGCTATTTTAGAACTTAAGTTCTAAGGTAAATCTATGATAGGAAATAAGGCCTTCATTCATCACTAATTATCCTCATATATTGTGC
This sequence comes from Sequoia sempervirens, assembly GCA_007258455.2. Classification (NCBI taxonomy): domain Eukaryota; kingdom Viridiplantae; phylum Streptophyta; class Pinopsida; order Cupressales; family Cupressaceae; genus Sequoia; species Sequoia sempervirens. The sequence goes on along the minus strand of VDFB02353493.1, from coordinate 313,401,001 downwards.
AAGAAATTAGCGATGAATGATTTACATTACTTATAGATTTCATCACACATCACTAATGTCAAAACTACTTTTTACAATATATCCATGATCATATGATGTGACAACCTCATCGCTATTACAAAGTTTCTTTTTAATGGTCATCTGCGATGGGTGATATGAGCATAAGGCTAAGGATATCGCTCATCGCTATTACAATTTTGAAGGATTAGATGCCATTAGCGATAGGCAATATCACAGGAAAGTATTGTTCATTGCTCATCGCTATTTCAAGGTGAAAATCTAAGAACAAATCACTGATGAGCGATATAGTTACAAGGGACATCGAGACTTAAGTGAAAGATTTAGGCATGTGCTCATGATTTGTTCTTATGAAGGGGACTTCCAAGAAAAAAGTTATACTCGAAAACCTCTAAGTTATAAAATATGAAAAGTGTAAGGGCTCAAATATCCTTACCCAATTAAATAATGTAGAAAGGTCTGAATCTAGGCTAGAAAGAGCTAGTTACCTGGTGATAATGAATGACTAATGGATACATTAAAATAATTGGCAATAGGTAATAGGGAGTCAACGACCCAATAGAATAATATAAGCTTTTGTAGATAGCAACCCTATGTCCAAATGCAATGAGGATTTTAAAATAGAACAAGAAATTTTTTGGGGGTTCCATCATATACTCTAGCACAAGAGAATGGAATCATAGAAACATTTATAAACATCACCTTACCTACTATCCACTCTCCCTTTTCTTGCGAGGTGCTATCATAATAGTGGTTTACAATTCCTGAGAGGAACAAATTTTAGCTGAAATCACATATTTTTAGAAAATATAATGATTTAAGCCTTAAAAAGTTCCATTTTAAGGATTCCAATTGAAGAGGGTTTGATCAAATCACCTTAGATCAAACCCCTTGGATAGAACCTCGCTAGTTTTAAACCATACCTATAAATGCGTCTCCTTTACACCTATCAAAATGTTGACAAAAAATCACTTTTGATTTAGATTTTGGGGGATCAAATGAATTCATTTAAAATTTATTTCAAATGATTATGGTATTCCTCAGAACAAGCTATCAAATGAATATAATTTTAATATGTTTTGGTTTTGTTTTGTATTTGTTTTTTAAGTTTTATTAAACATAGGTTTTTCATCGAAAATGAATTTCTTTGTTCTTCACATGTGAAAAAATAGAATATTATCAAATTTTTTTTTGAAAAATATGAGTGCACCAGATATTGAAGTCCTTGATCCAACAAAAAAATAAAATAAATTGACATATACAAAAAAAGTTACACGTTATACATTACTGCTGTCTGAATTGTAATTTGTTTGACTTTGAAACTTGATTAAGGAAAAATATTCAATAAAAAAATTAACTAAGTGGAAGCACTAGATATCAGAGTTACAAATCTAAATTTGAAAGAATTAGAATTTTATCCTTCATGAAAAAAAAATTATGCGTTATACGGTGTGTGTCACTTTTTAAAAATGTTGTTTTTTGAAAAAAATCTATTTTCGTGGGAGATGGAAAAAGAAGTGCAATTTGATTCCAAAAATTTTGAAAAAAATAGTTTTAGAATCTACAGACAAAATTTGATGAGACTCTAGTTTGCACCATCTTCAAATTCCTCATAGTTTATTCGCTATAGGTGCTCGAATGTGAAGATTTAGTTAAAAATAATAATTTCAGTGTCTAGTTTGGCCAAAAATTGTAAACCAGTATTATGGGATCACCCACGATAACAATTTAGTCTAGAAGAATATGAGATTGTAAATGATAAGGATATGTTGGTGTTAGATGATAAAATATTTAAGGTCTATAACAACCCTCTTTATGACCCTTCCCCTACTTATCCTATTTTGTAAGACATTAGGGAACAAAGGAATGAAATCATAAATGATCATGAAAATAATACTTGTCCTTCTCCCAGTATCTCTCTAGTTATGAAAAAGATACTTTCATCAATGAAAGTCATGAGAATCTTAGTTTTCCCTCTTTGTGCCTTAGGAAACCCTTAATAAGCAAGAAAATTCAACCATTAATCATTCCCCTACTTGCGATGAAATAATTTTAGAATCTTGAACCAATCTTGGAATGCCAAGAACATCTAGTTTTTAGTTCTCCTAAAAGTTCTCCTCTTAGGGAAGATATCATGGTGGAAGAAAATGACAACATTTTGGCTTCCTTAGATAATGGTGAAAAGATGATAGTGGACTGCTCTTTATTAGAAATACATGAAACTAAGACTGATGAGGTTACAAATGCGCAAGTGTCCATTAGATCCTCCTTGATTAATGGACCTCGTACATACCCAGTGGGATATCCTAAGAATCCTCTAATTCTTTACCCACCCTCACAATAACCGCAGACTAAAAACAAACCCAAACTTATCATTGTGTCATAGAAAAATAGCCCCTTGTCATTTTCATGGCCATTTAAGTCTTGTTTCATGGTGTTGGAACTATGTTTCTTTCAGTTTATATTGTAACATGGCTTGAACATGCTTATTTAGGAACTAAAATTCAAATAATGATGTCTTGTGAAGGTGTTGTAACACATTTCTACATTCTTCTAGAATCTATTAATTATAATTCTCCTAAAAATCACGTTTTCACTCATCAACAAGCCCTATTTTGAAGTGTTGTAAAGTCTTGTAACAAGATTTCACGCTTTTCTAAGCATATTTTCACTACATATCCCTTTATCATGATTTATATGTCCCTTTTATAATCTCATATGCTTAACTTAGTGTATTTTTGAGTAATATCCCAACAAACAATATTAAATAGAACATATTTCCTGACACTCATTTTTAGGTCATAGGTGGGATCCATTCGCCATGGGTGGTGAATGAGTTCCCCTTGGCCCCAAATTCAAAATAGTTTAAATTTACTTTTGGGATTTTATAAAAAATCACTTGATCTCAGCCTATGATGAGGTATGAATGGTTAAGTAAGGCACAAGTGTGTATAAATATGTGATTTTCACCTCATTTTACATCTCCTCACTCATTCAAGAATTTCATCTCATATTTCAAGCATTCAACCATTTTACAACATCTTTTCATGCACTATTCAAGCACTTTGAAGCACCCATTGACATTACTTCAGAATTGCATCATAAAGGGTTTGGTAAGTTAATAGCAATTGCATGTTCATATTTTATCATTCCTTTGCATTTCATTATTTTATTGAAGTTTTGATTACCAAAAATGGGGTTTGACCAAGGAAAATCTCTATTCACTAACCTTAAACCATTTTTCCCTATTGAATATTTGTTTGCAGACCTATGTATGTAGATTTGACAAGTTTTTTGGTGTTGAATATTTGTTTACAATTCAACTAGGTGCTTCAAGTCAAATTAAGTCTATTTCAAGCTTGGAGAAGGTTTTCTGTCTATTTTCTACAAAATTGACTTCGACAACCTAACAAGCATAATTTTCTAGATCTCGTGTTATAGAGTTGTTTCCTAAATTTTTAGAAATTTGGGAGAGGACTAATTCACCACCTGTGGTGAATGAGTCTCACCTTAGGACTGAAAATCTGAATTTTTTTAGATTCTCGATCCCGATAGACAAAAACTTGCTCCTGACATTTTTTCACCAAGAGGAGGACTGATTCGCCACCCTGGGAGAATAATCCATAACACTCCAGAATCATTTTACTTCACTCAGGTGCACTCAGGTTCATCCCTTTCCTTTCTATCTTGCATAATTTCTTCATTTACTTAGTTGTTTGTATATCATAGTGTGTTTTCAAACATAGCTTTAATTTCACTTTTGCATTCATTTTCATTCATTTAGATAATTAAATTTCATTTAGTTAACTTCATTTATGTTAGAAAACATCACACATAACATTAAATTGAATGAACCATTAGCATTTTTTGCCTATTTCTCTCCTTTTAGGTGAAAAACCGTAGAAGAGTTAGAGAAGCCCTAGGAACAAAAAATCAACGGTTCATTTTGGTGAACCTAATGTTTGAGCACTTTGCATTTTTGATTTCATATTGCATCCTAGTTTTCATGTGCATTAACATTCAATTAGTACTTTGTTTTTTTTTGCATTTTAGAACATTTTATCTTGCATTAGTGGACATTTCATTTAGATTTCCTTTTTGCATTGCATCTCATTCAAAAAATAGAAAATCTACATTCTGCATCACTTTTTGCATTCTATAGGACATTAAAATCATCTTAAAATTTCTGAAAAATACAAAAAAAATCATACTGGGACTCATTCGCTACCCAGGGTAAATCATTCCCTCTGCACTTTTTAAACATCTCTTTTTAACATTTTTCTGCATTACTGCTTCCTATTTCTGCATTCTGTTTTACTTTCCAGAATCTTTATTTTTCATTATTTATTACATCTTAGTTTCTTTACATTATGGCATTCTCTTTCAATAACTTTTGGAATTCATTAAAGTCATTGGTATAAATGTCCAATTGTTCCTTTGGCTATGACACTAATGACCTTGAACAACCTCATGCTCAGGTTTAACTCCTCATGATTGTCCTCCATGAGAAGTAGACATCATTGGAGAAGATGATGCTAGCATGAACAAGTTCTACAATGATTTCCTTGATAGCCTAGAATAAAATGCAACCTTTTATCCCTCCATGAGGTCACAAGACCTTCCCACTATTGCACCTCATGATCACTTTACATACTTACATCCTGAAGTCACTATAGGACCTAAGGTTCCTCCCTCAAGTGGACCTAGTCCCTCTCACCACTCACATTCACAACCCTTTTATGATCACAAATTCACAAACACTCCTCTCAACCTTGAAATGACATATGGTAAAGGATTCACCATCTTAAGTAAACAAGGTTGTGACACAAATCATGAACATGACATCCATCAACTTCTTGGACAACACTCAACCTAAGCACACACAATAGGACTAGGATATCAAGATCCTTCTCATCTTGATTGACATCCTCTTCAACCTAGGAGACTTTGGGATGTTGGAAAAGTGATATTGAATGCTCGTCCTAACTTAAACATTCTCCTTCCATGTGAACAACCATTATCTTCTTCTAATGAAAAGAATTTTAGGATCCCTATGGGTCCTCTTCCTCTTATTCATGAACAAGGTGAATCTAGCAAGCGAAAAAAACCTTAAAAACTCAAAAAGATTGAGTTTCCCACACATCCTCCTCCTGAATGTGAAAAGGAGACTTCAATTACTCTTAAACAAAGGTCTTATACTTTTACCACCTATGAATAGGTTTTTTATTCTTCCAAAAGACTATAACATATCATTTTTCAAATATCTTTACAGTATCCTTGGACATCATACTGAAGAATTGCAGACATTGAAGGAAATACTAGATAAGTATCACTTCACTAATGCTAATTGTTTTCTTGTCATACCTTAAACCAACAAAATCCCCTCATCATGCCATAGTTGTAGAATTCCCTATTCTCACTATTGCATGATCCATTTCCATCACTCACCTTGGCTCATTCTTTCCTTTACACTTTGTGGAGGGAAAGAAGTTGTTAGTCTTTTCCCTATAATGCATTGTCTTTGTGTCTGAATTATGTTATTCCTCTTCTGCTTATCCATTTAAGAATGAGAACCAATAACTTAGTTAATGGTTGGCTTACATTTGCGTTACTTGTCCTTTTCATGTGCGTATTGTGTTCCCCTATATCGTGTGTTTGATATATCCTCTCTTCGTACATTTATTATATTTGTATCTCTCTTCTATATGTAGTCTATTGTCTTTTTCACTTTTTTTTTGTGTTCTCCTTTTGGGGATGACGCAAAGTGTAGAGACGCTCTATGTATCTTCCATGTTGACCCAAATGGTCCTTTTCTTTTGCACTTTTGTTTTGTGTTCTCCTTTTGGGTATGACACAAAGCGTAGAGACGCCCTATGTCTCTTACATGTTGACCCACAAGTTCTTTGTCTTTTTCAATTTTTTGTTTTTTTTTCCTTTTGGGGATGATGTAAAGCATTGAGACTGACATGTCTCCTTCATGTTGACCCAAAATCTTTTCTTTCATTTTATTTTTCCTTTTTCATTTTCATTTTGCTTGTGTTTTCCTTTTGGGGATGATGCAAGACATTGAGACCGCAATGTCTCTTCCATGTTGAACCAAAATGGACTTTCTTTTCCCTTTGTTTTTTCTCTCTTTGTGTCATTCTTCTAGTTATATGCACTTTGGGGAATCATGACATTTTTGCGCTCTTTCATAAAAACATTACAGCAATGAACATATTGACCCCAAATCCATAGATCCCTTATGTGTTTGGTGTGCTTTCTTTTCTAGGGGGAAATTGCCTTTCTTTTTTTCATTTTTCCTTGACATGATGCAGCCTAGCTTCGAAACATATGACCTGGCATAGGGCTTTCCAAGTTAGCTCTCATGTCTTGTTTTCTTTTTTCTTTTTCTTTTTCCTTTTCTTCTCTACTTTAAAGTAATTTCTCATAGAACGATGTGTAGCAATTCCCTTAAATTGGGGGGAATACATTACAAAAATTCATTTCCATTCTTGGTTCCTAGTGTAGCTTTGTCATTTATGTGATGTGTTTGTCACTTTGTGGATGAAATTGGGTGCGATGTCCTTCAAAAGAGTGATCTTTCTAAGCATATTACATTCCTCTTGGTATCCTAATGCGACGCAGTGCATCCCCTAAGTTGTGAATATACTATTATTTGATTGGTCCTCTCTTGGAGAAATTACACACAATGTTCCCTAAGTGACTAAGCTTGCATGAATTGAACACTAATTTTGAATTTCCTTTACATTTTTTCACTTTACATTTTTGCATTTTTTCCACCTTGCATAACGCAACTTGCATGACTATGGTACTTTGTCATTTTGTTCATAGTGTTGGTTGTTTTTTAATGGAGCAAACAAGTTGGTCTCCTATTCTACCTATGGAGTAGCCAACTCCAATCAAGGGTAGCTCAAAGGACCTAGACCAACTGACAAGATCAAAAGATCTTCTGCACTTTAGGCTCTGCAGAACCAGGGAGGGTATACCCACACAATGCCTCAAAGAAGACCAAACATTGCTTTTTATAGTAGATGGATCCTAATGCCAAGTGTTGAGAACATCAAATAGGGCTAGATTCTTAGTAACACAATACTTGCAGCAACCAGGAGGTAGGGAAAGACATCAAACAAGATTGATTAAATAAAATTAATGTTCTTAAGCAAGATAACTGAAACCCTAAAGACAAATAGCATATATCATATCAGTGCCACATCCATTGGGCTAGGAGTCAAGACAATGTACAAACAAAAGGAATGATTACTTGGAAAAATAAAGCCTATGTGAAACTAACCTTATTAATCCCACAGCTAGTGATCAGATCTTAAAGACTACTTATCAAATCCTTCAATCATATAGATAAATTTCTGAGATGATGAAAGCAATTTAACCTGTTCCTTGAACATGAGCTATTATCAAAAAAGACAATGCAAGAAAGTATTACAAAGGCTAATGGAATGATCCTTGATCAGTTTCATTTACAATTCAAATGTACAATCCAAAGGAGAGACTCAAAGACCTAAAAAAATACATTCGAGTTCTGGTATGCATCCAAGAACCTTACAATTTACAAACTATAAACCTAGACCTCAAAATTTGGTAAAAAACTGACTCTCTAACTTAGTGCTCTTTTTAGTTCTGATTTCAGTATTGGCCGAGGACTCCCACAAATGATTCAGAAATTCCCTTTAAACAGTCTCGAGATCACCATCAAGTTTAGAGCCACATCAACATGCCATGTCAAACCCTAACCGCCATGTTCTTCAACTACTTCTCTGGTCTCATAAATTCCACTGGTTAGGTTGCTAGAGGAAAGACATTCTCGCATGAATGAAGCCAGGCAATCAATGTCAAATCCACCACTGAATCTGGGCACCCATACTCGAGCCATGTCATCCTTGTCCCAAAGCCGCGTCGCCATGAATGTTACCTCGACAGAGCTAACAACCAACTCACTATTGCCATGAATGCTCTAGGCTTCTAGTTTTCATGTGCAAACACCTTCGAAACCCTAATCGCGCAAAAATGAATCTCTGTCGTCTATCAACTAAGATCAGATGGCTATCATTTAAATGTCACTGGACCGTTGAAACAGGCCTCCACTAGATCGCACTCCTCACAAGATTTAATGTCCCTATAGCTTGCATTGGTGAGCTCAGCGAGAACCGCCAATCTCCATCATTAGTTTCTGTGGGCCGTTGGATCATGCAGGTGTCTGCACTATATACTCGATACACTAGTCTTCAGATAAACTCCAGGCACCTTTATCGATCAAATTAAAACATCACCATCCATATTTGGCACATGCACACTGATGGCCTTTAGTTAGCTCGACGGGTGAGGGCGAGGAAGTCGTGGAGAGATGGCCAGGTCAGCCAGACATCATGGCAAAGTCACCGCGGCCAAAGGGAGTCATACCAAAGAGCAAAAGGGGGCTGCCACTATCGGCTAGACAAATAGGGGTTAGGGAGACATCAAGCCAAAGGACGGATGCAACACTGAGCACTCATCATAGTCGGCAAGAGAGGGTCAAGTCAGGGAGACATCACATAGACATTTCGTGTCTCACCGAAAGCTCACATTTCATTCGTGTCGCCAAGATAAAACACCTTCAGGGAAACATCACATAGACATTCCCATGTTTTTCTGAAACACCCCGAGCTCACAATAGATTTCCAAGACACTAATAATCTCACATCAACTATAACCTTTTCCTTTTCTGCATCGCTATAACACCGAGATATCAGGAAGACCTCCTACCGCACACCATATCTTTTCGAAAGTCATCATTCACCTGTGTCACTGAGACATTCAAAACCTATGCCGATGAAGACCCCTTATGTTCCATCAGCGATACCAAAGGTCACTCGTCGAGACCTCTCACCGAAAAACCCTAGCTCATTCTTTATATGTTGCCGAGACTTATGACCTTCTATATCGATGCCCCTGCATTCACTCATTATCACTGTATCTTATTGCTCTTAGGGAGACCGTTTGTAGATATCACATTGCTTTGCCAAAAACTTTGAGCCACAGTGTATTGCCAAGACACTACCATCCCTACACCGAAAAAACTCTCATGTCATTATAACATTCAACCTTCGGTGGGACATTATGTAGAGAACTCCTTGCTTCACCGAAAATAATCCGAGGTCATTCGCATTCACCAAGACAAAATGGTTCTCTTGCCGACAGAGTCCACCTATTGCCATAACAAGAAATCCTTGGTGAGATGCTGTGTAGAGTGAAAAGTTATGCCAAAAAAACTGAGCATGTTAGGTCACCAAGAGAAGAGAGAACTCCTGCCGAGTGCCACATATTGAACTGCTGTTAGCAAGACTATACCCCATCGCCATGAACACACACCGAAATAAAAGTCTCACCAAAGCATTAAATCCTCCATCATCGGTCGATGTAACAAGATGACATCGCGGAGACCTTTCAACGAAAGATATAACTCACACCAAAGACTTCCATATGCTCATGTCGGTGAGACCAAGAGGAGTTCACCAAGAGATCACCCCGAACGGATGCCAACATACCGAAGGGAAAAGAGCCCATCGGTGAGACACAAAGAAGTCAGGGAAACATCTCTCCCCAACATAACCAACATAGGCTGACGGAAAGAGACCTCGGGAAGACAACATGGGGTCGCTGAGAGGTTATCCCGAGCGCCAAAGGTCGCACCAAAGGCAAGGTGGAGCCGGTGAAAATGGTAGCTAGGGGCCGGTAACGAATGGAAAATGGGACTTGGGGGGACCCATAAGTGAAGAGCGAACCAGGCGGACAGGTCACTGAAGAAAAAGAATAAGCATCCAAAAAGAAAAAAAACATAGTAGACCCAAAAGGAGAAGACAAAAACCCCAGCCAGGGTTTAAACCCAAGAAGGAAACAAGAAGGCAAGACAAAAGAACCAGAGGGAGAAACACCCATCAGAAGAAAATTTGAACACGCCGAGCTCAACCCTAGTGGGAGCCCATTTAACCCACGTGCCAAAATGAGAAACACCCCATAGCTAAAGTTTTGTCATGAAAAACAAGGGTACACAACTAGACAATGAGAGAACCAGAAATGGCACTAACATAGGCTCCAGTTGGGGATGTATGCCCCTAGTGGGCATAGCAAGAATTCAGAACACTGGGAGAGCAAACCAAAACAAATGGAAACCAAAAATAGCGAGGAGCTAACCAGACAAGGTTAGCAGACATAGCAAAACAAAATCAACCAGAAAAGCAAAAACCTAACCTAATGTTCATGGAAAAAGAAATGCTTCAGATGAAGCACCACTTTGAGAATTGTCCATGAATAGGCAATTCAGGAGTCACTTGATTCATTCCTTTGTTTCACCTGATGACACTAGGCCACCAAATGAAAAATGAGAGCCAACTTTTACCTCTGTCAAAAACTTGATTCTTTGTTTCCTTCCATAGACAAAATCTGATAACACTGTTATGAATTATCCACAAACTAGCTTGGTCATTGGCTAGCCCCATTGAATTATTGTGCTTTCCAATGCCACTAGCAACATTGTCAAACTGCGACATGTAATCAGACATTGACCAAAGATTGTCATCTTTGTGGCATTCTACCTTGGACAATTCATGGTTATGTTTTACTGAATGCTCATTTGCTTGGACTAGGAAATAAAAACATTCATAGTCCACTTGATCCTTGACATCACAAAAATTGTCATCAAAATCAGTCTGTAGATGAAACTGAAAGCTCTGATAAACAACCTCTTCATTAACATGTAAATCATCACTGCACATGTCAATGGCAAAAAACTCATATTCAGGATTATCTATGTACTGGTTACTACAACATGGGCACATCTTCTTCATTCCAGGCTCAATGGTGTGCACTGATTCATCTTTCACATCTGCACTCAACTCAAAGTCAAACACCCCAAGTGAGGGCTCAAATAAATCAACATCAGCAGGGATAGCAGGGAGACCACTATGTGCATTGGTACTCAGAAGATTAGGAGCATCAAATAGGAAGCAATTGTATCCCGCTTCACCCTCCACCACATGACATTAATCAATGTATGAACTATGCTCAAAATCCTCAGAATGAGTACTTGAGACTTCACTTTCATCATCATGATCACTGATCACACCATGGCATGGGATAATACCTTGTTCCTCATCTGCTTCTCCATCCTCCGAGATACTTCAAGAAAAAGATTATTGCATGTCTACTCTGTCATCATCCCATGTGTCATCAGCTTCATCACTGCTGCAAGGACTTGCACATGTATCAACTATGGGCTGAATGTAATGCTCATCTTTTGACATGTTCCCTTCACTTATTTGCATTGTTGTCTGACTTTCCTCAAGAGGAGAATTATTGTCTTCACTCTGAGAGTCTACATTTTGTGCATAACCATGTTTTACTGATTCAATCATCCTTATCCAGTTAGGTACTTGGTCAAAGCTACCGGGCTTCAGATCTTCCAAGAACATATTCAACTTAGGTTCATAAATCTCATAGAAAAAATCAATGCATTCAGAGTCATCAGGTCTAGAATCTTCTAAAATTTCTACCAAGTAGTCCAAAAGTCTAGAGAACAACCTATATGGTGATTCTCCTTCCTACTTCTTGAGATAATACAATTTTTGAACCAAAGACTGTTGACCCATTCTACAATCCCTTTGAGGGCATGGTACAAGTTGTCTTCCTTGCATATTTTTTCTTTCCATCTCGCATGGAAACCCTCATGAACTGATACTCAATCACTACTAACCTCATATAAGGTTCTCAGTTACAACATTCATGAATCCAAAATATTGATTGAATAAAAATGCCCTAAGATTATTTGAGGCACAAAATATACTTCACTAAATGTAATAGACATTACATATTATGCACTTTGAAATATGTATAAAACTACTATTATCCTTTCCCTTTGGTAGTGCTAGATCACTAGATAGGGAATCATCATTTCTTTCTAAAGTGTTCAAAAATGAAGAATACCTGGCAATGTTGCAGCTCTGGAACATTCTTCAAATCTTCAATGGGTTTACCTTGATAGAGTCCCCACCTCTTTGCAGAGGACAAAACTTCAAATGATATGAAGTTCTCTTACATATAAGTCCTTCTCTAAGCTCGTTCCACTAGCAGAGCACCATAAATATATCAGGCTGATTGCAACAGAACTTTCTCCAGGCCTGAGATTCTTCAAACTTTGAACAAAACCAACATGGAAAACGATATGACTCTTTTGATATGGCACTTTATAACCGGATTTCTGAGTAAGCCCCTAGCGGAGTCGCCATCTTGTTGGTTGTTTTTTAATGGAGCAACCAGGTTGGTCTCCTATTCTACCTATGGAGTAGCCAACTCCAATCAAGGGTAGCTCAGAGGACCTAGACCATCTAACAAGATCAAAAGATCTTCTGCACTTTAGGCTCTGCAGAACTAGGGCGGGTATACCCACACAATGCCTCAAAGAAGACCAGACATTGCTTTTTATAGCAGATGACTCCTAATGCCAAGTGTTGAGAACATCAAATAGGGCTAGATTCTTAGTAACACAATACTTGCAGCAACCAAGAGGTAGGGCAAGACATCAAACAAGATTGATTAAATAAAATGAATGTTCTTAAGCAAGATAACTGAAACCCTAAAGACAAATAGCATATATCAGATCAATGCCACATCCATTGGGCTAGGAGTCAGGACAATCTGCAAATAGAAGGAATGATTACTTGGAAAAATAAAGCCTATGTGAAACTAACCTTATTAATCCCACAACTAGTGATCAGATCTTAAAGACTACTTATCAAATCCTTCAATCATATAGATAAATTTCTGAGATGATGAAAGCAATTTAACTTGTTCCTTGAACATGAGCTATTATCAAAACATACAATGCAAGAAAGTATTAAAAAGGCTAATGGAATGATCCTTGATCAGTTTCATTAACAATTCAAATGTATAATCCAAAGGAGAGACTCAAAGACCTAAAAAAATACATTCGGGTTCTGGTATGCATCCAAGAACCTTACAATTTACAGACTGTAACCCTAGACCTCAAAATCTGGTAAAAACCTGACTCTCTGACTTAGTGCTCTTTTTAGTTCTGATTTTAGTATCTAGCCGAAGACTCCCACAAATGATTCAGAAATTCCCTTTAAATAGTCCCAGGATCACCATCCAGCTCAGAGCCACATCAACATGCCATGTCAAACCCTAACCGCCATGTTCTTCAACTACTTCTCTGGTCTCATAAATGCCACCGATCAGGTTGTTGCAGGAAAGACATTCCCGCACGAATGAAGCCAGGCAATCAATGTCAAATCCGCCGCTAAATCTGGGTGCCGATACTCAAGCCATGCCATCTTTGTCCCATAGTCGCATCGCCATGAATGTTACATCGACGAAGCTAACAACCAACTCATTGTCGCCATGAATGCTCCAGGCTTCTGGTTTTCGCATGCAAACACCTTCAAAATCTTGATCGCGTGAAAATGAATCTCCATCGTCGATCAACTGAGATTGGACAGCTATCGTTTAAATGTCACTGGACTGTTGAAACATGCCTCCACTAGATCGCACTCCTCGCAGGATTTAATGTCCCTACAACTTGCATTGGCAAGCTCAGCGAGAACTGCCGATCTCCATCATTAGTTGCTGTGGGCCATTGGATCATGCAGGTGTTTGCACTATATACTCGAGACACTGGTCTTCAGATAAACTCCAGGCACCTTTATCAATCAAATTAAAAACATCACTGTCCATATTTGGCACATACCGAAGAGCAAAAGGGGGCTGCCACAGTCGGCCAGACAAATGGGGGTTGGGGAGACATCAAGCCAAAGGACGGATGCAACACCGAGCACTCATCATAGTCAGCAAGAGAGGGTCAGGTCAGGGAGACATCACATAGACATTTCGTGTCTCACCAAAAACTCACGTTTCATTCCTATCACCAAGACAAAACACCTTCAAGGAGACATCACATAGACATTCCCGTGTTTTACAAAAACACCCCGAGCTCACAATAGATCGCCAAGACACTAATAATCTCACATCGACTGAAACCTTTTCCTTTTGTGCATCGCTATAACATCGAGATATCAGGAAGACCTCCTGCCGCACACCGTGTCTTTCTGAAAGTCATCATTCACCTGTGTTGTTGAGACATTCAAAACCTATGCCGACGAAGACCTCTGATGTTCCATCAGCGAGACTGAAGGTCACTCACCTAGACCTCTAGCCGAAAACCCTAGCTCATTCTTTATATGTTGCCGAGACTTATGACCTATACTGATGCCCCTGCATTCACTCATTATCGATGTAGCTTATTGCTCTAAGGGAGACCCTTTGTAGATATCACATTGCTTTGCCAAAAACTTTGAGCCACAATGTATTGCCAAGACACTGCCATCCCTACATTGAAAAAACTCTCATGTCGTTATAACATTCAACCTTCGACGAGACATTATGTAGATAACTCCTTGCTTAACCTAAAATCATTCGAGGTCATTCGCATTCGCCAAGACAAAATGGTTCTCTCACTGACAGAGTCCACCTATTGCCATAACATGAAATCCTCGGTGAGATGCTATGTAGAGTGAAAAGTTATGCCGAAACAACCGAGCATGTTAGGTCACTGAGAGAAGAAATAACTCCTGCCGAATGCCACATATTGAACCGATGTTGGCAAGACCAGACCCCATTGCCATGACCACAAACCGAAATAAAAGTCTCACTGAAGCATTAAATCATCCATCACTAGTCGGCATAACAAGATGACATCACCAAGACCTTTCAACGAAAGGTATAACTCATGCCGAAGACTTCCATATACTCATGTCGGTGAGACCAAGAGGAGTTCACCGAGAGATCACCCCAAACGGATGCCAACTTACCAAAGGGAAAAGAGCCCATCGGTGAGACACAAAGAAGTTAGGGAAACATCTCCTCGACATAACCAACATAGGCCGATGGAAAGAGACCTCGGGGAGACAGCACAGGTTCGCTGAGAGGTTATCCTGAGCACCAAAGGTCACACCAAAGGCAAGGCAGAGTTGGTAATGAATAGAAAATGGGACTCGGGGGGCCCATTAGTGAAGAGTGAACTGGGCAGACAGGCCACCGAAGAAAAAGAACAAGCGGCCAAAAAGAAAAGAACATAGCAGACCCAAAAGGAGAAGACAAAAACCCCAGCTAGGGTTTAAACCCAAGAAGGAAACAAGAAGGCAAGAGAAAAGAACTAGAGGGAGAAACACCCATCAAAAGAAAATTCGAACATGCTGAGCTCAACCCTGGTGGGAGACCATTTAACCCACGTACCAAAATTAGAAACACCCCATAGCTAAAGTTTTGTCATGAAAAACAAGGGTACACAACTAGACAATGAGAGAGCCAAAAATGACACTAACACATAGCATTTGTATCCTTGTGGCACCTTGTTAAATTTATCAATGGGTATAACTTTGGCATGGTTGAGCAGGAAGCCCACCTAGCGGCATGAATTTTCCCCATAGCCACCTTTGTGTTTGTTAGTGCATACCAACTAGCATATGTATCTTACCTTTTGGGCTTTCTCACCCTGTGGACAACTAGTTCTATGGCCCCAAAGTGATTAAATTTGGGCCTTCTCACCCAGTGGAACTTCATATGTTTTGTCATCCCAGAGTGAGTATACATTCTCTTTTTCAAACAATTATCCTCGATCTAATCCACAACTAGTTGGATTGATGATCAAAGCTTCATTCAATTCTTTCATCTCAACACTTGTGTGTTCCTTTGTTTTTATGCTTAGTTTTCCATGGAATCTTCATCCTAGGGGCTCGATCATCCCTGTTGATTTTTGTCATTCCATCCTACAAGTATAAGGGAATTTGAACCCTCCTCTTGATGTTCATGGCTAATTTAGTGTGAGTTTGAAGCAAGTTCATCCTCTCACTAAAGTGGGGGCTAAATGTGTCATAGAAAAATGCCCCCTTGTGATTTTCATTGCCTTTTAGGTCTTGTTTCATAGTGTTGGAACTATGTTGCTTTGATTTTATGTTGTAACATGGCTTGAACATGCTTATTTAGGTACTAAAATTCAAATAATGACATGTTGTGAAGGTGTTGTGAAGTGTTGTAAGATATTTCTACATTCTTCTGGACTCTATTAATTACAATTCACCTAAAAACCACCTTTTTACTCATCAACAAGCCCTATTTTGAAGTGTTGTAAACTCTTGTAACAATCTTTCACACTTTTCTAGGCATATCTTCACTATTTATCCCTTTCTCATGCTTTATTTGGCCCTTTTATGCTCTCATATGCTTAAATAAGTGTATTTTTTAGTATTATCCCAACAAAAAATATTAAATACAACATATTTCCCTACACTTTTTTTTAGGTCCTAGGTGGGACCCATTCACCATGGGTGACAAATGTGTCCCCCTAGGCCCCAAGTTCAAAATATTTTAAATTTCCTTTCAGGATTTTATTCAAAATCACTTGATGTCGGCCTGTGATGACATATGAACGGGTAAATAATGCACAATTGTGTATAAACATGTTATTTTCACCTCATTTTACATCTCCTCACTCATTCAAGCATTTCATCTCATATTTCAAGCATTCAACCATTTTACATCTTTTCAAGCACTATTCAAGCACTTTGAAGAAGCCATTGACATTACTTCAAAATTGCTTCATCAAGGGTTTGGTAAGTTAGTAGAAATTGCATGTTTTTAGTTTATCATTCCTTTGCATTTCACTATTTTATTGAAGGGTTGATTACCAAAAATAGGGTTTGACCAAGGAAAACCCATATTCACTAACCTTAAACCATTTCTCCCTATTGCATTTTTTTGTAGACCTAGGTATGCAAATTTGACAAGATTTTTGGTGTTGAATATTGGTTTACAAGTCAACTAGACCCTTCAAGTCAACTTAGGTCTATTTCAAGCTTGGAGAAGGTTTTTCCTTCCATTTTTTGTAGAATTGACTTTGGCAACCCGACAAGTAGACTTTTCTAGATCTAGTGTTCTAAAGTTGTCTTCTAATTTTTTTAAAAATTTGTGAGAGGACTGATTTGCCACCTATGGTGAATGAGTCCAACCTTAGGACTAAAAATCTATTTTTTTTCAGATTCTAGATCCTGATAGACAAAAACTTGCTCGAGACAGTTTTTCACCAAGAGGACTAATTCCCTACCCTAGGTGAATGAGTCCCACTATGAAAAATTAGTAATTTCCATTAGCATCCATAACACTCTAGAATCATCACAGTTCATCTAGGTGCACTCATATTCATGCCTTTCCTTTCTATTCTACATAATTTCTTCATTTACTTAGTTTTTTGCATATCACAATGTGTTTTCAAACATAGCTTTAATTTCACTTTTCCATTTGTTTTCATTCATTTATATCATTCAATTGCATTTATTTAACTTCATTTAGGTTATAAAACATCACACATAACATTAAATTGAATAAACCATTAGCATTTTTGGCCTACTTCTCTCCTTTTAGGTGAAAAACCCTAGAAGAGTTATAGAAGCCCTAGGAACCAAAAATCAACGGTTCAATCCTTTATCCACCTATGAATAATGTTTCACAATAGTCAAGTCATAATACCTTTTCTCATTCATATAACACTAGAATAAATCAGCAACCAAGAAAAATACCTTTAAAATCCAATCCATTTCATTATCCTATCTTATCAAGTCCTCATTTTCCTGCACAAAATGGAAAGGAGTAAAATCTTGTTGAACAACTAAAGAATACTCTTCATAAATATCATTATGGGACCTTATTCAAGCATCCCCTCATTATCATAATATGATTCAAAGTGCTTTACAATAGGTTCCAATCCCTTCTAATGCGCAACTGAATAACACAATAGCCATGATTCAAGAATAAATGTAGACATTGTTTTCCACCAAAGTGAGCTCCCTCCTTTGGAAGTACAAAAACAAAATGATGCTTTCATGGTAATAGTTTAATATAAAATAATAGGGATAAAGTAAACCCTTGTTGACAATGGATCCACCCTTAACATGTGTAGTGTAATCCTTTTGGATAGGCTTGGCATGGATAAATAAAAAATTCAACCTAATTCTTTATCTATTAAGGGATTTGAAAATGTAGGAAAACAAACACTTGGAGTGATCACTTTTCCTATTATAGCTAGAAAGGACAAATTAGAAATACCAATCAATGTTATGCCTCATGATCTTTCATATAATCGCTTTTTAGGCAGACTATGGATTCATGCAATGAATGGGGTTCCTTCTTTTCTTCATCGTAAAATTAAATATGTCTACAAAAACATAGTGTACACACTCAAAGCTTCCCTTAAACCAAATAGTTTTTTAAACATTGAGAAAAATAAAGAGAATCCTTTGAATACATTGACACTAGCTACACAAGTAGAACACATGCAACAAAAAGACAAAGAAAAACATATTGAAGAAATCACAAAGTTATTGGAAGATGATTGGGGTTCTTTATACTTCAAACAAACATTCATGGGTGAATACAATATCATAAAGAAAGACACTAAAAAGGGAAAAGAAAAAGCGTTAATGTCAACACAAAACTCAAAGAACCCTTCGACAACATCCACCTCAACCACTTTAGAAGAAAAAAATTACACAACACACTTTGATGAAATTGACTATCAACAACCTCTGAATCCAAAAGAGATGAAGAATCCTTATGGAAAAGGTAATGAAATTATGAAACAACTTGGATATAGTGGAAAAGGATGTGGTGCTAAAGAACAAGGTATCCATGTCCCTATAGATCCTCACACACAAGAAAATACTAGTGGTCTCAGTTATTGTCCCTTGAAAGAAATAAAAAAGTCTTCACTTAACATCAACACTATTACAAAAGATTCCTTTAAACCAAATTTAATAATAGTGCATCTTGAATTGATAGACACTATTGGTCTTGATTACTTTCCTTTGAAAGAAACAAATAAATCTTCACTTAATGTCAATGTCATCATGCAAAATCGTAATGATTTGAATTCATCATATTTTACATCCTTCTTTCAAGGAGAGAATAAAATATCACAATCTAAAGAGTCTTGTGTAGGTATGACACCTTATACTAAGCAAGAGATATCTTTGTCACAAAATAAAGGAACATTTTTTACTTCTAATCAAGAGAGTATCTTATCAAGACTCATCCAAGATCCTTTGATATTTCTCCCTCCTCTAACACAAAATGAATTTTACTAAAAGAGTTCATTTTGCACATATCATATAGTTCATGGTCATGCTACTAATGAATGTAAGCCTTTATGTAATAGAATTCAACATCTTAAGGAAAATAGTGCTCTTCCTTGTGTTGAGGCACCTATTTCTTCTAATTGACACTTATTTTCATCCTATTCAGCTCATCCTTGTCCTGCACTACGTGGGGGTAAGGGGTTAGTTAGCCTTGTCCTCGTATGTCACTTGTCATTGTCTCTTTTAGATAGTTGACCACCTTTCATGTACATATAAGAGCAAGCTTGGGATGTGGATGACATACCTTAAGTTGGCTCACATGTGATGTACTAAATTATGAATTTTGGGGGCAATCCCTTCTCTTTTCATGACATAGCTTATTGGAAACATATGAATTGGCATGGGGATTTATAAATAAGCTCTCATGTCTTCTTCTACTTTAAAGAAATTTCTCACAATAATGGTGTTAGCAACCACTTTAAAGTGGGAGAATATATCGACACTCATGTTTCACTATGCAATTTTCTTTCTTCTTGTGATGTGTCCTTTTCTTGGTGGTGTCATTGGGTTTGATTTCCTCTGAGAGTGTGATATTTCCTTTACTTTTCCTCTCTTGGAGACATTAGGCATGATGTTCCCTAAAAAGATACCTTGCATGAATTAAGCAAAATCCTTTTGAATGTACCTTACACTATTTTTTATATGGCCACCTTGCATAACACACTTTGCATGCCTATAGATCCATCTTGTTTGTTCATGAGTTCCAAGCATATGAAGTTTTGATTTCCTCATGAAGCTCAAAGTTCATTTTTTGTTCATGATCTCCAAGCATACAAAGTTTTTCTTGTCTTATGAAGCTTGAAGACCATTTTTGTGTGGCACCTTATCAAATTTATTAGGAGGTATAACATTGGTATGGTTGGAAGGGAAGATGATTTGAGGCATGTATTTCCCTTAGCCACTCACATGTGTGCGAGTACATATCAGTCATATGTGTCACCTTCTTGGATTACTCACCCAGTGTATAGCCAAGATTTTTTTTGCCTTAGAGTGAGCATGCATCTTTGGACAAACAACTTAGATCTAATTCACATCGCATTGGAAAAATGGTCAAGGCTTGATCCACCTCTTTTTATTTTTTCTTGTTACTCTTTCTTTTAGTTATCAACATTTCATTTTTGTGTATCTTGATGTTGCATATCATACACCTTATGTGTGTCCTTTTGTTCTTAAGTCAGTTTGACATAGGATCTTGGACCCTAGGGGCTTGACCGCCTCCTCGATCTTTGTTATACTAGACCATCCACATCGGTACACTTGGACCCATCTTGAATGTTTACTTTAGTGTGAGTTTGAGGGAAGTTCATTCTCTCACTAAAGGGTATTTTCAATATCATGATGGGCCATAAAGTGGTGATATGATGGGTATGTGTAGGGTATGTGGCTAACGACTTTTTTTTACCCAAAATTGATGGAACGAAAAAGGGTTATTAAAGGACATTATCAAATTTCCACTAATATAAATTATGTTTTACTTTGAATTTAATAAATAATTATTATTAATTTTCTATTTGAATTATGACTAAAGTCCCGATTGATAGGCTGATTGAAAAATATTTATAGCTTTCAAATAGTATCATATTTTTTTAATCTAAAAAATGTGTCACATTCTATGCTTCACACACTATAGGATTTAAAAAAAAAATTAATTTTATGGAGTTTTGACCAAGTTAAGGTGGTCATATATACAATTTTTTATATTTTTTAAAAGTTGTAATAAAAAATACATAAATAATTATTTACTTGGAAAAAAATTACAAAAAAATACGCATCACATCGAGACATGATTCCACTACTTATATCTAAAATCTTATAAAAAAATATTATCATGTTAGTATGGTTAGGGTGGTCAATTAGACACCTACTTCTTAGTTTTTCCCTGAAATTTAAGTACTACTACATTGAAATTTCAAATTTTCACCAAATATTTTTTTTTTTAAAATAAACCTAGTAGTTTAGAAAGTAGAATCAATTTTCTACAATTTCGATTCTTACATATTTTTGAAATAATATAGATAACTTATTCAAATTTTACATAAAGTTTCCTAACTCTGATTTTTCTGAATTTTTCGCCACTTAAGGGACTATTTTTTCCACGATGATCCTGCACATACCCTAAAGTGGGGGCTAAATGTGGCAATGAAAAAAGTATTCCTTTACCCTACTTGATTTGGGAATAATTAATGAAAAATTAGACTTAATATCACCTTGATCTAGTGTTGTGATGTGTTACACATCCACATTAGGTTTTGGGCCCTTTTAAAGATAAATAATCCTAAATTTTCCTTAATTTAGTGTTGTATAGTACATTTATTTACACCTTCACATTAAATTTAGGAGGCTTTTAAAATAAGTGGACCTAATCTAGTGTTGTAATGTGTTGTACTCTTTCACATTGGATTTAGGACCCTTTTTAAGCTAAAAAAGACCTATTTTTCCTTAATTTGATGTTGTAAAGTATATTTATTTACACTTTCACATTGAAATTTGAGCACTCTTGCATTTATGACTTTTATATCATCATTAATAGGACCCTAAGACTCTATATTGTGCATCCCAAGGAATATTTCAATAAAAATTCTAACAATATCACCAAATAAACTTAATTTTTGAACACCCTGACACTTTTTCCACATAAAAAGGCCTTGTGGGACCCATACACCACCCTGGGTGTATGATTCCCTCCTAGGTGGGGGGCCCTTTTTAGGGTTTTGAGAAGGAAAATATGGGTTTTAAGTTCAAATTTCATAGATTTCAACTTGTGGGATTTAATTAACGGGATATATTAGATGGATTTCCTATATAAAAAAGGTCTCAAATCATTATTTCATTAACCATTCATGATATAAAATCAAGAACTCAAGAGTTAAGCATTCCAAGACTTCACGAACATCAAGAGAGTTTACAAGATTAATTCTAAGGCATTCAAGGGTATAATTCTTCATCAATTTTTGTAGCAATTCAAGATCCATCATCATGTTAAGGATATCAAGCATCAAGCATGTTATTGAGCTAGTGTTGTGATGTTGCATTCAAGATCCAAGGTGAAGCATTGTTCTACACTTATCCCAAGATCTAGACCAACATCCTTCATGGCCATTTCATGTTAGATTGTAGGTTTATAGGACATAATTCAAGGTATCATTGTTCATGTTTCATGTACTTATTTCATTATCTCATCATTTGGTTTAATTACCTCAAAGGGGTTTGACCAAAGAAAACCCCCATTTACTAACAAATCAACAAGTTTATTCCTCTCTACATGTGAGATAGTAGATCTAGGTGTCTTGGAGCTTAAAGATCCCTTAGGGATTATGTTACAAGCTTGGAGAAAGTTGTTGGAGTTGTCCCTCATTTGCAAGGTTGCTATCTTTGCAAAAAGTAACCCACAAGTCCAAAATCAGGGTTTCACATTTAGAAACAAGGTGTAGAAGAAAGAGGAGAGATTAGAGATAAGGTTCATAAATTAACCTTTAGAAAAAGGAAATTGGGACTAATACACCAACTTGGGTGTATAAGTCCTAGTACAACCAATTTTTCAAGGTTTTAGCAGTTTCAAACATCCATTTGCCAAATTTCAATTTCTACACAGAAACCCATATCTAGGACTAAATCACCCAGATTGGCACATGAGTCCCACTCAACATTAAATTCAATGTTTCCAACATTTGAAGACTTTGTTCAAGCCTCTATAGGTTTCTAGGTGCACACTTATGATTTTACAACCTTTTGTTCTTATTTATTTGCATTTCTAGGTCATTCAATTAAGCTTTGCATATCACTAGGTTATGTCATTAGATCTTACATTCCATTAGTCTTTCCAATCCCTAGCTTGGTGGTGAACCCCTCTTGTAATCATAAATCAGACCCTAGGAAAACCCTATTTTCAGATCTCATTCCCCTTTTTTCATTGGATTGAGATCTCTAGGGCATCCTTGAATGTGGAGTATAGAAGATTGTAGTCCTATGTCTTAAACCCTAGTGAGGAAAATTTTCTATGCTAGAATAAGTGTGTACTACATGCAATTGAAAAATAAAATTGAAGAATGCAATTGAACAATGCAATTGAACAATCAAATTGAACAATTGAATTGAAAAATCAAATTGAACAATTGAATTGAAAAATCCAATTGAACAATACAATTGAATAGTCAAATTGAACAATCCAATTAAAAAATCCAATTAAACAATGTAATATAACTAGAACTTTGAACAATGAAATTGAACAATAAAATTGAAGAATGCAATTGAATAATAAAATTGAATTTAATCCAATTGAACAATCAAATTGAGCAATCCAATTGAACAATCCAATTGAACAATATAATTGAACAATAATATTGAACAATGCAATTGAACAATAAAATTGAACAATGCAATTGAACAATCAAAGTGAAGAATGAAATTGAACAATCCAATTGAACAATGCAATCAAACAATCAAATTGAACAATAAAATTGAACAATCCAATTGAACAACCAAATTGAACATATGTACATGATTTATATATATATACCAACATCTCTAGAAATTAGAGAAGATTGGGTGTAAAGATCACATTGTGTGGAACATAAATGCATTGACATCCATAAATAGTACAAGTTGAAACCCTAGATACTAAGTTACAGGGTAGTGGGTGACAAACATTTATAGTGCATACAACTGATATATATTCCCAGGCATATAGAATTAAAAAAAAACCCTGAAATTGAACTGAAATGACTTGACATTCATAAACAGTGTAAGTTGAAACCCTAGATATTGAGTTACAAGTTATTGTGAGAAACATTAACATTGAATACAACATATTTTCATTATGAGGCATAAAGAATATAAATGAAAACCCAATGTAAAAAACATTAGTGTGAAACCCCAAATATTTATAGATTCATGGAAAACATATGCATATCATATGAGAGATTGGCATTTCTAGTCATAAAGAAATAGTATAGAACTATTAGGCATTATGAATTGATCTGAAATTGCTTGATATTGTCCAGGTAGAGTGTAATAATCACATTTTATGCATGCCACATACATATATATACATACATACATACATATATATATTATATATATATTATATATATATATATATGTTAGTTTTAATATATATAGACACCGGTACAAGCCTAGTGAGGTAAAAAAACCTCACCTAAAAGAGAAAGGGAGCTTTTGAGAGTGCAGATCCAAACAATGAACCGTACAGAGCCCAACAATGAATCATGGAGAGACAAACATGTATGGGTTCATAACCAAATGAACACTCCAGAATAAATACAAAAAAAGGGATTGAAAATGAGTGGGATATGGGAGAATTTGGAGAATCAATTAACCTTTATCTCTTAATTAGGTACTTTTCAGTCCAAGTAAGTGAGGAGGGATGCATAAGGAAAGTTTCCTAGTGGAGATAACAAAGGAGGAAGCGAGTGATTATTGTTCTAAACTATTTGTTTAGGGTGGGAAGGTTGTTGAGGCCATGCATCTGTTCGATCCAATACACATATATTTCTTCAGTGATTAAGGAGGTGGATGGGCTCCACTTTCAGGAAGAGGGAAAAATAGATATATACATATACATATATAATTACATATGTATACATATACATATATAATTACATATGCATATATATAATTGCATATATAATGAGTATATATATGTACATACATAAGAACATGATAATATAATTGCATGAAAGAATATCTTTGAAATGAGAATCACTCAAACCATTTTCATATTTTAGAATAACAAAAAATATAAAAGAAAATTTACAGTGTGAATGTTTGTGCAATGATGAACACACAAATAGAAGTGCATGGTAGAAAACTCTGTAAAGGACAACCAGTCAAACACTTAGTAGAAAAATAATGAAGTAGAATGAATATTTCATAGTAAGAATGAAGTAGAAAAAGAAAATTGCAGAGTGAATTATTGTGCAACACTTACTTTCTATTTATATGCAAGTGATATACATTGATATACATTGAAAGGAGTCTTAAGTTAATAGGAACGAGCTCTGCTATTGTAATAAGATGAGCAATGATATACATAGATATAACTCTTTTTTTAATACATACATGACATGTATGGATCAAATCATCCATGGTATATCATTTATAGTTTGAAGAGATAAGGCTTCTTTCAATGTCCATCTTTTTTTATAGGCCTCTCTAGTGATTTTCCAAGAAGACAACATAAAACAAGTGGTAAATTTAAATTGTTAAGGATTGGGGAAAGTATTGTGCAAGGAATAATAGAATACTATAATTGCGAGGAATAAATTCTTCAAAATGAAATGAAATGAAACCATTTTCATATTTTGGAATGAAAAAAAAATATTAAAGGAAAAATTCATAGTTAAAGTATGTGCAATGATGAACACATGAATACAAGTCCATGGCAGAAAACCCTTTAATTGTGAACCAACAAAACCCTTTACATATTTGGAAGTAACAATCAAATTTAAAAAGCATTGTGCAGAGTGAACTATTGTGCAAGGATAAAAAAATTAATACAATTGTAGGGCAGAATATCTTCAAAATGAAAAGCAATCAAACAATTTTAATATTTTGGAATAAAAAAAAATATTGAAGAAAATTGCATAGTTAAAATTTGTGCAATGATGAACACATGAATACAAGTGTGTGTGTGTGTGTGTGTGTATGTATACATATTTATACACATGTGTGGATATATATATTTACACATATATGTATACATATATGTGTATATATACATATTTATACACATGTGTGGATATATATATGTACACATATATGTATACATATATGTGTACATATATATATACATATATATATACATAAATATATACATATATGTATACCTATACACACACACACACACACACACACATATATATATATATATATATATTATATATAAAGAAAACCAATATGAAAACCAAATTGCAGAGTTAAAGTTTGTGCAATGATGAACAAACTATTAGAAGTGCATTGAAGAAAACCTACTAACTAGGAACCATTCTAACCCTTTCCCTATTTTGTAGTAACAATCACATATATATATATGTAAAAAATTACATATATATACATATACAAATACATATACATATATATAATTACATATATATATATGTATATATATTTACATATATAAGTACAAAATAATATAATTGCATGGCAGAATATCTTCGAAATGAAAAGAAGTGAAACCAATTTTCGTATTCAGGAATAACAAACAAATATTAAAGGAAAATTGTAGAGTCAAATTTTTTGCATTGTTGAACACACAGATACAAGTGCGTGGTAGAAAACCCTATAGTTGTGAACCAATGAAACCCTTTCCATGTTTGATAATAACAATCAAATAAAAAAAGCATTTTGCAGACATAACTACTGTGCATGGAAGAATAGAATAATACAATTGCATGGCATAATATCTTAGAAATGAAAACCAATGATACCATCATATTTGAGAATAACATGAGAATATTATGAGCAAATTGTAGAGTTAAAGTATGTTCATTGAGGAACACATGAATTTAACTGCATGGTAGAAACCCTCAAAATGATAAACATTAAAACCCTATGAATATTTCATAGTAATAGTAAAATATAAAAAACAATTTACAGTGTGATTTATTGTGCAACAAAGTGCATGCAAGAATATCTTCAATATTATTACTAGTGTAACCATCTCTGTATTTTGGAATAACAAACAAATGTAAAAAGAAAATTGTAGAGTTAAATTTTGTACAATGAAAAAAAATGAGTACAAGTGCATGGTAGAAAACCATTCAAACCCTTTCCATATTTTGTCAAAATAGTCTAATAGTAATGAAAAACCATTTAAACCCTTATCATAGAAGGAATTTGAAACAGTGGAACCCATTCCATATTTCCTATAAGGAAACAAATATGAAAAGAACAATGTAGAGTAAATGTTGTGTAATGAAAAAAAAATGATTAGGATTGCATAGAAAAGTATAGAGGAAACAAAAATGAGTGAAACCCTCCCCACATTTCCTAGTATTAATCTTTTTTAAAGACAAAATTTTGCAACAAAATTTTGTGCAAAAAATAAGTACATGTTAGAATACTATCATATTGTAAGAAAATAATTTAAGGGTTGCAACACCCTTCAAAAACTACCTGAAAAACCTTTTAAATCCTCACAAAAATTTAGTCAAACAATTGGTAACAATGCTCAAAAATTCCAAAATTCAGATCTACACATATGCACTCTTATTTACAATAAAATGAATGATGAATTACATAAATAAATTAGTAAAGAGGGACTGATAACAATAGCTAAAAATAAAATTCATTCATTAAATATGTCATGAAATTACCACAACAAGGTTTTAAGCTCAAATAATGAGAGCTTATGCCAAACAATGCATTTTGTAGCACCTAGAATCCTCCTGTAGCTTCTCAAACTTGCCTCCAATTTGGAATTGATATGGAATGTGGTATAACAGTCCCAAACCTACAATAAAACCTAAAAAAAAACTCCTCTATGAATTCCATTCCTTCTTCTATGACTTTACTTGTTTCCTTCAAAAATTCCACTAAAAAAATGACCTCCTTTTCAAGATTTTTCCCCATTTCCATGAATGTTTCCACATTCATTTTCCTTCTTCTCCAAAAAATCATGACTAATTCTTGACTGCACCATTAATTTCCTCCAATAAGCTAAAAATAAAAACATTAAACTCCAACCAATCAAAATCATAACTCCCCACAACCATTGGTTTGACCATTTTCACCCATAAAGGCCAAAATCCAAGATTGGCTAACCTTGGCATCCACTTTCCCCAGTCCCTACTTTTAGGGATTGTTGAAATAATTTTTAAAATATTATTTTATTCAATTTCGAATTCCTTATGAATTCATTTTCAAGAGTTTAAGAATTGGAAAATCAAAATTGCATTATTACCCTACTTTTTCACCCTATCAATGCTTGTCATGCTCTTTTATCACTTCACACAAGGATAAATGAAATTAATCATTCCAACATTATTTTCCACCAAATAATCCATCTCCAAATAAAAATTTCAAAATTGAAACAAAATTTTAACCTTCAAATAAATACAAGATTGCGCGTAGCCATGGATGCTCCTACATCAGACACTGGTATAGGTTAAGTGAGGTTAGGAACCTCACCTAAAAGAGAAAGGGAGCTCTCAAGAGTGCAAAGCTAAACAAAGAAGCATGGAGAGCCAATCCATTATGGGTGTGTAACCAAATGAATAGTCAAGAATAAATGAAAAGAAAAAGAATGAAAGTGAGAGGGGTATGCAGGAATTTGGAGCATTGAATGAACCTTGATCTTTGATTTACACACCTGACCATCTAAGTAAATGTGAAGGGACACATAAGGAAAGTTTTTTAGTGGAGGTAATGAAGGAGGTGGTGAGTGATTAATTATCTAAACTATTCGTTTAGGGTGGCAAGGCTGTCAAAGCCACGTGTGTCTCTGATCGAATACATGTAGATTTGTTTGCTAATTAAGGAGGCAGATGGGCTCACCTTTTGGGCGGATGGAAAAATGGGCTCTTTTTCAATAGGTAAG
Organism: Sequoia sempervirens; assembly: GCA_007258455.2. Lineage (NCBI taxonomy): Eukaryota > Viridiplantae > Streptophyta > Pinopsida > Cupressales > Cupressaceae > Sequoia > Sequoia sempervirens. The sequence continues at coordinate 313,372,174 of VDFB02353493.1, read as the reverse complement.
ATGAATTAGTGCATGATAGGTGGTGGGGTGCTCAAAATTTAAAAAATACATATACTGGCTGATGCACAAGTGGCAAGGTGACGTGATGGGTAATTTTTTATTTTTTTTGGTGCACATGGACCTCTAAACTTTTACCACCCTACTTTGGGCCCCTCTCCCCTACATGGCTATAAAATATCTTGCACTATTCATAGATTAACTAAAACATGAGATAGATACAATAATTTGATAAATTCCTATATCAAGTATATGCAACATGAGAAATAATTAAATGATATATTAAGCACTTGAATTCTAACTTTATTAGTAATAAATGGGATCTCTATAGAGGGAAAATATGATAGTAATTCTCTATGTGAATTTTTTAGGTACATATGATTCCATAGGATTATTAGGAGGTACTTCCACATACCAATTTATATTGCAAATGTAGCTAAAACATAAGTTGAAATCTTTTGAATCACTAGAGGATGCATTGATACCTAATGTTTAGACACTAATAGAATTAAAAAATATTTTGAACAAGGGAAGAGTGAATTTAACAAAAAATTTAATTCTTTGTGCTCTTCCATATGTGCAAGTGGGGAACTTGTTTCAACCTTACAAAATAATAGCATAGAAGAATTAATAAGGTTTGAATCAAATTTCAAAAATTTCAATAACGAGGCCAAGGTCACTTTAGATGCAATATATGAGGCTCATATAGATGAAATTGTAAATTTAATTTAATTTCATTGGTCTTCAAAAGAAACTTATCCTTCATGGTGTAGAGTAGGAGTTGTGGTCCTATATGCAACTAGTACATTAACTAGGATTAAATCCTTTTCAATTCTTGTCTACATTTAGAGATGAAACTAACTAGCACTAATGATTGGCTATTTCAACAAGGGAGAGAAAACCCTTTAGGGTTTAGTCATTTTTAGTTGTAAAGATGACAAATTTTATGTGTATTTTAACAAGCCTATTTGACATAAACCCTAGATTTAAAAGTGTAATGTTTCACAAAAATTAAAACAAAAACTATCAAAATAATTAAAAATATGCAAAGGAGATACAAAGAGTATCCTTCTATTAAATATTGGGCCTAAATTTGAGGTATAAGGGTCGTGGCACCCTTCTCCAGATATGGAATTTTTTGGGGGATTTAAAAAGTTGAATAGTAGGTTAGAGTTTTCTCTTTGTTTCCTATGACTTTCTCCTAACAAAAAAATGAATTCATCTATCCTTAACACATGAGAAGATGGTAAAGGGTTCTTCTGTATAGGATATTTCCTATTTCAAACCCAATTTTTGTATTTTTTCCATCACATACATTAAATTATGATGAAAAATACAACATACCCCAGGTTGGGAAAAGGCCAAAACAATAATTCAATTGAATGATAAATGAAAAATGGTAATCTTACCTTAGTATGAAATCAATGTCAAAGTGATTTCCTCATTATGTGTTTCCACCAAAGCTTGTTTGATGGATTCTTGAATGGATTGAAAATCTTCAATTTTTTGTTGCTAGCATGTAGAGGATAACTCAATACATCTCCATGGATAATAAATGCATCATAGTAGCCCCTTCTTCATAATTTCCATCTTCTTTCTAATGCCTTTTAAAAGTGAAGATGATTGATGAAAGTGATTTAAAACAATGCTTATTGTCCCCTTGAATTGACTTGACTTGTTTTTAGGATGCTCAATTTCTTAAAATATTGGCTAGGATTTCAAATGGTCAAAAGACTTGTATTTAATTGAAATTATTCATTTTCTTGCAAACTTAATTTTCAAAAGTTGACAAATGAAATTTGAATATTAATTTTTTAAAATATAACAATGACATTTCAAATCGGGTGAAAATAGGTTAGACAAGTGTAGTGGCACCCTAGTCCAAATCTATTTTGGGTCTTTTAGTATCCTTAAATAGATATATATTAATATTCCCAAAATTCTCCTAATTTCCTAAAAATGACCATAAAATGGAAAAGTTAAGAGCACAATCAAGTCCAATCACATAGGGGGAGTTAAAACTAGTATGGAATTTTCAAGGGTGATAGTTAACAATGCTACATTTAGCCCCCACTTTAGTGAGAGTACAAAATTATAGTCATGTTCAAACTAGAGTAAGTAGAAGATATATTTCATTATCAAGATGCTAAAGAGATAGGATGTAATCAAGATAAGGGGTACAAAATCCCCCAAAATAGGATCCCATAAATCCATAATATGAAGAAAATCATGAAGTAGATATATTGCACATAAGATAAATAAATACTCAGTCATACATAGAGCAATCAATGGATTGCAAATAAAAGCATACACAAAACATTCATAAAGTAAACATAATCTATACAAGGAATACATGAAGAAAATACATGGAGTAAATGAAGTAAATGCATTGAATACATGGATAAAAACACCAAATACATGAAGTAAACTTACAAAATACATGAGACAAATACACCAAAAAAATGACAAAAACACAGAAAATATATGTGACAAACATAATACACACATAAAAAAATAGCACCTACATGGAACATTAAAAATTTTTAGTACATGAAAAACTAAAGATTTGTGTTAGCAAGGCCTAGATACTTTATTTTCTAAGGTTGTATGAATTACCAAGCATCATTCATCGAATGCACACCATACACATCTAAAAATGATAAAATGTTGAGATGCATAGATCCATTGTCCAGCAAGTTATTTTATCCTAGGTGTCCATGAAAAATTATTTGTTTCACAAGGATAGAAAGAAAAGTTGTGGTAGTTGACTCATAAAATATATGGATCCACAAGCATGAAAGTTAAGTTATGCTACTTGTGGCCATGCAAAATGCTCATGTTCATAGGCCAACAAGCTATATTATGCTAGGTCAGTGAAAATAGTGCTTGATGAATCACATAAATGTTTAATTTAATTTGAAAACATTTATCTTCACGAGAGATGAACTAACAACCATGCCTAAGGAGGTGCATAAAATTTTAAAATCATGGGGAATGAATATATTGTTAATTCCAAAGGAGAAAATTTAATTTAAACATGCTTCATGGGGCATTATAGATAATACCACCACAAATGGGGTATGTCAATAAGTCAAATCTCACAAGACATCAATAAAAATAGCTAGGGTTATATGCCCCCCTTCAATAGTTAGCATACTTTTTATGCTAATATTTTAAGGAAGATAATGGGATAATGTGATCCTTGAAATAAATACACACCTCCCAAAACTAGTTATCCTTTCCTCTAAAGTATATAGGAAAGGAAAACCATGTGAGAGACTATCTTGTTGCTACCATAGATGAAATATGGTTGCACTTAGGATTGTGTCACCATGAATGGTAATGAGAAGGAACATAAAGTTACAAATGCCACAATTTGAGGAACAAAATCATAGAATGGAGACCTTATCATTTAGAGTAAATAGGTACATCAACACATGGAAGATCACCATAATCAGTAAGCTATTTTATTTTATTACTCAAAGCCTATCCTTTATTGGTAGGATGACCATGCACTCAATGATATGCTGATGCAATGAAAGGGGGTTCACCAACTCAATATGTCATGCACTTGGCATATAAACTGAAAAATCTCTCTTTCTCACATGCTTTCAAGGCTTTCAAACACCCAAATAGACTCAAATGAATTTTAAGGATTCAATAAACTCCAAAGAGGCTTTACACAATCCCATATCAACCCAAAAAACTCAACTTAGATGCCAAGAACTTAGAGTTCCTTCAATTAATGGATTTTCATAAGTATGCTACCACACTCTAGTAGATCTTCCATTTAGGACAGCCCTAAATAAATTTTGATAGAGATAAGATAAAAAGACTATAAAAATAGTTTCAAACACCAATTATTTGGTTACAAAATATATCCAAAATTTGGAATAGGTTCCTTTGTAAGGTTTGCTCCAAAATTGTGGTTTTCATGCCTAGCCTAGACCTAATTAGGCTTGTGCCAATAGGGGTTTATTGGTTCTATGAATTCCAAAAACCAATTTTTTTTTCAATGGATTAAGAACATCTAATTAGACCTAAATATGCTTATTCCACCATTTTCCATTCTTTTCTTGAATAATTTTAACAAACCCTAGCCTCAAACCCCCAATTTGCTTGAAAAGACTATGACAGTCACCTAGGGCATGAAGAAATTCCACTTGAATCTACTCCAAAATTCTTGAAACCAAAAGGAAATAATTATTTACCTTAAAAAATACCTCCATGCAATATTTTAGCAAATTTCAATGGAATAAATGAAAGATATTGATTTTTTTTTGCTTGTTGCCCCCTTCAAATCTGAATCTACCCACCTGGAGTAAAATTGTCATAACTTGAGAAAATATTAACAAATCAACATGAGACCAACGCCATTTGAAAGTAAATTTAGGGTAATTTAACATTAAGTCATTTTTGCACCATTATTTGCTTGTATCAATCTGTACAAGGCATGAAAACAAAATAAAATGTTCAGAAATTATAGAATTTCATGGTGATATTGCTATTTTTCATTCAAATTCTCAACCACCTAATTATACAACAATGGAATGAGGAATATATATCCTTTAAAAACCATATGGGGTCAGTTAAAACTAACTTTAGGACTTACAACCTTTCATCTTCCACTATATTGCATTTTTGCAATTTTGACAAGTTTACACATGACAACTTTTACAAAAAAATTTTAACTTTTGCAAGATTAACCGAAATGACTCCCAAACATGCCTAATACATTGAAATGGTCTAAATAGACCTTATTGAACACAAAAGAATCAAAACTAACTAAATCCTACCATTTGACCAAGTACACAAAAAATGACCATTTTGGAAAATTTGACTCAACAAGGTGCTCTTGCACCATATGCGCATAAAGAGTGTTTTTTTATAAAATTTCTTGCATATTATAGAAGGAAGAGTAATTAAGGGGATTTTATAAGCCTTTAAAAATGGTTATATTTCTATAATAGAGGATACAGAGTAGGAGACAATTATTTCTCCCATGAAGAAATTTTTTCTCGCTCGCCACAATAAGTAATAAAAATAGTAGAGGATTGAGTATCTAATGTAGATGAAGGAGAAGGTTGAAAAGGTAAACCTCTTTTAGCAAGGTATGGTTTAGGATTCATATGATCCTTAACTCCTTGTCCCATATTTTCATTATAGTCAATTTTAGAAATAATTTTAAATCCAACCCCATAACACCTTTCCATATCTAATGGAGAAGGAAAATATTATATAACTGATTATGGGAAGAATTTTTTCTTTTGAAAGAATGCAAATCATTTTTAGGTGTTGAAATGTTAAGGAAAAACATCACTAGCACACAAGGGATGACAGATAAAGATCCTCCATCACCATCATGGGATGATGTATTTATATTTGTTGACATTGAAAAATATTGAGCAAATGAAATAGAAGACTCCTTATGTTGAGATTATTAGATTTTGTACTCTCCCATAGAGGAGGGTGTAAAATATAATAAACCCCAATCATCACCAAAAAATATACTTTAAGATGAAGTATTAGTTTTATGAGATTATGTACTCTCCCACATATGAGGGTGTAAAATATAATAAACCCCAATCATCACCAAAAAATCTATTTTAAGATGAAGTATTAGTTTTATCATTACTTATATTAAATTATGTTGATGTCATTGAAACAACCTTTGAATCTTTGGATTTTATGGTGATATTTTAGATTCCATAATGAAAGTAGGTGTAAAAGGTAATGATCCCCAATCATCACCCAAAATTACTTTCATAGTATTATTATTATTGGAATGTGATGGTTCAAAATTTGAAGATAGAATCAAAGTACTAAGAGAGATGAAATTGTTATTTTCGACTTGTAAATAAATGCTTGCACTTGTTGGTTTCCCCTAAACCTAATTGGCTTAAGTATAATTTTGACGGGTCAACCAAATGGAACCTAAGTCGGGTGGGTGGGGTTGGCATGATCAAGGATCATCATGCGAAGATGGTTTTGGTTTATGTGATTAAGTTGGGCTTACAAACTTAAAAAATTGCAAAGGTGGTGGTTGCTTATCACGAAATCTATATTTCCATGAATGCTAGGGTATAACTTGCTAATCAAAGGAAATTCTAGAAACACCATCATGTTGCTAAAAGTGAAGGTGAACCCATGCTAGTCCCTTTGAGACACCTTCCTCTTTGCACAAAATAATATAATGAACCTATATACTTGCATATTTACTCACATCATGTTCAAAGATGGAAATAAAGTGGTTGATGGTCTAACTAATCTGGGATCTTTCACACCAAAATTTATTATTTGGGATGATCTTTCTTTAATCTTAGAGTATAGTTATTATTAGGTGATGAAAATGCACTGTAACTTTGAGCTCAAGTTGAACTCCTTTTCAACTCAATTTGACAATTGCCAAAGATTGCATTTATGACAATCTTTCTATCCTATAAAGTCTTTTAATAAGATTCCTTAGATTTTGTTTGTGCATTTTTCCAAGTGTTTCTACATAGTTCCTTCACTTTCTCTACTATTTGGGAATACCACTATGGGAGGTGATCTTGTCTCAGATGAACCCACTTCTCATGAGGCTTGAAAGAATGACAAGGAAATTTGGAATTTCCTTCAATGGAGCAAGTTGAACTCCTATGTTAAGGGCATGATGGGTCATGACCCTAATATATTTATGGAATTTTCCATTTCCTAAAAAGATGACATTGTTACTATTGAAAAGTACTCAATCCTCATTAACATGGAGGTCATTGCTAAAGTCACCAACCTCTCCTTGGAAATGACCTATATCCATAAGAAGCTGAAGGGCTAGTATCAAAATGAAATGGAAAACTTTTTGAAGAAAGGGAAAAATTTAATCAACTACAAAACATGTTTAATAGAGAAGACCTCCTAGGGGTTTGGAGTAGAATGGTGGAGGTCCTAATGTGTTATGCTACTTTGGAAGGTAGGTTCAAGAATTTCTATGCCCACATTTTTCCAATGTTCAATCATTTATATTGCAATGTTAAGATGAAATTTGCATTTTATATTTTTTCTTCTCTAGAGAAGTTGATTAAGGTTGTGCAAGATAAATGTAAAAATTTACCCTTACACTAGGGGATAATATTTTGATTGTGTCGCTTCTAGGCGGCCCTATCCCCATCCCTGACCTCTATTTGTTAAGAAGAATATATCATGGTTAGAGACCTTGTTAAATACTTAGAGGAAACCCTTCCTACCACTGGCCTTGATTTGACTTCATCCTCCTTGCTAAGAATTACTAAGGCAAGAGGTAACCCCCTAGTGTTAAGGTCCCCACCCCTAAATAAAAAAAGTATCTCGTTCTCTGCCTTCACCCAAATTTCTATCTCTTATTTAGATAATTCGGATGATGGTTATTAGAACCCCACCCCTATTGGCTCACCTGTTGATTCCCTTGTTCATAATGATCTCTCTGATATTTCTAAATCTCATCATTCCATTAACTCTCTGAGTCCATCATGGGTGAATGGGTCTTTGATAGGGGGTCCAGAAAAAAAATTCAGTCCTCTTATGCTTGATTTGAGGTCCTAATTCCTGGTTGCAAAATTGTTGGAATTTCGTTAGTAAATTTTGTAAGTGAATTTTTGTGGCTTGACAAGGTTGGTTAGAACAAATGCAACAATGAACAAAGTTTCTTCAAATCTGCTTAGATCCTCTTCAACCTAAAACTTGCACATTCACAAAGAGGGGAAAATTTTGTGACATATAGAAATTTTTATTAGTCAAACCTTGTGTAGGTGTTCCCACTTCCATAGTGGCAATTCCAATGAATAAATGATAACTGAAAGGAAGGAAATTATGAATGAACAAAATATACAACTCACCACCCTTCAATGGCTCCCTTGAAGGACTAAAGTCACACACATCTCCTCAAGGATTTGGATCTTTCTTGATTGATTTGCTTGAATTATTTGGAAACCTACAAAAATATGTTAGCCTCCACAAAATAATGACAACATGAACACGCATTAACGTTAACATGATCATGTTGCATTTGAAGTCATGCAATAAATTTTGAAATGATGCTCTTGACTTGATCTTGATAGTATTATTTGCTCAATAGTATGTCTTGCTAATTTTTGTCTAGTCTCAAATGGTGAAAAGACTAGGTATTTATAGGTGTTTATCCATTTCATGAATATTAGATTCTAAAAGCCAACACTTGCAATTTGAATTTTGGATGTAAAAATGTCACCAACAATATATTTTAACTTGGGTCCTTTTAAGAAGGGGGATACATTCACCCATGAGTAAATGGGTCCTTGCCCAAATTTATAGGACACACCTAGTTGAGAGAAAAATAACAATTGGTTTAATTTATTCAATGCTTGTAATCCTTTATAAAATAGTAAAAATTAGGCTTCATAATGCATAATTTAGAAAATTAGGTTCTTAACTAGGTTCAATAAATTAGGAGGACAAAACATAATGTGAAAATGTTAAGGTATATAATTTACTATACTACATTTAGCCACAACTTTAGTGAGAGTATGAACTTACACTTGGACTCACACTAAAGTAGAAAAATATAGGTCTAGTGGGGTCCAAGTGCATAGATATTGAAGAGATAGGATGACAAAGTATTAAGGGATATTTCCAAGCCTCTAGGATCTATGATCCCATGGAAAACCAATATAGGCACAAAGGAACACATGTATGCATGATATGAAACAAGACAAGACAAACATACAATATCAAAACAAATGCAAAAAAGGAGGGTATGGACCAACAAGCTATATTATGGTAGGAACCATATAATAAGGTGTTCATGAATCACACAATAGCAAAGTATGATATTTTCTAGGTGAACCATAAACAAGGAAGGTTTACGGGCTAGTGAGGGTCGTTTTGCACTTGGCGATCCCCCAAGAAAAGGATGAGAAACACATTAGGTCTACTTGTTTGTTTTTAGAGCTATGATTTTGTTTTCATTGCCACCCGTGCATAGTTTGTTTTCATTTGTTATTGTATGCCTGTACAACGTAGGATATGATTTGTTTGGTTGGTTCAATTCTGTTTTTGTTTCATAGCATAATTTAGAATTTGTTGAACCCACCATTATTGGAATTTACACAGGTTCTCTCCATCTTCTTGTATATATGCATGATTTCAATTCAATGGGAAATAATTTGATTGCTTTTCCAATTATAATATGGTATCAGAGCTATGAGTGGGGTATCAATCTAAGTCGTAGTGTTAGCACTCGCATAGGAAATCAGAGCCTATGTTCTTGATAGTGATCGGGTTTCTGATTGACTCTGTGTTTGGAGCCATACAATTGACAGCGGCCAAAAGTCATGTGGATTCATTAACATCTGGTTGGAGGGTGCATTGGATCAAAGCCGTTGTTTGGTGTTTTTTTCTGAAGTGAATCATTTTACCAGGGACGCGATCTTTTTACTTGCAACCAGGGCATTGTTTGAGCAGCTTATTTCCTTGCTTCGTGGTTGGTTGGCGATGGGGAAAAAAATTTGTGCCCGTGAATTTTTTTGATTTGGCCTACATGGAGTTGCAACAGGTCTTGTATCTGTGAGAGGAGAAATTCTCAGTGCTTCCACTGTCTATGGTATTCAGGGATGTTGAGATGAGCAATCCTCTACAAAGGATGAAGATTGAGGGAAAGTTGTGTTCCAAAGTGCCATGATTATAAATCACTCATAACATCGCAAACCATCTACATTAATCTGCCCGTGTGTTATTTATTTATTTAATTTTAGGCCAATCTCTATTCTCTATTGCATCAGCCTATCTTGTGTGGATCGGTTGTTTAATCTCCACAGATCTTGCTTTGGCCATAGATGTATCGCGGTTGCCTTTTCTTGAGTGTAGTCTGGATTGGCAGATACGTGGAGGTTTTATCAGCATTTCCTTCTAAGGTCCTTTGTCAAAGACTCTGTGTAGCTATGGAACTTCAAAGAGATTTATGAGGGTACCTTCATTTTATGTAGATGGCATTCTACCTATAGGCTCAATCACATTGGTCTGTTGGACAAACCTGTGAATTATCAAATAGTACGGAGTTCTCTGGCAATCCGAGTTCAAACCAAGCTCTCTTCGCATGTCGACTGGGGGTGTATACTTTGATGGAGCAATACAATTGCATTCAACCTTGGCATTGTTCGGCTGTTTGATCAGTGTGGCGCGGTGAAAGATTGGTGGGTCTGAGCTAAGTACTTTGGTGGTCGACATTGTCAAAGCATTGTTTTGACTATGGGTACATATTTTTTTGATATTTTTAATTTCATAGGCTTATGTCAAAATTCGACATTTCAATGCCCTAATTTTCATTTTAAAACTACACTAGGAAGGCATGATCATGGATTATTATAAAGGTTGTAAGCCTAGGGGGTGTTCTTTTTCAAATCAATTATATACATGGGTCTGAATGTTCATAGACAAAATAAGAATCTGTCTAGTATAATATTTCATTGAGGAAAGTCAAAACAAAAACAAATAAAAATAAAAATAAAAATTGTAAGCCTATGCTTTAAATCAAATTGTGTAATTTTTCAACTCTTCAAAGGGGGTGTTATTCTCTCAATAATGGCAGGAAGTTCTCCAAAATTTCTTCATCCTGATTCCCAACTATTGTGTGAGAACAATTATTCTGCATGGAAAACCAAACTCAAAACTCAACTTGAGTTTGAAGAAGTTTGGGATGTGGTCAGTGGAACCACAACATGTTACAAGAATCTAGTACTACGCTCTAAGACTAAACATATATCAATCAAGTTTCATATCTTGAGGGAGAAAGAGAATGTGAAAGAAGTTAGATTGGAGTATGTTCCTACCAAAGAATAGATTGCAGACATCTTTACTAAGCCATTGCCAAATGATAATTTTGAGTATCTCAGAGGAATGCTAGGGGTAATCACTTCTCCTGATGAAAACTAGGAAGATGCATTTACTTGCATCAATCCGTGAGCTACATTCTAATTTGGATTGATGTTTCCATGGTTGCTACTCAGGGGGAGTAGTCAGATGTGCAGATATGTGGTTCTGAGTGTGTATATGGAAAGGTCATGGTTACCTTTTCCACTGATGTCAAAGGGGGAGAAGTGAAATGTGAAAAATCCTTTTAAGAATCAAAGAGAAACTGGGGAGAAGAGTCAAAACCAAAGGGAAAGAAAGTATGTTGGGTTGATGGTATTTTTCACATCATGTGTTCCCATTAATGCCAAAGGGGGAGATTGTTGGATGCTGTGGATGTGTTGCTAATATGTGGTTGTCATTGATGTCAACAATATTAGCATTTGGTGTATTAGAGGTTGTATATGTCGAGGATATTGAGAAAATTGTAAAAGAAAGTGTTCCAGGTTCCCAGTGGAACTGTGCAAGTCATGAAGGTGTCTTTTTATGTATGTTCAAGACCAGTTCTTATGAATTAAAGGGTTTTTTGTTGAGTGTATCTAGATCATCTACCGGAAGTTATAGAGGTCAGCGTATAGATTTGATCATGTTATGGTTTGACAATGTTCCTAAGTAAAGTTTTTGTGATTCTATAAATCTCAGTTGTTGTAGATGATTCTCTCTTTTTTCTTGGTGCTCTTGGATGCTTCTAGATCGTGCTCTATCTTTGTGGTACATTCACATTGGTCGGTGTGCTCATGGTTGAATTTTTTTGCTGCATATGTTTAGTTTTTCTTGTTCTTGGCCGACATGTTGGTGGTAGCATGTTGTGGATCTTCGAGGTGAAATTAATATTTTGGGGCCCCACTATGCTATGGCCAACCTTAGTGGATTCGCTTTTAAAAATTTATTTCTAAATTTGGGCCGACAATGTAAATATGTTTTATTTTCCTGGCCGACTAAGTTATTGATGAAATCTCATGTAGTGGATATATAAGGGCAATTTTTTCATTAGTGTAGGTTGTTGGAAAGGTGTTGAGTGTGCTCTTATGTGTGTATGTGTGAATATCATTCGATTGCAGAGTAGAGTGTGAAGAAGATTGAGTGAAGTGTGAAGTAGTTTGTGAAGGAGTTTTCTGTGCTTAATTGGAATTGTAATCAGGCTTGTGGAGAAGCTATTTTCTCAGTTCATAGTTTCTATATTTTAATCCAATTCTATATTGTTTGGTAGTGAGCCCCTTCTATAATTGAGCAGTGAGCTCTATGCAGTGTGCCTGAATGCATGTGCATTCCCCTTTATTGATTTCATTATACTTTTAATAGGGTATAATCTTGTGGACTAACATCCACCATGGTTTTTCCCTTAATAGGGTTTCCACGTAAAAAATATTGGTGTTCTCTGTATCTCTATTGTATTAATTGCTTATTCATTAGATTTGAGATTAAGTTAAGTAAAGTTTGAAAATTTTATTATTTTGTGACAATGGATTCACCCCCCCCTCTTAGTTGTATGTCCTTGTTTTTCCAACACAAAGCAATGTAGCTAAAATAAAAAATTCTTGAGATGAGGAATACGTGCTTTTAGCCCACACTTCATATGATGGTTCACAATCAACCTCAATATGGTTATGTTGAATCAGCTGCTACAAAGCACATGATTGGACATAAGGAGTGGTTTCTCACATTGAAACCCCATCATGGTATAGTCACTCTTGGAAATGATAGCACCCATGAAATCAAAGGTATTGGTGACATCTCTTTAATGTTTGGCATCAATCATTATAGGCTTACTAATGTCTTGTATGTGTCAGGACTTACCAAAAATCTCCTTTCTATTAATCAATTTCGTGACGACAACCGTAGGATTGAGTTTGATAGAAATGAAGATAAAAAGATTTTTCTTATCAAAGATAAGTCTAAAAATTAAAACATTGTTTGAAATGCTACTGAGATTGGAAAAATGTTCAAGCTTGATACAATCACTAATAATCAAGCCTTAGTGACTAAGGATGATGATCTATCTCTTCTTTGGCATCATAGATTTGGTCACTTGAGCACTAGTTATCTACTAAAGCTTTGTAAGAATAACATGGTCAAAGGTATTTTGTCACTTGAGAAGTCAAGTACTGTTTGTTCTAGCTGTCTTGTTAGAAAACAACATCGAGCATCTTTTCCTTCTAGTGAGCATCGTGCAAATCACCCTTTGTAGCTGGTGCATACTGATATGTGCGGCCCTATGACACCTTCTCATAAAGGGTATAGGTACTTTTATATTTTTGTTGATGATCACACAAGGAAGATGAGGCTTTTTCATACTTCAAAGAGTTTCGTTCTCTTGTGGAGAAAGATATGAATCATTACATTCGTTCCCTCCTCTTAGATCAAGGGGGGGAATACACCAGTACTAAATTCTCCACATATTTGAAGGAAAATGGAATTTGGTGTCAACTGACTATAGCATACATGCCTCAACAAAATGGTGTTACAGAACAAATAAATTCCATCATCGTGAAGATTGTCCAAAGTATGTTGAAAGATTTTGAACTTGAGCATGCATATTGGGTTGAAGTTGTTCACACAACGGTTTCTCTTCTAAATCATGCACCAACCAAAGCTCTTGATGGCATCACACTAGAAGAAGCATGGATAGGGGTAAATCCTTTTATCTCTCATCTTTGTGTATTTGGATGTGCTGCCTATTTGCACATTCCTAAATAGAAAAGGAAGAAGCTACATGAAAAATCAATGCAATGTATTATTCTTGGATATAGTAATGAGTCTAAGGCATATCATCTTATGGATTCCTAACAAAAAGAAGATATACATTAGTAGATATATAATTTTTGATGAGCAGACTGAGTCAAGTTCTCCTCCCACATCATCACCTACAATAGATAGTGCTCCTATATTCAACTTGGATGGGAAAAATTATGGGAATAATCAATCTGATTCAACACCCATAAATATCAAAATACCTAAGTGGTATACTAGTACCATTAATGATTGTAAGCTAGATGGAGCTCCACACACATCCACTTCAGGACCGATAACTCAGAGTATGGCTCACAATGAGGTAAATCTAGCCTTGATGACTTCAGTTGTTGAAAATTTTGAACCATCTACTATTCAAGAAGCACTAGAATCAAAACCTTGGAAAGAGGCTATGGATGCAAAGTATCAGTCCTTGATGAAAAACAATACTTGGGATCTTGTTGATCTACCACCTGGTAAGAAAGTATTTTTTTGTAAATGGATTTTTAAAACTATGTATAAAGTAGATGGTAGTATAGATAAACATAAGGCTAGAATTGTAGCCAAGGGTTATGCTCAGAAAGAAGGGATAGACTATGAAGAAATGTTTGCTCCCACTACAAAGATAAAAACCATTAGAATGATTCTCGCTTTAGCTGCCTAATTTGGATGGAAACTATACCAAATGGATGTTAAAAGTGTTTCTTAATGGAGACCTTAAAGAAGAGGTCTATATGACCCAACTAGAGGGATATGTTGCTCTTGGTAAATAAGAAAAGGTATGCAATTTTATCAAGTCCCTATATGGTCTCAAACAAGCTCCTAGAGCCTGGTATATCAAAATTGATTAGAATTTGCTAAAACATGGTTTCACTAGGCATCCATATGATCCAAATATCTACCTCAAGGATCAAGGGGGGATATTGTGATAATTATTGTATATGTTGATGACTTCGTTATCACAGGCAGCTCAGAAGCATTGGTTGAAACATCCAAAAATTATCTCATGAAGACATTTGATATGACAGATCTCGGGCTATTGCACTATTTTCTTGGCTTAAAGGTATGGAAACAAAATCACCATATATTTGTATCATAGAGAAAATATGCCAAGACACTACTCGAGAAATTCAGAATGATGGATTCCAAACCCATGTCTACACATATGGAATCAGGTTTGCAATTATATGTTTCTGATTCTTCTCCTCAAGTGAATGCAACTCTCTATCAACAAATGATTGGAGGTTTGATTTACTTGACTTATACTAGACCAGATATTGGTTTTGTTGTTAATTATCTCTCAATATTCATGCAAGAACCAAAGATGTGTCATTGGAAAGTAGGAAAAAGATTTTTAAGGTATATACATGGTACAATGAATCATGGTTTGGAATATAAAAAGAATGATCAATTCTTCTTGATAGGGTATACAAATGAATATTATGGAGGTTCATTTGATGATAGGAAATCTACATTTGGATATATTTTCTTCTTAGGATCAAGACCTATTTCTTGGGGGAGTAAGAAGAAACCCATAGTTTCTCATTCTTCAACAGAGGCAGAATATCGTGCAACAAGTGCAGTAATTTGTGAAGCTATTTGGTTATGTCGCATATTAGAAGGATTGGGGGTACCATAAAATCATCCTACCATCTTCTATTGTGATAATCAGAGTGTTCTTAAGCTTGTTTTTAATCCAATATTTCATGAATGGATAAAGCATATTGAAGTTGACTGTCACTTCATACGAGAACATGTTCTGTAAAACAACATTCAACTTCAATTCTGCTCCACACAGGAACCGATGCTACACTAAGCTCAACACCCATGAATAAAGTGAATAAAAAATTTCAATGTCAACAAATAACTAAGTCCAATGCCCACAAACAAAGTGAAGAAAAACATGCCAATGTATGACCCCACTTTAAATAAATTAACACCATGTTGTGAGCATTTACTTTAAAGTAGAAAAATGATAAATTCCATTTAAAATGACATGAGAGTACATTTGGAGATCGATATGCCAATTATGTAGTTCCAAATAAAGGTGCCTAATGACAAGGGGTAATCTCCAAATGTAATGCCATAAACAAGACAAAAGAGGTACACAAAAGGGATCCATAGATTTGGGGTTAACATATGTCTTTCCTAGAGTGATATAATAGAGCTCGAAACCATAAACATTCCCCAAATACTCATGGAACAATGAACACAATGGATGAATGACACAAAGAGAAAGAGATTAAAAAATATTTTGGGCCGACATGTAAGAGACCTAAATGTCTTCATGCCTTGGATTGTCCCCAAAAGGAGAAAAACAAGACAATAAAAAGGAAAAAATTTATGGCATATAGAATAAATGAAGATACAAATAGAAGAATATCACAATAGATTCATCTCCTTTGTATCATTGTGCCTAGTAGGACTCTTGAAAAAAAATTGTGGTTCTTTCATTGCATTTCAAATCTTTTAGTGCTTCAATGAGTTTTTTTGAATTAGGGTTTATTATATTTTATGTCTAGGATTCACCATAGGGCCAAAACCATCTTTAAATGCTAACAGTTCTATGCCTTAGTCATTTTCATGTTCCCTCATTGACTTTCTGTGTGTTCTTCTTAGTTCCCTTAGTTATAACTTATGCCCTTAACATATGATTACTAGCCGTAGAGTCCTATTCATACCAGTCATGCCCCCTTGTTAAAAAAATGATAATATCATATTTGTGGGTCATAAAATTATTTCACAATTGGTCTAATGTTCTAAACCTAGGTCTGGGTATGTGTACGATCATCATGGAAAAAGCATGCCCTTAAGTGGCGAAAAAATAAAAAAAAATTATAGTTATGCAACTTGACATAAAAATTAGATTAAGTTATCTATATTATTTCAAAAATATGTAATATTAGAATCTATAGCAAATTGAATGTAGTTTCTAAACTACTAGATTTATTTGAAAAAAAATAAATCTATTTGGTGAAAATTTGAAATTTCAATGCAGTAGTACTTAAATTTCAGGGAAAAAATAAGTAGGTGTCTTTCTGACTACCCTAACCACAATAAAATGATAATATTTTTTTATAATATTTTAGATATAAGTAGAGGACTCATGGCTAGATGTGATGCATATTTTTTTATAATTTTGTTTCCAAGTAAATAATTAATTATGAATTTTTTATTACAACTTTAAAAAATATTAAAAACCCGTAAGTCTAACCACTTTATCTTGGTCAAAACTTCATGATTTTTTTTTTTTTAATCCTATAGTATGTGAACCATAGAATGTGATGCATGTTTTGGATTCAAAAACTGTGATACGGTTTGAAAGCTATAGATGAACCTATCAATCAGGACTTTAGTCGTAATTCAAATAAAAAAGGGATAATAATTATTTATTAAATTCAAAGTAAAGCATAATTTATATTGGGGAAAAGATGATAAACTCCTTTAAAAACCCTTTTCATTTCATCAAATTTGGGTTAAAAAAAGTCGTCAGCCACATACCCTACACATACCCATCATGATCCTGCACATACCCATCTGTGTCTAAAATTCATGTCTCATATACTCACTAACCTAATAAGTGACCCCAATTTAAGTTGTAACTAAAATCATGTGGTCAAATTTTCTTTAAGTAAAGCACATGTTGATCCTACTTTACCATATGTTTACTCTTTATTGGCACTGGCTACCTCACATTGAATAAACTATTCACAGAAAATAAGTACAAGGAAGTGATAAATTTCCATTTGTCCATATTATATGGTGGACCCTATAGGCTTTCTAATAGCATTGGTGGCAAGGTTGTGATATGAGGATTGTAAGGGTGCCATGTGGCACCATCCTAATCATTCCCTACCATTTCACAGGGGGACATCTGTGAAGACCTTGGTTGACTGTAGGGGTGTAGGAGGATGCCAAGTGAAAATATCTTAACCATTAGATGCATTAAATCAAATAATTGTTTTTACTAAGTATGAATGTGACATAAGAAAGAATAAAGGGCATGTATTTGAATACACGTGGTAGTTTTCTGGCATCATAGAATGAAGTTATTTTAAGTATGATTGTCTAATTTTTAAAAGAATAAAACATGTGATAAAATTTTCCTCACTATGGGTGGATACATGGGAGGTTAAATAGTGCACACATTGGACATGTGGCATCATCTAAGAGTATTCCTCACTATTTAGTGTGCTTTGATATGTTCTCTAATGCATGAGTGAGGGGGGCACAAGGAGTTGGGACATAAGTTCTATTGATGCTCCCAAAGGCTATGGGGGTTGTGATGACTTGTAATGGGATTTTCCATGTGGAAAATTTTTATTGGTTCGATGTTGAGGTCAATGACAATCATGTTTTTCAAATTTGGTTTACTCAATTTGAGCCATCCCAAGGTACAAATCATTCCAAGATCAACAACTAAAATTTAAAGTTGAAGAAATGGGTAGATGGGGTCATTTTGGTTCACATGATTAAAATGTATTGTAGGATAAGATACCATAGGATCTAAATTTAATTTAATTAACATAAAAGAAAAATCCAAAGCACATTTCCAATTCACATAAGTATCTTGAGGCAATTGGAGATCAATTCTTGTGAAAAATGAGCTTTCTACAATGAGAATTAGGGTTTCATTATTTAGTCACCTATAAGTTGAAAATTTACTTATGCTCTACTGAGTTTCACACAAAATTTTGTCCTCTTGCTAGTTGTAGAATTGAATTAGTTTTCTAGGGTTTCTATCTATTTTAATTTGCTTAATCTATGTTGCTTAAGTGCATTGAATTTAAAAATTTTCCTAGTTTATTTGCAACTGTGTTAGAGCTCTAGTTACACCATGGAAAGCCCTAGCTTTCTCAAAATACTATTAAAATGTCACCTCTAAAAGCTCAAGCCTCTTGTTCCACCCCAGAGAAAAAGATATCCCTCCATGATGACTTGCTAGCCTAATTACCCAATTCGACCAATCATGGGGTCAAATTTAAACTTCTACTACAAGGCACAGGGGTAGATAATGGTATAGTAGATAAACATTATGCAATGAAAGATGCAAAGATGAAGGTTTTTGGGTGGGAATTATTTCAATATTGGTATGATAAGAGAAATTTTATGGTTCTTAGCTATTGTTTCTGGAACCTAGACCTAGGAAAACTAGCAATTTGCAATGTGCATATGGATATGGACTTTCTAAAGGTTGATATTGAAAATTATGATCCAAATGTTAGGGTTGTAAGGACTCATACTACGGTTGAAATGGTGAGATTAACCAAAGAATAAATTATTAGTGTCTTTGGCCTAAACCCTAATGCAAACAAACCTACCAACCTAGAAGAATTGAGAAAGGAGTTTGAATAGAATGAGAGAACCTATAGGGTGACAATATTTCCAAGGTTCTAGGTAAAACAAAAAGGTAGAAGTACAGTCACACTCACACCTACACAACAATAGCCATTAAAAATTGATATATTTGAGGGATACTTTGCTAAAACTTATTATTCTTTGTACTAGGTCCTATAGCTTAACCCTCCATAAAGGATTCCTATAGCCCTCATTTTTATGGCATAAAATATACACAACATTTTGGTTAATGAGGATTATGATTTTGCTACATATCTGTCAAATGACATTCATAAGGCATTAGTGGCCTTCAAGGAAGGAGAAGGTGGTGTGAGTTTTTGGTGGTATTCCCTGTTGTGTCGCATATTGTTGGATTATGGATATAGGGAGTTACCTACCTAGGGCTATAAATATCAAGGATAACAGTGGTGAACATCTTCCTGTCCAAATGTGGATAAACTTGTTGGACAAACATTCCAAAGAGTCAAGTTTTGTGAAATTTACAAACTTGTTCTTTGTCAAGGTGAAGAGTTACAATAGAATTGTATGAAATTTTGAGGCAAAAGGAGAGAAGGCCTAATTTATGGATTGACCATAACAAAGTGAAGTCATTATTCATACAAATTGCATGGTCTTAAGGGTTTTAAGGATCAGTGCAACTCCACATGTTTTGCCTCATTTTATACCATTTATAATTGGTTTTCTTGATGTTATGTGGCAATTAGGAAGGATTTACAATATGCACTTGGAAAACCAGAAGAAGGGATCCCTTTTCCCTCAAGTTACAAAGGTTTTTGATTTTTTCATGTCAATGGATGGATGCAAGAATATTCTTGAATTGATGACTCCTGTTAAGATGAAAAATTATAGGGCTAGAAATTTTGACTCTGAAGGTTTTATCTGTGTAGTAATATTGAGAATCAATAGATCAAATTTCTCCAATGGATTAGATTTCTCTAAGGATGTTATAAGAAATGTTTTTTATTTAAAATAAATTTAGAATAGGAAAGTAAAATGGATTTTCTTTGAAAAACATGAGAAGGAAAAACTAAAGAAGGTTCCCAATTTCAAGGTTTATGCTGATATTGAGGATGAAATTTTTAGAATTGGGGTTATTTTGTATAATTTTGATAGGGTAGTGTGATAGCTCAAAGAGGAAAAGAAAGATCAAGACAAGGGGAAAGCCCCTATGGTAGAGGAAAGGACCACATACCATCCACCCAAGAAAAAATATGTCTTCAGAAGAAGACCAAAGGGTATAGTTATGAAGGAACAAATAAAGGTCACTCCTACTCGGTTTGAGGAGTCAAGAGCCTCATCTCTTGTGCCTCATGTGCTATTGTCACCCACACAAAATGTTATTGATATTGGTTCATGACCTAGGGACTCCTCTTCTAAGAAGAGGAATATTGAACAAGTAGTCCACTTGTGGATTATTCAGTGGACTTTCATGATGAGGTTATTGTAATGTTAGATGATATTTTGTAGAAAATTCCATCTCCATAAAGGGAGAATTATATGCTAGCCCATGAAAATAGGGTTCAAAAGCGGTTTTGACAGGTGTGGATAATTCTAATTATGCGAGGGATAAGGCATACAAAGATTTTATGGATGATGATACCTTTGTGAAAAGTGATTTTTTCGAGGATTTTGTAGGGAGAACAAAAAAAGATGAATATGAAAGGAGGTTAAAACAAGAAATGATGAAATATTGTAAACTACCTAGAGGTGTTATATCAACAAGAATAGTTACAAAAATGAAGGAAATTCAGAAGGAGATGACTCCTAAAGGAGGAAGGAAATTTGTAAAATAAAGTGGCATACTTCTTTTGCCAAAATGGGATATGGATTCTACCATTTCTTTTTCCATTGTGAGAAAGAATGATCACTACAACACAACAAGAAAATAGCACCTAAAATAGTGCCAGATTTTAGTGTATTCCAGTTCATGAATTAGGTGATTTAGCTGGCGCTAAACTCGATGAAAATAGGCATGGTCATCTTAGTGCCAACTTTGGTGCCAACTTTTGCATTGGATGTTGCACTAGAGTTAGCACCAAAAAATCATAGTGCCCCTTTTAGTGCCTCAAATAGCACTGGGAAATAGAACTAAAAATAGCGCCTTTGTTAGCACCCAAAATAGCACTGGGAAATAGCATCAGAAATAGCACCTAAATTAGTGCCCAATTTGGCTTCTAGTTTTTCTTCTATTTCTATTCCCATTTTTGCTTCTAGTTTTGGTTATGGTTTTGCTTCCAATTTTGCTTCCAATTTTGTTTCCAGGTTTGCTTCCAATTTTGCTTTTAGTTTTTCCTCCAGGTTTGATTCCAATTTTTCCTCCAATTTTGCTTCCAAGTTTACGTCCAATTTTGCTTCCAGGATTGCTTCCACTTTTGCTTCTGGTTTTTCTTCTAGTTTTGCTTTCGATTTCACTTCCAGGTTTGCTTCCAGTTTTGCTTCTAGTTTTGCTTCTGGTTTTGCTTTCGGTTTTGCTTCCATGTTTACTTCTAGTGTTGCTTCCAAGTTTCTTTCCAGTTTTGCTTCTGATTTTGCTTCCAGGTTTGCTTCCGGTTTTGCTTCCAATTTTGTTTCTAGTTTTTCTTCGGGTTTTTCTTCCATTTTTGCTTCCAGTTTTGCTTCCAACTTTGCTTCCAACTTTTCTTCTAGGTTTGCTTCCAGTTTTTCTTTCACGATTCCTTCTGATTTTGCTTCCAATTTTGCTTCCAAGATTTCTTCCAGTTTCCTTCTAGTTTGGTTTCCATTGATGCTTCCTTTTTTGCTTCTAAAACTACTTCTTGTTTTGCTTCCATTTATTAATTTAATATGCTTTATTTCAATTTAATTAGTTAAATATATCATGCCTATTAAATAACTCATATGATTATAGACTAAGTAATTTAATTATTTTACTCATTATTAAATAACAAGATAATTATTTTTTTTGGGTCGGTAACACAAAAAAATTGTATTGCCTATAATGATAAAAAAGTACATCTATTGTTCAGTGTCATTACCCACCAAAATTCCACAGCAAACAAAAATAATCAGAGGCACCTTAACGTGTAGAGTAAAACATTAAATAAACCCGATAACCCCTATAACTATTTACAAGTAAAATCCTTACAAAAAATAACCACTATTAATAATGTTCAAAGTTACACGCTTTAATACAACAAAAGTGGAGGGAGAATTCAAAATCAAACACACACAAGCATGACCAGTCTTAACGAGCTCCATCAGGACCCAATGGATGCTTGGCTATCTCCTTCAGAGGCTTCTTCTTCCACTGCTTCCCCAACTTTTTCTTTTGGCACTTCCTTTTTGCTTCCAATCCCTACATCATCGCCTTTGCTTGTGCCAGAACTTCTTCAACCTCCATGAGTTCGATGAAGAGTTTGAGTGCTTTCCATCCCAAACATGCTTCCTCATGACAACAAGCTTTGTATTTTCCTTCAGGCCAATGAATAAAGGGTTTGAGCCTCGGTATCCCATAGAGCTCCTTAATTTCATCATCTATCGATCCTTCAGAATAATCTAAACCTACACCCAGAACTTCGCATTCGAGAATGGACTCCATGCCTACCATAAAATATTCATACACAATTTTCTGCATCACCATCTTCATCATTTCCATTGGTTCACCTAAATCCAAGCCCCACGCTGCAATTAAGGAGTAAACATCCATGTTGGTTCAGTATCTATGTTTTAGAGAGCCGAAATCCCTACCACAAATCATTTTTGCACACTGCACTAGCCGCTCATCGTCAACAAGGAAAAGGCCTTGCAGTCATTTTTTAGACACCTCTCCATAAAACGAGCCCAAAGATCTTTGTGATCGGAAGGTGAAATTGGCTTCCATTTCTCCTGACAACCAGCGCTGCCACCACCAAAGTTTGTTGCAAAGTTTTTCTCGACCCTTTCCAAATGAAATTAACACATCTTAATCAAGGGCTTGCATTTAACACCATCTTGGATTTCCCACACTGCTATTATTGAAGTACTACTTCACCACCGCCCGCCACCCCTACCTCTACTTGTCATGTCAAACCTACTCCACTCGTTTTTCCACCTTGTTCATTTAAGGTGTTGTCCTCTCCTGTGTTTTCACCTAAGTCCGCTAACTTAACTCCTCTAAAATCCTCCAACCTGAATTCCCCCATTTCACAAAAAATTAAAGCCCATTTATATAAGACATCCACTTCCACATTACCACCTCTTTTAATGTGGCTCACCGCAAAACTTTCAAAAGAGCTTAACACTTCTTTGATTTGTTCAATTACATTCTGGAGGTGCCAAGCATTAATTTTACCTTTCATTACCAACTGAACTATTATTGTAACATGACCATCATCTATAATTAAAACAAGTGAGTCTAATATCTATAATCTAATTGAATCTGACAACATCCATCCTGATCAATAAATTAAAATCATCATATATAATAAATATCCATCCAAAAATCATTGACCACTTTTAATACATATAAATTGAAAATTCAATACCGAGAAGATCATCATCATATATAAAGTTAAAATAAGTGAAATTCAAATATGCCAATACATCAAAAACATGTCAAAATGATACATCTCCAACAATCAACGTAAGTGAAAATGATACATGTACAAATTATATAAATAAAATTGATAAATTATGTAACTCAAACTAATACAAGTCAAGATGATACATGTCCAAATGATAGTGAGAATAATACATGTAAATATGATACAACTCAATAATATAGTACTATAGGCCGTGAAAATGATAAATATGCTAGTAACCATGAAAAGATTCATCATAACGATATATCAATAATGATCCATGATACAATCTATATGATCATGAATGTCACTGGTTACTACCACCAACTATCTCATCATCATTATCATCAACATCGTGATCATCATCATCATCGTCGTCATCGTCGTCATCATCATCGTCATCATCATCGTCATTGTCGTCGTCATCATCGTCGTCATCATCATTAGCATCGGCCTCAGTGTCTTCCATATTTGCGTCATCATCATCCTCTACCATGTGACATGTACTGGAAGAACCAATATTTTGTGGATCTATACCATGTTAAGGATCATCTTGTTCTTCTGGAAGACCTTTGTTCTACAAAAAGAAAACACATTTCCAATGAAAAGTTATTATTTATTTCATGCAATAATTTATTTTTCTATTATATATCTAATATTACAACATATGAGATAAAACCATAATTATATTACATCATATCAAATTGTACATACCATAATTAAATTTCAAAACACTTACAGCTAATGCTCGTGAGTCAGAAGAAACTTTAGCTTTCAAAAATAAATCCAATTAGGCTGGCAGACTTGTGGATTAGGATAGCATTTGATGGAAGAAAAAGAAATATGACTAGAACTGTATGTAGGCCCACCATAATGGATTTCAGTATTCAACCATGAGAGAAGAAGAGAGAGATGATATCATGTATCAAAACATTAAGCATGCATTCTTCCAGCCAACAAAGAAGGAGATGATTAATTTGCTTCATTTTCATTTGTATAACCATATAAGGGTGTGGGAACCAAGAAGACCAAGGATGTATAGTTTTATGTGTAGGTAATGGATGCGGTCCAAACATTAGGAGGGGAAAGAAGGTCAATGTATGATCCTGATGAAATTGAGGAAGAACAACAAGAGAGGGACAAGAAAAATAAAATCAATATAGAGTTTCAAGGATTTGTGAAGTGAGTAAGAGAGCTATGGGAGTAGCCTCATCAAAAATATTTTGAACTAGAGTTTGATATACCATTTAGAGAGCTTAGTTTTCATGGAGTTCCTTTCAAATCCTTTTCTTTTATTGTTCCTATTGTAAACTGTTTGGTAGAGTTGGTGGAATTACCTTTCTTAGTAATCACTATTAGTGAGATTGAGATTGTTAACCTTGAGAGAGTATGACTTGGGAAAAAGGAATTAGATATGGCTATTATTTTCAAAGACTTCAAGTGGGATGTACTCCAAATTGATGCCATTCCTCAGTCTTCACTTGATGGCATCAAGGAATGGTTGAACTCCATCACTATAAAGTATTATGAAAGTAGAATGAACTTGAACTAGCAGCCAATTTTGAAGAGTATTACTAATGATCTAGATAAATTTATTGAAGATGGTGGTTGGGAACTTTTGAATATGGAAGCTAATGATTCTAATTCTAATAATTCAAAAGAGTCATATCAAGGATATGAACCCTCTGATGTAGAAGAGGAATCAAAATCAAATTTCATTATCGACCATCAAGAGTGTTACAAGCCAACAAGATGGATGGAATTATTATATAAGGATAATTTTCAATGTTGCGGGTACTGACTTTAATGACAACTACAATGGAAACATTGAAATTCCCTAGAAATATTTATGTTAAAGGAATTTCCTTTAGATGCAAGAATTCAAAGCACATCAACCATGTGGTACAAATGATTAAATCCCATAGACGATCTATAGGAATGAAAGAGTCTGAAAAAGGAAAAGAGAGCTACACTGGTGACTTGAGAGAAAATTTAGCTTTCAAAAATAAAGTCAATTGGGCTAGTAGACATGTGGATTAGGCCAACATTTGGTGGAAGAGGACAAAAGATGATTGGAGCTCTAGAGGCCCACCATAATGCATTTTTGTATTCAACCATGAGAGTAGAAGAGAGAGCTGATATCATGTATCAAAACATTAAGCATGCATTCTTCCAACTAGTAGACAAGGAGATGATTACTTTGTTTCATTTTCATTTGCATAACCATATCACGACATGGGAACCAAGAAGACCAAGGATTTCTAGTTTTATGTGGAGGTAATGGATGTGGTCCAAACATTAGGAGGGGAAAGAAAGTCAATGTATGATCCTGATGAAATTGAGGAAGAACAACAAGAGAGGGACATGAAAAATAAAATCAATACAGAGTTTCAAGGATTTGTCAAGCGAGTAAGAGAGCTATGGGAGCAACCTCATCTAAAATATTTTTAACTAGAGTTGTATAAACCATTTAGAGAGCTTGGTTTTCGTGGAGTTTATTTCAAAGCCTCTGCTTTTATTGTTCCTACGGTAAATTGTTTGGTAGAGTTGGTGGAATTACCTTTTTTAGTAATCACTATTAGTGAGATTGAGATTGTTAACTTTGATAGAGTATGAATTGGGAAAAAGGCATTTGATATGGCTATTATTTGAAAAAAACTTCAAGTGTGATGTACTCCTCATTGAAGCCATTCCTCAATATTCCCTTGATGGCATCAAGGAATGCTTGAACTCCATGGATATAAAGTATTATGAAAACATAATGAACTTGAACTAGTGGCCAACTTTGAAGGGTATTACTGATGATGTAGATAAATTTATTGAAGATGGTGGTTGGGAATTTTTGATTATGGAAGCTAGTGATTTTGATTCTGATAATTCAGAAGAGTTAGATCAAGGATATGAACCCTTTGATGTAGAAGATGAATCAAAATCATATTTCATGTAGCCACCATCAAGAGTGTTACAAGCCAACAAGATGGAGGGAATTCTTATATAAGGATAATTTTCAATGTTGTATGTACCGACTTTAATACCAACTACAATGGCAACATTGAAATTCCCTAGCAATATTTATGTTAAGGAAATTTCCTATAGATGCAAGGATTCAAAGAACATCAACCATGTTGTATAGATGATTAAATTCCAGAGATGATCTGTAGCAATGAAAATTTCTGAAAAGGTAGAGAGAGCTACACTGGTGACTCGGGAGAAACTTCAGCTTTCAAAAACAAAGTCAATTAGGTTGGCAGACGTGTGGATCATGCAAACATTTGGTGGATGAGGAAGAAAGATGAATGGAACTCTTGAGGCCCACCATACTAGATTTTGGTATTCAACCATGAGAGAAAAAGAGAGAGTTGATATCATGTATGAAAACATTAAGCATGCATTCTTCTAGCCAGTTGAGAAGGAGATGATTACTTTGCTTCATTTTGATTTGCATAGCCATATCATGGTGTGGGAACCAAGAAGATCAATGATATCCAATTTTATGTGGAGGTAATGGATGTGGTCCAAACTTTAGGAGGGTAAAGAATGTCAATGTATGATCCTGATGAAATTGAGGAAGAACAACAAGAGAGGGATAGCAAAAATAAAATCAATACAGAGTTTCAAGGATTTGTTAAGCAAGTAAGATAGCTATGGGAGAAGCCTCATGTAAAATATTTTGAACTAAAGTTTGATATACCATTTAGAGAGCTTGGTTTTCATGGGGTTCCTTCCAAAGCCTCAGCTTTTATTGTTCCTACAGTAAACTGTTTGGTAGAGTTGGTGGAATTACCTTTCTTAGTAATCGTTATTAGTGAAATTGAGATTGTTAACCTTGAGAGACTAGGATTTGGGAAAAAGGAATTTGATATGGCTATTATTTTCAAATACTTCAAGAGGGATGTACTTTTCATGTATGCCATTCCTCAATCTTCACTTGATGGCATCAAGGAATGGTTGAACTCCATGGATATAAAGTATTATGAAAGTAGAATGAACTTGAAGTTGCAGCTAATTTTGAAGACTATTACTGATGATCCAAATAAATTTATTGAAGATGTTGGTTAGTAATTTTTGAATATGAAAGCTAGTGATTTTTATTCTGACAATTCAAAAGAGTCAAATCTAAGGATATGAACCCTCTGATGTAGAAGAGGAATCAAAATTAGATGAAGAAGGTTCAGAAGATGAATCTCTTGTGGAGTAAGAGGAGGACAAAGAAGAAGAATATTCTAAAGAGGGGGAAGGTAAAACATGGGATGAATTAGAATCCAAAGCTAGAAATGCATATAAGGAAAAAGGAGACGAGTCTTACAGTGAAGAGGAAAGGCGACAATGAAAGGTAAAAGCTACAGGGAAGTCTCAGGCACCTGATATTAGAGATTTAAGAGGAATTCCTGCCAAGAGGCATAAATTTAGATGAATTGAGTTCATCTACATCCTTCTACTATTTATTCATGCACATAAATGGTCATCTTGTAATCATAAGATTTGAGCTCTATTTACTAATCCTATGCATTAATAAACAACTCAACACAAGAGATGAAAATTTACATATTAACAGAACAATATCCAACTAAGTTATTGAAACTCAACTATTGATACCTCATTCTCCATCTAGATTACAAAATCATTCCACTTTTTGTTCTATAACATATTATTTTCAAATTGCTTTAGATGGTAGCCATATTTCTCCTCCCGTCAAAACATGGCACATGGACTAGTTAAACTAATTAATATGCAATCATTTAATTTTTCCAATGAAAAAAAATAAAAATCATTTAACATATTAAATATACTTACAAATGTACAGATCAAGGCCTATAAACCTTTTTGGCCAATGTGATGCGTGGAAAAAATGTTTCTCAAGCCTACTAATTCAATTTAACTATGCATAAATAAAATTTAAATATCATTTAATAAATTTGATATAATCTTATGAGAAAATTCACATACCTGCGTACTTTCCTCACCGTACTTCCTCTGTGCATTGGAATTCTCATATGCTTTTAAAAGCTCTTTCCATACTTTCACACTTACATCAATTGGCCCCTTTTTTTCCTTAGCTTAGGAGGGAATTTTTTTTATCTTCTTTGTTTGGTTGCACCGAAATCTCTTGCAGATTTGAGACATTCGTAGCTTTATCTTCTTTATAGATCAACCTGTGCCAAATTCATTCTCCATGTCATGGATAACTACTTTTTTTAGGTGCATGGGTATCTTGGGGAATGGAAATTTTAGATAATCTTTGAACCGTTGAAGGCATGATTCCTTCAACCTATTCATAAATGTTTTCCCAGCATCCATTATTCAAAATTCCCCTGAAACCACCTCGCATTCTATCTTTGTATTGTAGCTACCAATGCAAGATTGAAAACATGGCATGGTGGAAGAAGTCTTTGTCCCAGGAGTGGAAGTATCTGCTCCCTATTCCACATTCTTAGAGTTTACTATCACTGATTTCCTCCTAGATCTTTTGCTTGATACAGGACTGGTTGGGGAATCAATTGATTCCATTTGACACAATTGATTTGTTTGCAATGTTTGAGGGGTGTTACCAGATTATTTTTCTATGTAGTTGGCAAGTGTTGTCCAGTCCACATTAACCAATTTTTTGATTGCCTCTACCCCAAATATGGAAGCCAATTCCTCTTGAGGGTATATGCAGGATCATCACAGAAAAAATAGGCCCTTAAGTGGCAAAAAAATCAGAAAAATCAAAGTTAGAAAACTTGACGTAAAAATTTGAATAAGTTATCTATATTATTTCAAAAATATGTAATAGTAGAATATATAGGAAATTGAATGTAGTTTCTAAACTACTAGGTTTGTTTTTTAAAAAAAAGAGTCTATTTGGTGAAAATTTGAAATTTCAATGTAGTGGTACTTAAATTTCAGGGAAAAAATTAGAAGTAAGTGTCTGTCTGGCAACCCTAACCACAATAAAATGATAATATTTTAGATATAAGTGGAGGACTCATGCTCTGATATGATGCATATTTTTTTGTAATTTTTTTCCATATAAATAATTAATTTTTTTTATTACAACTTTTTAAAAAATATAAAAACTCAGATGTCTGACCACCTTAACTTGGTCAAAATTCATAAAATTCATTTTTCTTTTTTTAATCCTATATTATACTAAGCATAGAATGTGACACATGTTTTGGATTCAAAAATGTGATACCGCTTGAAAGCTATAGATGTTTTTCAATTAGCCTATCAATAAGGACTTTTGTCAATTTGAATAGAAAATGAATAATAATTACTTATTAAATTAAAAGAAAAGCATAATTTATATTGATGGAAAGATGAGAATCTCCTTTAAAAACCTTTTTCGTTTGATCAATTTTAAAAAAATAGTCGTCACCATATACCCATAGTATTGCCACTTTTTTGGCCCATCATGATCCTACACATACCCTTTATCTTTGTCAGTCTCATGTCCCTATATATATATATATATATTTTAATTATATTTATTCTTTTAAATTTAGAAATAAAAAGCTAAAAAGTAAAATTCAAAGAAACAATGGAAACATTTACAAATCTATAAATTGATAATGAATTACCTCATTGTGGCTAGAGTTTGTTGACAATGCTCGGTTCCCTTCATTGCTTGAAATTTTGAGGTGACCTATGGAAAATTATTTCTATCCAGTCTATGGAGGAAAATGAAGTACACACTATCAGGTATGAAATTTTTCATCCAGTTTGTTGTATGAAAGTTTTGTTTTGTGGGAAAATATGTTCACTAGGTTTGCTTAGTGTTGATAACCTAGGTAAAATATGTTCACTTAGTTTTCTTAGTGTTGATAACCTTATCATGAAAACTATTTCATAATGAAATATTGCACGAATTTTTCATGGGATTGGTGACTATGGTGCGGCTAGGAAAAACCAAGAGGTTTTTGTGTTTATTTTCAGTAGTTGCTCAGCAGTGACCGACCCAATTCCTAGATTTTCCAAGTAGTTCACTATTTCCTTGATACCCAGGTTAGGGAAAGAATACAAAGGCATCCTCACTTCATGCTATAATATTTTGAGCCAAATCTCAAATGGGTAGGGTAAAATGTTTTATTGGTTTCTCAAAGGTTTTACAATTTATAATGATGGGACAATTTAGAGGTTGCCTGGATTAGTTAGGCCATGAACCAGTAAACAATCATGAATTCAACCAAGAAAAAAAAATTGTAACCTTACCTATGGTGTCACAAACTAAATCAAATTTCTCATTGTTGTATAGTGACTATTTTCATTGTTGTGTATCACAAGATCCACCATGGAGAGAGGGCGTGAATGGCATAGAAATACTAAATCGCTGAGAGGAAAGTGGGTGGAAATAGATGAGACAATGGAATCTATAGATACAATAGAGGTAAGAAGAGAAAGCAACCTCAACCAAAGGAGGAAGGTCCTTATGAATTCACAAATGCTACAACATAGAGGAGATAAAGTCATCTTTTTGTCCATGAGGCCTCTGAGGTCAAACTTATTGGTTGAAAAAGCACAAGAATGGTGATTAAATGTGATTCTATGATCAAGGGAAAAGTTTGAAAATTAGGATAGGAAAAACATGATATCAATATGTCAAATATATGACTAAAGTGAGGTTTTGTGTTGGATAGCATATTCATTGAAATGATATATTTTGTGTACTAAATATTATTTACTATGTTGTGTATTATAGGGGTGAGATGAGGCCATGGCAACACGTCGTGTCATATCAAACAAGGACACAACGGATGAAGTGGGACATCAGGTACTCAAATTTTTGCTTAACTTAGGAAAAAATGATTTGATGGAATTTTGTGATACACCCTTCTTTTTCACAGTATTATTGAAATTTATAATGTATTATCCAATCTTGACATAAATTAATGCATGTTATTGATTATTTTAGATGGAGATTGGAGAAAATGCAAAGCCTAAGTGCTCAACTAGAAAAAGAACAAGATATGTATGTGGACATGGACCTAAAACTACTAAATCACATAGACAACAGTGGGTGGAAGAAGATATGACAATGGATACTATAGACACAACAAATGATTGCACTGAAGAAGAGGTAGGTTAGGACTGTAGTACTTGGGATGAATACTTTGAGAAAATTGTTGTTTGTGGATGTTTTGTATGTCGTGGAAAGAAACAATTCAAACAAGTGATTGTACAAAGACATTACATATATGATGACCTTCCAATTGGTAGTATGGCTCCTACAATCAATTAAAATCCAATACGAATTGTGGTGAGGAATTTTCCAATTTGATATAAATAACATGTATACTTCATTTAAAAATTGTTTTATATTACTTAAATGAGTATTTTTTTCTTAATGGATACTTGCAGGATCAAGTTCTTGGTTTAAAGTTTCTTGAATCACTGACTTCCATCCTAGAGGGAAATGATCATTTATTAGATGATACATCTAACAAAAAAATGTGCTAATATACCAGCTCAAAAGATGAGGAATTGATGAAAAAAAGTAATAGAACAAGAAGCAGTGTGAAGATGCATAATTTGATTAAAGACAAGGGGAAGGTGGACTACATACCCTATGAGAATTAATTTGATGGAGATGATGACTTTCCCCTGAGTTTGAGATCAATTTACAAAGAGACATTTGATCGCCGACTATATTGTGCTTGGCCTAGTGATCAACAACTACCTAGAGTGTACGGGATGTTTCAATTTTGGGGATATAGCTACATGATACGACCCTCCAATATTCATGGTGAAAATATAGGCATCTTTATTGTCCAAAATGAACATGTGGGATCCAAACATAGAAACAATTTAGAACAAACCACTAGGAGATTAATGCCATATTATGGTCCATCATATTATAGTGGTGAATGGAGAAGGCTAGCATAATATAAGCCTAGCATGTCAGCATATGGTCTAAATTCGAATATGTATACACATCGTCTCCAATTGTAAAGTGGAAAATAAATGAATACAGGTCATCTTATGTATATAGATGGACGTGCATAGACACAAAAAATATTGCAAGATTTATAAATAGTAGTAAGGGAAGGGACCCTACTGTAAGACCGAATTGTCAATTTGTTGAGGTTATAAATGATAAATATGGATATATGGAAAGAGAGGTTGATAGATTGATAATGGTTGAGGCTGTTATGGAACTTACCATTGGGGATGAGTTATTGATTTATTACCCCTTCTTAAAACGCACTCCTACGTGAAAGAAGAGGGAAGAACAAGGTCTCCCTAAGGATGTTCTTATGGGTAAAAAATCAAAGAATAATAAATGAGTGTGGATCGATGTTTTATAAACTATGTTGTCAAAATTGTGTTTTATAGAAATTATTGTATAAAAAAGGCAGTCTATAAAATAATGTTCCATTATTCAATTGATGTATATATGTTCATACAATTTATATAATGTCTAATATATGTATGTCGTTCATGTGTAGGTATTTTTCTATGAAGATATTTTTGACCTGAAATGGATATTTGTCATACATTATGATCCAAGATTAAGGCATGTATTTGATGATGCATTAGTGGATACTGAGCAAAAAAATGATGGCCAACAAAATAAGAGAGAGGTATTAGAGAACATCAAAGAAATTGAAATCCATGATGATGTTGAAGATGGTTATGTTCAGGCTCAAGAAAAAAATAATCTAGAGTTAGATGATATTATGGAAGACAATAATATGGATGGTATAGAAAATGATGATTCAAATACATCTGGTAACGATATAGATGATCTACAGTCAAATTTCAATGATGATGAAGATGATGTGGGTCAAGATGAGGATGATGATAATATTAAATACATGAAAGAACATATGAACATTGACAATGATACACTGGATGACATTGTAGCAGACAATAATGTTAATGAACAAGACTTCTAAATTTTTAGAATTATTTGCAATCCATGTTTAAAAAAGGATGATTCTTATGGCCTAAACTTTGAAATGCTTCAGTAATATTATGTTGTACTGAGACAATTGAAAACCTGTTTTATTCTCCTAGCAAGCTTTTTATTTTCCATTATAATTATAAATCAAACAACATTTGTGAGGATGGCCTTCTACACCAATCTTAATTTGTATGAAGTTTGCAACCCTGTTGTCAAGCAGTAAATTTATTTTGTAGATAGGAAATGTAAAGGCTTCATTTAAGAAAAGATAAGTTTTCTCTTTTTGAGGGTAATCCACATGCAAAAAGTAAAAAGTACATAAAAAAACAATTGTACAGTAGAAAATAAAATTCAATCAGTTATGTCTTATTTCACTTGCACACTTATCTGGAAGGAATAGGGTATTCACCATACATTTCCCTTGACAAATAAAACATGTGCTTTCATTTATTTTTACTGTATATCTCAAAAGTGAAATTGTTGTTACATAATGAAGCAGTGAGGAAATAATATATACAAAAGAATGCAAAGAAAATGTTTGAAATTTAACATGCAACCTATTGTGTTGTGTTGAAAGGAATTAAGGTTAAATGGGACAAGAAATAAAAATAAATTTTGATGATTGTACTTAAAAGTGAACATGATATGAAAAGTGTGGAGAATGATGCTAGTGGAATTGAAAACCCTGATTCTGATTATATTACTATTTTAGGTCATTCGAGATAAAGAGAACATACAATTTTATATACATAGAAAATGAAGATTTGAAACTAGTAAACTAAAAATGTAAACACTGTAATATTTTTCCTTAAACAATAATTCACATACTCACTTACAAAAAAGGGTGAAGCATTTTTTATTCAAACTCTGTTTAATAGTAAAAGAATATTTACAAGTACAATAATATATATAATGTTTATGTTTCATAGAAAATAAGGGATGTTTCATAGAATATACAAGTACAAGAATATATCATCATCATAATATCCTTAATTACCTATTGCAATATCCTTAAATTGTTCAATATTTGGTATGAATTGTTGGTAGAAAAAAATAAGATTACTTGGATGCTTCTTCCATTCATTTTTTATCAACATATGCTCGTGAAGACATAAAAGTTAATAAAATATTAATTCACATAACTCACAATTATTTAAATAAGAAACTTTATTAGCTTTAATAGTTTTAAATAGTTTCCATTTTTATGTTGAACATGTAACAAGAAAAAATAAGCTCAAAATTTCAAAAAAAATAGCAGCTCTACCAACATCCACAATAAATGCTTTATTGTATCAGCATATTCATTCACATAAGCACATTATTGAGGCTCAATAACTGATATTCATTCAAATATAAGAATAAATAAGTATAGAAAACATAACAAAAATACAAAATGATAACAAAATCATGGAGAACCTTTGATAATAAGATGTTCTCCATTATATTACTTCAATTGATATATATTAATAATAGAAGTCTTCAAAATGGAAATGATATATGATGATGATAATTTAAAACTAGGCCTTGGTTTCCTATTTATATAGGAAGCAACAAGCTACAGGCCTTTTACAAAAAGAAACAACCTTTCATAACTACTTCTTTTACTAACAACTATTTAATTAGCATAATTAAGGAAATAAGAAGACTTAAGACATTTTGACATATGGTTCCATTATTCAACATAGAAGACCCATGATCATTGATCTGGAAAAGTCTTCCTCTCCATGATGAACACCCAAATGCTCTTGCCTTAGTGTCCTATTCTTCTAAAACCAAATACTTTTCCTCCCATTGATACACCGTAAAATCTGATGGCCACTTATATTCCTAGATCTTTTGCATGTTTGCAAGATGAGTTTTCCATTAATTATCTAGTAATACCTTTGTATCATTGACAAACTTTAGGTATCCTGCATCAAGAACAATCAACCCATCCATGATCTAATTTATCCTGGGAAGACTAGTATCATCATCCTCTTACATATGAGTTACACACTTATGAACAACCTGACTAAATTCTTTCTTCCACTTATCCAAGTCCTTCAATGGATCACCATCTCTCATGATTTCAAGCATATACCATTATTTCCAAGTATGGAATAAATCCATTCACATTACAATATTTTTATCAAACCCTTGTACATACTAAAATTCATCAATAATCATCTTCACAATTTGTTCATTTGGCTTTAATGTTGTGGGTGCGTTAGGACTTCTTTGTAGAACTTTGCATAACTTAGCCAAAGTGTGGTGAATATGCTACCACATTTTGAACAAAGGATCTAATACAAGCATATGTGTCTTTATTTGATCCATTTCCTACTAGAGTGTTTTATAACTATCATGCACATTCTCTAGTTTATCCATAACCAATTTTATCCTATGCTCAAGAATCTTCTCCATAACTTCACAAATATGTCTTTTCAATTCATCCTGAGTTTGATTGTTGTCCTTCTTTACATCATCCACTTCCTTCTCTATATTTTTTACATGTTCTACAAAAATGTTCTTCACAATATCCATTGGAGCAATAGTAGGCCTCTATAACACCATCTCCTTCCTTTGTGAGGGTCCCACTCCTCTTAATTGTTCTTTCAATTTAACATTCTCCATGAATAGTTTAATAGCTTTATCATTTAGGAACCTTTGTTATTTTTCATACTCCTTCAATCTGTCTTCTAATCCCTTAATAGTTGCTCGAGTGAACATGGATAAATGCATGGTCATTGTGGGTGCCTCCAAAGGGGTGGTATCTTGTATTTTCCTTACCATCGTTGCCCCTTTCATCCCTTGAATTACATCTGGAATAATTTTCACTTATGTGTATTTTTCTGTTTGATCCATATGGCTAGTGATTTCAATCTTTGGGTTATACCTAGTTCCACTCACACCTTCATTGGAGTCAAATTTTGCAACTAGCATTGGATCTTCCTAAGCCCGCACTTGATCAAGCATAAATATTTTCTTTAATTCCAAGCTAGGGAAAATGAGTATATTGCTCTTCAAGACCATTTCTCTAGCTTTCTAGGGGCTAATGTCAATGTTGTCAACTCTTAATTCCTAGAAAGTCTATTTTACCATTTCATTTTTCTCTGATTCTTCAATTCCTACATCAGTTGATTCCATCCTCTCTTGAAATTCTTCTATCTTCATCTTCATCCATAAATCCTTAAACTCAGGAGCCTTAATGAATTCATCATCTTCTATGAATCTACTGGCTGCAATTTCCCTTTCATCATCATGTACCTTTGTACTTGTTTTTTCTACATCACCCATCCATTCCTCATGTTTATGGGAACTAGTCTCAAGGATGGGCTGATCAACTTCAATGCCACCTTTCAATAATTGCAGTATTGTAGCCACTTCCTCAGTATCGCCCACCTCTTCAGTATCCTCATAAGGTACCAACTGTTCAATGCTTCCTATCTTCTATCTTTTGTGAGGGAACTGTTCCATGGGAGGCTTAGAGGATTCACCTAGGGTATGCTTTGAAATTGCACCACTATCATATTCTTTGAGATATGCTTCCTTCTTTCTATACAAGTCTTCAAATCTACCAATTATCAATTCTATCCTCTTGATGGGGTCCTTTTCCTCAACAAAGTATCCTAGGAAATCCTTGGACCTCCACTTCATCCATTCTTCAAGCTTCTTCATATATTCCCATTTTTTCCTTCTACTAAATACATCATTATAAGTAATGCAAGGTATGTGGAAGATCATCATGGAAAAAACAGGCCCTTAAGTGGCGAAAAATTTAGAAAAATCAGAGTTAGACAACTTCAATTAAAATTTTGAATAAGTTATCTACATTATTTAAAAAATATGTAAGAGTAGAATATGTAGCAAATTAAATGTAGTTTATAACTACTAGGTTTAAAAAAAAAAAAAATCTATTTGGTGAAAATTTGAAATTTCAATGCAGTAGTACTTAAATTTCAAGGAAAAAATAAGAAGTAGGTGTCTGTCTGACCACCCTAACCACAATAAAATGATAATTTTTTTTATAATATTTTAAACATAAGTAGAGGACTCATGTCCGGATGTGATGCATTTTTTTTGTAATTGTTTTCCAATTAAATAATTAATTATGAATTTTTTATTACAACTTTTAAAAAATATAAAAATCTTATGTCGACAACCTTAACTTGGTCAAAACTTTATGAATTTTTTTTTTTTGTTTTTTTAATCCTATAGTATGTGAAGCATAGAATGTGACAAATGTTTTGGATTCAAAAAATGTGATACCGTTTGAAAGCTATAAATGTTTTTCAATCAACCTATGAATCACGACTTTAGTCTCAATTCAAATAGAAAATGAATAATACTTATTTATTAAATTCAAAGTAAATCATAATTTATATTGGTGAAAAGATGAGAATCTCCTTTAAAAACCCTTTTCATTTCATCAATTTTGGGTAAAAAAAAAAGTCATCAGCTACATACCCTGCAATTCCTTATGACATCTTCTTCAAAATCCACTTGGTGCTGCACTTTCATTTTGGTAAGAAGATTGTGCCTTATGTTGTTCATATGATTTTTAGTGTCAAAGGCTCTTTCTTTTCAAATTTTGAATGCATATCCTATCTTCAAATAATACTGTAACTCCTCTAGTGTGTCTAAGCCTATAGTCTAATCTTCACACTTGGTTTGGTTTGGTAGGAAAGTGCCTTTCCTCTGCTTGTGCATTACATGTTTCTCCATCCACATAATTTTCCACATAAATTAAAGAAATGATAATTTGAGGGGCACAAATTTTGGCAGTATGTGTGGAGCAATAGGGCATCCATAAACTCTTATTATTGTAACTTTTGGGAGGAAGAACCAATCTCCAAAATTGTGTGTATGACCTTGCTCTAGTCTTAAATCCAAAGGTCTCACTAGTTGCAACATTTTGGTTGACAATCTTGGTATTGCATACGCAAGAACTTGAAGGATTTTGTGTACAAAGTCTTTGTAGAATACAACAAAGCTTGAATTCTTGCACTGGCTATCCCAAATATAGCACCATTTCTAGAAAAGTGTGGAATTCCCTTGCTCATCTACTATAGCCAAGTCCATTATTTTAGTCCAATGGTATCTATTCTAGTACAATATTAGATGGCATAGTAGGGAATAGTGTCTGAATGTAATCGGTGCTCTATCCTCTATAACTTGGGAGAATTCATCATCTAGTGCCTTCTGAAGGTATGAAGCAAATTCATATTCAATATTAGTTTCAAGGTTTTGAATTCTCATGGCTATCATCACTAGGCCCATTGGCATTTTATCTTGAGCATCTATCTCCAACACTTGGGAAAGAGATAAATATGTATTCACAAAGTAATATTGAAAATTTGTCACATTAAATGGTTCAGTAGTGATATTAGAGATGGGGAATGTTCTATTACCAATGCCTCTTTTCATATATAGGGGTACCTCATCACTTCTATAAGTCTTTTTTAACCTAACATAATCCTCCTCACTTTTCTTCAAGTTTATCTTGCTCAGAACCTTCTTGTTTAAGCCAAAACACTCAATGATGGCTTTTCTAGTTACTTCTACCAATACTGTGTCATTTGGAAACCTTACTATTTTGGTAGCTGAGTGATAGTGTTTGGCTAGCAGTCTAATGAATTCTACATCAACAAACACATTTGGGACAATCAACCTTTCTATATCTAACATCCAAGCGCTTGACACTAGAATATTCTCATTTCTCTTACTATAAAAATGCCAAAATAGGTCCCATCTAGATTTGGAAATTAGGGAATCCCTACAACTTTGTGTGGTTTCTGGATGATAAAATTATTATTACCCTCTTTAGTAGACCCTGGAATTATATATAATATGGATTGATGGAGTGGTCTCTTCTTTACTTTAGGCTCTTCATCTTTAATTTTAGGTTGACATTCTTTACTTCTGGTTGGTTTTTTTTAGGATGGAGTGCTTTCTTCTTTACTTTAGGTTCTTCATCTTTAATTTTAGGATGAATTTCTTTTACCTCTGATCATTTTCTTTTAAGAGGAATGTTTGAATTTTCTCTACTATGGCTTCAGATGACAAAACCTTGAAAGGTTTTTTATATTAACAAAGCTCTTTAAGAGAGCTTTCATGCACTTACCCAAGTATTTCATGCTTGTAGGACTTCTTCTCATATCCATAGCTCCTTCCACACTAGTGTACTGCAATTGAGTGCGATATTGGGGAAACTCACTTATCTTTGGATGGCGTGGTATTCAGTCATATTAGTTTTGGAAACTCTTAATAATTTAATAGCATTTAATTTTGGCAATTGATGTGATTTTTTGCATTTTTTGCTGTAAATTATAATGATGTCGCGATTATTGTACTATTGTCATCTCTTATTATACCCATTGCAGTATGGCAGTGCTTTTCCCTTCCCTCTTGTTGTTTACCACACTACCACCTTGGTCAAGGCTTCTTGATGTGGGGTTGTGGTGTATACCACTCTACCACATATGTTGCTCACCTTCCCGACAGTATAGTAGTGTATGCTTTTGATCATTACTTGAAGAGTGTCAATGAGACAATATTATTTGTTTTACCGATATCTAAATGTCTCATCGACATTAGATCTTATGTTCCTCTAATGTTGGTTTCCAGTGTTAATGAGACAAGTTAATATCTCTTGCCGCTATGCCACTATCTCATAGATATTTTCCTTTGGTGGTATCTCTTTATATATCGATGTAACTTTTCCATGTTGGGGAGACTTGTGATTATTGTTGCAGTATAGTGGTGTATTTCCCTTCCCTTCAGTTGTTTACCACACTACCGCCTTGCTCAAGGCTTCTTCCTATAGTGTTGTGGTGTATACCACTCTACCGCATATGTTGCTCACCTTCTCGACGGTATAGCGGTGTATGCTTTTGATCCTTAGTTGAAGAGTGTCGATGAGACAATCTTATTTGTCTTACTGATATCTCAATGTATCATCAACATTAGATATTATGTTCCTCTGATGTTGGTTTTTGGTGTCAATGAGACAAGTTAATATCTCTTGCCGATATGCTACTATCTCATCAATATTTTCCTTCGGTGCTATTTCATTATATATCGTTGTAACTTTTCCATGTCGGGGAGACTTGTGATTATCTTTGTGGTATAGTGGTGTTTTTCCCTTCCCTTCTACTATTTACTGCACTACCACCTTGCTCAAGGCTTCTTTCTATGGGGTTGCAGTGCATACTACTCTACCACATATGTTACTCACCTTCTCAACAGTATAGCAGTGTATGCTTTTCATCATTACTTGAAGAGTGTTGATGAGGCAATCTTATTTGTCTTACCGATATCTCAATGTCTTGTCGACATTACTTTGTTATATCGAAGAGTTGTGTTTTGTCGAGCACTTGTAGATATACCTTGTCGATGTGACAAGTGATTCTCTCCTTGATATGCACGTATCTTGTTGATAGTTCACTATTTTACATCATGGATGAGACATATAATTAAGTCTCTTTGACATAGGGGTGTCTAAACTAGCGCTAAACCCAAAGGAAAACTTGAAGCTAAATTCAGAGCTAAAAGAAACACTAAAATTGAAGCTAAAGGCAGTGCTCAAGGAAGCACTACACTTGAAGCTAATATTTGTGCTAAAGGTAGCGTTACATTAGGTGATAATTAGAGCCTAAATTAGATCTTACTTGTACTAATCGACATAATAAATGCCAAAAATTGAGCCATCTTGATAAATAGAACCGACATTTTCAAAAAAATTCCAAAAAATATATTAAAACAGTGGGTGGAAGCAAAAAATGGAGCAAAAAATGGAGCAAACCACAGGGATTTGTTGCAGTGGATTCACAAGTTTTTGGTACAAATGAAGAAGCATTATTTTCTCTATCAAGATTAGCTCTTAGTCCCAAGTGGTACATCTTGCTATTTCTGCTTTAGCCCTTAACACAAACAAGAAAATAGTGGTAGAATCTATAGGAGACCTAAGGGGAGGTCTTATAATAAAAGGATTCTTTGATACATCAGCAATGAAAGAAGCTACATTGGCTGTCAATTTTGCAAACCTCACAAAAGAAATTGTTGAGAAACTACAAGAAAAATATGATTTAAATACCTAGAAGTACAATGATTTATTAATTGAATACAATAAAGACAAGAATTTAGACTTAGACAATTCGAGTTAATGGTTGAAATGTTGTAGAATCAACAACCATAGGTGCAACCATTGTAACCTAATTCTTTGTCTCCTTCTTCCCAACCACCTCCTCAAATTCAATCAATAGAGATAGTTTTTTATGAAGATATACCACTAGAACAACTCATTCTTGTTTCCCCACTAGCCAGAGAAAGAGTTAGTGGAAAAGATTTAATCAAGTAGTTGAAAGCATATGGGGAAATACTAGAGATTTATGAAGAAAACAATGTGCTTATAATTTGTAATGTACTTGAACATTTTATGGGGAAGGAAATAAAAAGGGTAGATAGTGTTCATTCCAATTATTCTTTAATTTTCAATGTAATTGGGATGTTTGAGAGGGACAAATAAGAGGTATTCCCATTAATGTAGTTGTTGGTTCCTAGACTCAATGCATTAGTTTGCATGATTAAAGGGTTAAATAATGAACTAAATAAGCCAGCACAAATATCCCCCACATACATAATGGTAAAGGGAATTATTGATTATAATGGGTTGACAAGACCCATGGAGATGAATATAAAGGAGTTTCTCCAAAAACTTGATGAGTGACCTTGGCCTCTTGCCAGACATTCTAGATAGTAATGGAGCTATGAAAACATATGAACAATGTAGGTCACAAATGGAAAGTATTATTTCTACACATGAAACATTGTATTATGTGAGGGTGGTGATGTTAACATTGATTTATTAAAAAATAGCATGGATAAACTGTCATTCACCAATAAATTTTTGGAAGATTTTGATAAGGAAGCAAATTAGGTGGTAAAAGGGTATGGCCCATATAGGAAGCAAATAGATGAATTGATGGCTTTCAATTGGTCATTAGAGGAATATTTTGATGCTTGGGACAAGAATTTTAATGAGCTACATGAATTGTAGAGTCTCTCCTAGTGATGTGGGTATAAATTTTGACTTTTATGCATATTTGGTACTCTTTAACTATTTTTGCAACACCAACAAAAGGAAGTTGTCTTTTGTACACTGAGGTTTTTTCTTCACTTTCTAGCTCACCATTCTTGGGTTTGCATCAACAAGAATAAATAAAAGGAGTGGAAAAGGATTGACAATCAACACCATATGCTTTTTGGAGGGACAAAGATTATTACAAGAAAATAAAACTACATTTGTCCTAAGAATATTCCATCCATGAGTAGTTGAGATCACTTTTTGAAATGTAATTTTGTATTGGAAATGAAAAATATGACATGTGTACTTGGCCTGAAGCATGGTGCTACCTTGTCTTATAAAAGAGGATTGAGGGCCATTTACATAGATCTTTTGGAGAGTTTTGTAATTTTTGAGAACACAGTGGAATATAATTTAAGTCTTTTTTTAGGTTTTGAGTCTTAATTTTTTGTAATTGCATTTGTTGTATAATGGTACTATCATTTTGAGAAATACAATGGCATAATTCTAAAGCCAATTTTCTCCTATTATATACTTTACAAAAATTGGGAATGAAATCGATCAGAGATCTTTCAATTTTCATCCATTTATCTTTCTTATGGATGTGTGCATCTATTAATGCTCTTATTCAAACAATGAGTTAAATTATTTAATGGAAGTATAGGTTTGTGTAAGTTTTTGCAAGGATTTGATAAGTATTGTTGGTTAAGAGTTCTAAGCATGATTATGTAATGCATTTTCATGAAGCTCCATAATGTTTGGGTGAAAATGTTGTGTTACAATTTTAAATTACATTGGTTTTGACTCCCAACCCTAGGTTAAGGCACTAGTACTTTTGAATTGTTTTTGATTTTTATCTCCAAGGTCATTCATATAAAATTATCTTCAATCTTAAATAATTTTAGTTGAGTTTTTTTTGTTGAATTGGAGTCTTATCATGTTCTATTATTTTGAAAATGTTGAATGCTTGAAAGATAATGCCAAATTTTCTCATTTTTTATAATCATCAAGCAAATCTACATAGAACATATCTATTATTTATAGTATTTGTAATATTTGGCAAAATATATGAAGAAATATTGTTTAGGATCACCCTCTTAGGTTATGTAGAGCCCATAGTGTAGAGGGAAATTTATTTTAACATTCACATGTTTCTTGGCCAATCCCTCCAAGTAACCAACCATTGAAAATGAAAAATTCATAAGTGACTTGTGAGATTTGATTTGGATTTAAAAACCACCAACAAATTAGCGACTTGGTAAGGGAACATACTAGTTTATATCTCTATTTTGAGGTCACTTTAATCAGTCATAAGGTTCAAAATTGTACGTTCTATTAAGAAAAAATTCAAAAGGTGTCTTATCATCTGTTAGTTCTAAAGTCGATTATTCAAGGTTTCTATTCATCTTCACATATTTGTGTGAATTACTTTGTCAATTATTATTTGTTTTTTCCAGACCCTCTCTATGTTTGGAAAAATCTCTCAAAGAATTAAAAAATACTTCCTAATTCCCATTAATTTGGGTGATGACTCTAAGTATCTTGTGTTGGAGCACTAAATTTTAAAGAAAAATAGAAGACAAGAGAGGTAAGAGGTAGTTGAAGCCATGAGAGGAATAAGAAATCATCTCAAGAAGGATCTTGAGAAAGGGATGGCAGGAGAATTGTTGTGAAATACTAGGTAGTCTTGGAAGCAAAAGGCTACAGGAATAAGTAAGTTTGTTGCTGGGTCATCCCACAATAATGGGTTACACTTTTTGGCCAAACTTGACATTGAAATAAACATTTTTAGAGAAAGCTTCACTTTTTGACACTTATAGTAGGTAAACTATTAGGAATTTGAAAATGATGTAAACTAGTGATTTGTGAGATTTTGTCTGTAGATTTTAAATGTTTTTTTTTTAAATTAAATTGTAATTTTTTTGTGTCTCCTTTGATAACTAGTTTTCAATAGTAAACAACATTTTCAAAAAGAGGTGTGTACTTCGGCTCGCATAACTTTTTTTCTATAAAGGATAAAATTATGATTCTTTTGAATTTAGGTTGGTAACACAAGTATCTAGTGCTTTCATTTTGTTGAATATTTTTCTTTTAATTAAGTTTTGAAGTCAAAACATTTATAATTTAGACATAGGTGCACTTCGGCTCGCATAACTTTTTTGGTATGTATTGAAATTAAAATTTTCTATATTTGTTGGAACGAGGACATCAATACCTAGTTCGTATATATTTTTCAAAAAAAA
The DNA here is from genome assembly GCA_007258455.2 of Sequoia sempervirens. Classification (NCBI taxonomy): domain Eukaryota; kingdom Viridiplantae; phylum Streptophyta; class Pinopsida; order Cupressales; family Cupressaceae; genus Sequoia; species Sequoia sempervirens. The sequence continues at coordinate 313,327,483 of VDFB02353493.1, read as the reverse complement.
ATCCTCAAATTTACTATTTTTTGGACACAATGATTTTTCATCGAACTTGATGTTCGGTGAAAAACCTATGTACAGTAAACCTAATATATATATATATATAAAATAAAATAAAAATATTAAATTTATAGTTGTTGGAAAGCACGTTTCAATCACTACAATCATCCTGCTTGGTTTATCAAGTTGACTCAATTTGTACCTCCTTCCCAAGCTTTGATAGTAAAAAAAATGCATAAATTTTGAAATGGTGGAGGGGAAGGTCAAAAAAGGGGGTTCATTCAAACCCCCTTCATTAGAAGGGGGGTTCATTCAAACCCCCCCATATGGTGCAAGAGGGGGTTCATTAGAAGGGGGGGACAGGGGGTTCATTCGAAGCAGGGGTTCATTAGAAGGGGGGTGGTTCATTCGAACCCCCTTCATTAGAAGGGATAAACCATTTTCAAATTTTTTCATGGGAATTTCTAATTTTTCTTCATTCAAAAAATTGTAACCCACTATTGTGGGTTTACCCCACTCCTCATATTTTAGGATCTGAAAAATTACATGAAGATGTTAATGACAATATGTATGAATATGGAATTCCTCCTATAAATGAGGAACCTTACCCTATTTCTACCACATCCCATAGTCCTGTTTTAACTCCTATTGTTGAAAAAACTACTCTAAATTTTCTTGTAGGAACTACCCATACCAACACCTAGACTAGTTCCATTTTTACAAGCTCACATGTAGCCCCTTCCACTACTAGTAAATCATCACAACCTATGGATACATGAAAAGTTCCTATGGTTAATTCCAAAAGAATAACTATAAGTGCAAGTGCACCATCTGGTAATATTCCTACAATTGCAACACCTAAACCCTCAAATATCAAATTGCAAATAGAGAATGAATAGCTACAAAGAGAACTAGAGAGTGTTATGCCCTACATACACACCCCAAATTTTTTCTTGCAAAATTTAGGGACCCCCTCTTCCTTCCTTTGTTTTTTGTTTCATTTCGTTGTGTTGTCATTTGGTTGTCTTCGGTCATGCTCTTTCCCTTTCCCCTTTGTTGTCATATCGGTCTTCGTCTCTCATTTTTCATTTTCTATTTTTTTGGTCTTGTCCTAGAATTGTTTGCAACCCCAAAACCTTTCTTTGTCTCCTTGTGTCCTTGTTGGGTTTCGAGTGCCAAATCATAATTTGGATATTTCTTGAAGGTTTGGGTCCAATTTGGTTTCCTGACCTTGCTCTATGGTCTTTTCTGGGACTTGAGTTTTGAAATGGACTCTGGACCTTGTACTCTAGGTCTCAGTCTATATTTTGTACCTGGTCCTTGCTTGTTTGTGTCATTTTGGTCCTAGGGGTTTTTCGTTTCCTCAGGACTATTTTCAGATCCTCTTGTCAGGATCAAAACTCCAAATCAGACTTCGAATTCTAGTCCAAGTCCTATTCGAGTTCCTGATCTTTAACCTTGTTCTCTTGTCAAGATCTAAACTCCAAATCTGACTTGGAATTAGTCCAAGTCATGTTTGAGTTCTTGATCCCAACCCTTGTCTTCTTGTTGGGATTGACACCTCGAGCTAGACTCAAACTTTATTTTGAGATTCTGAGTCTAACTTGTATTCCCGACCCCGATCCATCTTTCTTTGTCATCTTTTGCCTCATCACATCTCTATTTTCTAGTTGTAGATGGTTTGTTTTGCTCTTCTTCATTTCTCCATATTTTATTTTGCATTGTGTCTAGTTTCGGTTGTGTGCATCTTTTAACAATTTCATCTTGTTTTAAGTTTTTCTCTTATAATAAAAAATCACAAAAAAATTAAAAAATTAAAAAATAAAATAAATTTTAAAAAATTCAAAAGTTTAAAAATTAAAAATATTTGTTTTTGTAAAAATAAATAAAATAAATAAATCTTTTATTTTAAAAGATTATAAACTATAAAATTAAAATAAATAAATCTTTTAAATAAAATTTAAAATAATTTAAAATTTAAAAATCATAAAAATAAAAAAAACTTAAAAAATAAAAGTAAAATAAATTTCAAAAAGTTAAAAAGTATAAAAGTAAAAAAGAAACAAGAAAAAATAGAGCATTGGACTTTTTGTTAAACATGTCCAAATCTGGTTTCCAAACCCGACACTACTCAGTGCATGTAAAGTAAAAATGAAATGGGGAACTTTAGAATAGGGTATCAACATTGATCAATGTTTATGAAGGTTATTTTATTGATCAGAAATCGTAGTTGCATCTATCCTGGCAGATATGTATGCAAAATTTGTTAGAGTAAAGGTTTTAACTTAATCATGTTAATTAAGTTACCTTTATTCCTCTCTTAAGATTTCACTTTAGATGCATATTGTGACATTTAATAATTATATTAATTATTAAATGTCTACCTATTAGTGTTAATTTTTAGGTTTTGCTTGATCTCCTTTTAAGGATTGATCTTTGTAAATAATCCATTCTATTGTTCTGATAATATATCTCTGATATTATAGAGCTTCAAAACCTCGCTTGTTTTCTTCTATATTCTCTTCCATGTGATAGGTATCACTTTGCATGCGGGTCTTCTTGGACTCTGAAGTTGATTTTGACAACTTCTACATGGTATCAAAGCATACCTACTACAACTTGTTCTTGTTTTGAATATTTTGGAGCTACGAGGATTGGATCAGGCTTTCATAGGTTATCGGTTTGTTTTTTTGTGGATTTGGCTTACTTGGTTCTTTGGGTTCATTTTGGATCCAAACGGACCTCGTCGTTGGATTCACAACGCTTGAAAACCCCTATTTTTTTATAAAGCACAACTGATTTGGCCACAGTTGATCAGGGAGGAAATTTTTTTTGGTCCCAAGGCCGTACAGCCTCGGGACACAATTTTTGAGGTCAAAAATTAGAAACAAATTAAAAAAAAAACAAGGTTTTTTTTTTTTTTGGCGCCCACAGTGAATTAGGGGTCCACCACCCGATGGCCACCCATCCGCCTGCAAGCGATCTCCCCTTCACCACCACCGTCGGTGTTTCTAGCCCCCCACCAGAGAGCTACCTAGTGGCCATCGGAGGGTCGTTCAGCCAACAGTGCGGCTAGCTAGGGCTGCCAGCTCCCAGCCCCTGACGGCTCTCCATGTGCTCGACAGCCATGCCTAGGAGCCAATCCGCTAATCCCTAGTCGTTCACGTGACCAGGGGCCAAAGATCCTTAGCCCCTGAGGGCTCAAAGAACTTTGCAAGTGCTTTTTAACCCACTTTCAGTAAATCGGCTATAACTTGGGCGTTTTAGCTTAGTTTTTTGAATGAAAATAGGCGTTGGAAAGCTAGCTCCAATCCCATCTTGCTAGTGTAGGATTTTTTTCAAAATTTTCCAGTTTGGTTTCCTTTTTTCGCAGTCAAAGTTAGATGATTGTTTTGCACTCTAGGGGGCATAACTTGCTCATTTTTGCTCCATTTTTTGAAAATGAATAGGTTTCGGAAATCTCTTCTTGCACTCTATCCAGAACTACAAATTATTTCATTAGAAAATTCACCACATACATAGAGAATTGTCCTAAGAATATTTTTCTTTTTCTAGCCTTTTAGCTGAAAAATCTCTACTGGGGTTTGGTTTTTTGCATTGTGGGGGGAGTATTTTTTTCTTGCTTTCTGTCATTTACTTCATAAAACTAGAAACTCTTCACATTAAACATTCATTAAACTTTTCCAAACATGGCCAAAAACCCTTCTACTGTTGAACTTCTCACACCTCATAACTATCACACTTGGAAGACATTCATGACACGTCTTCTTAGATCAAAGGGGTTGTGGTCCTATTTAGATATAGTTCAACCAGTTTTGACATGGCCATTTGACGTTATGAAAAATAGAAATAAGATGGATGAGGCTATGGGTTTGATTTCCTTAAATTTTTCATACAGCTTGTTGTTTCATCTTGATGGGTGTAACAGTCCTCTTGAAATGTGGACCAAATTCAATGATTTATTTGGTACCATCAATCAATTTCATGCAATAAAGATTGAGGTAGAGTTGAATTCACTTGTACCTAATTCTTTTCCCTCTATTGAGGACTTTTTGATGAAATTCAAACAACAAAGATCTCTTTGATAGGGTTGTGGTAAGAACAAAATAGATGAGGAGTGTATTTACCTGATTCTTTCTAAGCTTCAAGGTCCTTTTCATATATTCTCTTCAAATTTTTATTCCACCATGGATGCATTGGGAAACCACTTTACCATGCCTACTTTTGAGGTGTTTTGTGATTAGTTGACACAAGAGAAGGCCAAGTTATCATATTTGGATGCTCTCACAGGATCACAACGCCAAGCATTGGTAGCACAGTCATCTCAGGGGAAGCAGAAGCAGAAGCAAAAACATAATCCAAAGATCATAGAGCATTGGAAGGATTTTACTTCAAAGAACACCTTTGGCTCACCTTCTCCTAAGGGGGAATCATTGAAGAAAGACAGACCTAAGTGTGCTTAGTGTACTAAGCCAGGACATGATGAGTCCAAGTGTTATGAGAAGAAGATAGATGGATATGCAAAACAAGTTTCAGATTTGAAAACTCTTCTTGAGAGGAACAATATTCATCACTCTTCTTCATCTACATCAGGCGGGTCTTCTTCTTCACCTTCATTCCAGATAGATGGACAGGCCCCACATAAGGGTCATGCATTATGTGCAACCACCAGTTCACATTCATCTAGATGGCTACTGGATTTAGGTCCTTCACACCATATGGCATCTTCTTAGGACATGTTCTCATCTTTCGAGGTTGTGTCCTCACCACACATATTGATGGGTAATAACACTTCTATGAGTGTATGTGGGAAAGGTTCTATCGACATTGATGATGGTACATTCAATGATGTACTATGTGTACCATCTTTGTCCACTGAGCTTCTCTCCATCTATCAGATCGCTCACAGTGGGATAGGGAAGATAGTTGATTTCACACATGATTCAGTGCACATCCGAGACATTCAGACGAGAAACATTGTTGCAATAGGGATAGTTGATCATTCTTCCCATTTGTATGCATTCACACACTTTGGTCCACCATCTCCACTTTCTGAGTTTTCCTCTCTTTCTACGAGAGAGCATGCAGTATCTGCGGTGAAGTTTAGTCACTTGAACTTATGTGTTCTTCCATCTGTTCATGAGACTAGTGTTGAGAATTCTACACCTCTACCTCCTATTGAGATCACATCTATTCAGTAGGATTCCTCTTCAACTGTGACTGACATTGTAGCTCCACTCATCGAGCAATCAAGTGTAGTTGTTGAGGCCATATCAGAGGATATTCCTTTCCTCACATATCACAGTTTCAACACACCTGTTATCCCATCTACATTGGAGATTCCATTTCAGGATCATCTTGAGTTGTTTGATTCACCATCCTATTATTCAGACACTCATACTGCAATTCAGTTCTTTAGTGAACATCATCTAGGACTTCCATTTTCACCTCACATCCAGGGATTTCCTCTTCCTTGACCATTGGATCTATTTCTTCCTCTAAGGAGACACATTGGTTTGATCATTGGCACATGGGTTCTCTCATTCTAGGGGGGATTTGGAGTCTCTTATCTCTCCTATGGGGGGAACATATTTTGTACTTGTGTGATAGACGTAGTTCTTGGGGGGTCATGTTGAGTCCTTCTATCTCTCTTGTTCTTTCACTCTTGTTTTTCATCTCTTTTTGGAGTAGAGTTTTTCCCATGAGGTTTTCTCTATTTCTCTGCTTTACAGAGATTTGGTTGTATTTAGGTACCCGATCAAGCCTAATTGTCAGGACCCAATTTTACTTTCATGCATTGTAGTTACTTTTTCTTTCTTGCACATGTTTGTAGCTGCACTTTTTCTCATCTTAAGGGGCGGTGTTAGAGTAAAGGTTTTAACTTAATCATGTTAATTAAGTTACCTTTATTCCTCTCTTAAGATTTCACTTTAGATGCATATTGTGACATTTAATAATTATATTAATTATTAAATGTCTACCTATTAGGGTTAATTTTTAGGTTTTGCTTGATCTCCTTTTATGGATTGATCTTTGTAAATAATCCATTCTATTGTTCTGATAATATATCTCTGATATTATAGAGCTTCAAACCCTCACTTTCTTTTTTCTCTATTCTCTTCCATGTGACAGGTATCCCTTTGCATGGAGGTGTTCTTGGACTCTGAAGTTGATTTTGACAACTTCTACAAAATTTGGAAGCATTGAAATGACAGTTGAACTGTTTATTAGTATGCTTTAACTAAATGTTGCAGGGAATGCAAAAATTACAATCTTAGCATGAATATATCTATTGAATCGGCTATTGAAGCTTTCAAGCGAAATGCAATTTGTAGATAGGTCTGAAAGATATGCAAAAATGGGAAGGGATGAATGAAGGCACGTGAAATGTTTTATAGAACACCTCAAATAGGGGTCGTTTAATGGAATGCCTGGATATTTACAAAATGATTTGTTGAAAATTCCTTAGAGACTTTGCATGAATAGAATGATTTAAGGATGATTTCTTTGGCTTTTCCCAAACTTTTCTTGGTCTTTGGCTAATTGAGAAATGTAAACAAGCCATTTAAAACTATTTGGAAAATTGGATTAAAGGGATATCACTGCGTGAAATGTAATGAATCTAGAATATGCTCGAGGTGGGTAAATAGATTTGAAGGTACCTCAATTTGCAAAAGATCTTGGAGATGATTTACAAATTAAATGTGCAAAAGAAGAAGTTGAAAAGATCATTGAACTGAAAGTGATGTGAGGATATGGTGGGCCCACTTAGGGTTATTTCTAGAAAAATATGTTGCTACTTATCATGAAAAAGGATAGACTCCAAGTTACACTAGAAATGCAATTTTATAACTAAAATCAACTAAAGTCATGTGGAGTTGCGAGTAGAAAGTTGCCTTCACAAGAAAAAACTACATGCATGCGAAAAGCCACTTTTGCATGTATTGTTTTGGTGGGAAAAGATGATTTTATTGAGCTATTTAATGTCAAATATAGCTCATTTAAAGGGGTTAGATAGGAGATAGTGAGAAATCGGTTAGAAATTTGCAAGTAATTAAGTTAGCTAATTAGAGTTTTTTAGAGTTAGACAATAGATTTTCTAGTGTTCTTAGTTTAGTTGAGTTTATTTGAAGACATTGATTTATGTACATCGATAGAACTCACTAGATTTGTATGTTTTTTTATCTATTTTATCATAGTAGAAGTAGATGGACTTAAAAAACTTTAAGTTATACTCCAAAATTGTATTTATTTGGTTAATAATTTGATTTGAAATAAAGTTTTATCTTTTCTTTAGTTTGAACTGTAATGAATGATTTGCAATTTGTTATTGATTTTTGCAGTATGAATGAATGCAGTTGTGTATTGCTTACAAGTTGTTTTATTTTGTAGTTTAATCTATGAATTATGTGAAGAATAATAGGTTTGGTTAATTAGTTGAATCAACATTCCTTTCTCTCTTACATCCTTGATCTATCTTTTTTGTTTATTTATCCTTCAATTAAAGTAGGTTTTGACAAGAATTCAATCTTGCAATAAATAAGAAGCATAATAACTGATAGGCCCCTTGAATATTATAGCCATATTTAGTACTCAACAAAAGAATGTTCAACATTGTGACCCAACACCTAGGACCTTGAAAGGTGATTGATCTCATGATCATTTATCTTTTTGAGGAGAGGTAAGGTAATTGCATCTTTCTTGCATGTTGCATGTGTCTATTTGACCATCAACAAAGAGGACACAAATTATTTCTACTGATGTAGAAATGCAAAGGAAGATTACTTTTTTGAAATATTCTATTAGAGATCCTTCAACTTTAAGTTCTTAGAACCCACCTCATTCTATCCCCAATGTACTCAAAATACTAGCATGAATACTTCTGGGATGTTGTTATCTAGAAAATGGTCTACCACAATTGGAGGAAATATGTAATGTGAAATTTCCTTTGGCACTATCCCTATTGATGGTAAAAATGTCAAAAAATCTAGAGAGCCCAAAGTTTCACACATGATTATGTCCAAATAGAACCTATAGAACACATTCACTTTGTGGGTGTTGTTTGTGGAAATGGATAATTTCAAAGTGGAAGAACTTCTTGAAGAGGAAGAAATGAGATTTATACTTAGCACCTATACCCTACATTTTTCTAGAATCATAACTTGAAACCTTTCCTAAAGACTTCTAAAATCACACCTTCAGTAGATGTTTATCACTCCATTAACATAGTTTTAATGTAGGTTGTACATCCCTAATGATTCACAACAACAATGTGAATGAGTTAAGGAAATCAAAATTTTCCATGTGTCATCAATTCACTTACCTTCATTGGTCAACCAAAGACATTTCAAGCTTCTTGTGAAATGGAAGATTTCTACTTCTAGGCATAATTATTAGGGGTCAAGGATCGCTACTTCACCTTACCTCTTACTTGAAGAGATTAGATGAGATTAAAAAACCAAGTCCGAACACCTCATTGCAAATCTCCTTTTAACATGTTGAACTCCGTCCTTCGTCCTTGCCCTTTACCATCTACCTTTCTTACTCCATAAACCATTAGACTAACTCTCGAAGCACCAAAGTCTGAAACTCTGACTTTTCTTTATGTTGTTGGAGGTTGAGGTTCATTCTTCCTCCTTACTAGTTACATACCTTGGAGTTAAGGTGTAATCCATCTTACTCATCCACAATTCTCTAATCATTTCCTCGCAAGCATTGATAGACTTAATCATTTGTGAATCAATATTTAGAGTTTCCCTCTACCACATATTTATCAAATTGATTAAGGAAAATGCCTTATGACTGAATCTGAGAATAATTAAGCCATTTCAGGTGTCAAGGTTTAGGGTTTCACTTTACCTCTTCCTTTTCTTTGTGTTAAGGCATAAGCCTTAACTTCAAAGCCTAAAGTCTGCCGCTAATAGACTTAAAATTTTCTATCTTCTTCTTTCAATTATGGCATTCAGTATGAGGCATTACCAATGCCCAAATTTTTACATTATTGGACTTAAAGTTTTCTATCTTCTTCTTTCAATTAAGGAATTTGATATTCAAGTCATTATTGATGCCCGATGTCCAACATTTTTAGACTTTAAATTTTCTATTTTTTTCTTTTGGTTAAGGTATCTAGTATGAGATATTATTGATGCCCGATGTCCGATATTATCAGACTTAAACATCTCTATCTTCTTCTTTCAATTAAGCAATTTGGTATGAGGCATTACTGATTCCTGAAGTTTGATGTTATCAAACTTAAAATTTTCTATTTGTACTGTAGAAAAATTTCACCTTGTCATTTTCATGGCCTTTTAGGTCTTATTTCATATTGTTTGATCCATTTTGATTTGATTTTATGTTTTTGATAAAGTAAAAAATGGGTTTTACAGGGACCTGAAACCACAGAGTTTATAGAAAATAAGAATAAGCATTAAAGTCACGATAGACGAAAAGGTTGCTTCAAAATAAAGCCCAAGAAACATAGCATCCACCAACCCAAGGCTATCAAGGGCCACAAAAAAAAAAACCCCAAAAAAAAACTAGCAAGAAACCCCCAGCTAACCTAAGAACTTAAGAGCTTTAGCAACCTCAGCTTCAAGATTGTGCATTTCTTGGGTGCCCTTCTTCAGGACCTGAACCATCTGGGGCATAGGAGGAGTCTTCCTCTTCATACTAGCTCTCGTGCACTTGGAAATAACAAAATCCTTAGTACTATTCTTATCCTTATCCACAACAAGAGAATCCTATTGTGAGTTCTCCAGTTTCTCAGACATTGCACTAATGATGATGGCATTATGTTTCACCATTTTGTGATTATGCTCCATAATAGTTCTCATAGTATTTTTCATTTTACCTATTTCATCTTCCAAACATTTTAATTTTCCTTCATTATCCTTGACCTCCATTCTCATTCTATCCTCCTTCCTCCTACACTTCGTAGTAATAAGGGAGCTAAATTTACCTTCCAAATCCTCTAGCTTTCCATTGAAGGCTCTATTCCTAAGATTAAGGTCTTTATTTTCATGGAAGGCCCATTTCATTATTCTGAAGAAATCTATTGTACCATTCCTGGCAATAGCCAGAATATCCCCAAGAAACCCATGGTTCGATTTAAAAAAGTGGTCCTCAGGGTTTAGGTCTTTTGGGAATTTCGGCCTATCTTTTTTTCCCAAAGTAGGGAAGGATGAGTGAGAGTTCTGGCTAGCATTAGGGGCCTCCAAATATTCCTCCTGGGAATCCTCAGAGTAAGAGACTATTTTATTAACAAGGGACTCTTTTTGGGTGGGCTTGACACTCTAACCAAAGCGGCTGTGGTTTTTACTTTTCAGAATAGAGCAGCTGGGGTTTTTAACAACACTAGAATTCTTGGGAAGGGGATTACCTTGCCAAGTTTTCTTACCAAAATTAAGGGTTAGGGGACTTTCAAATTTTCACTTAGGGTCAAGTTCCTTACCATCCTCTGAAACACTATCCTCAGTATCCTCATCATCTCAAGGCGAAGAAAGGATAGGGCTGCATAAGGCCGACATATTTTGAAAGTGTTCATAAATGAGCCTAATAAGGCCAAAATGTAGAATAGGGTATTTCTTAGGATCCTTCTTATGATCCTCTAGGATATTGCTCATGGAACAGTATAAATAATAAGTTAAAGAAACCCTTACCTTGTGACAGAAATGGTTGAGCAAGGCGAAGTGGTAGCCATAAACCTTGGTGAATCTACCGTCCAAAGTAATGTATTCCATAATGATTTTGAGCACCTTCCTCCATAGTGATTTAATTGTATCCACTTCAAAGTAGTTGTTGGAGACTTTTATCAGTGTGGTCTTTTCTTTCTCTTTCCTAGGGAATCTAATAACCGCTTCATCAGAGAACCTTCTATCATGAAATAATTTCATTCCCTTAGTAGACATGCTAGTCACCTCTCTAATGAGGTTCTTGTCCACCTTGACCTACCTACCAAACAAAAATATTTCCTTGTTCTTCCAATTTTTCTCAAAGTACTTGATTTTATGTTGTAACATGGCTTGAACATGCATATTCAGGTACTAAAATTCAAATAATGACATCTTGTGAAGGTATTGTGAAGTGTTTTAAGACATTTCTACACTCTTCTAGACTCTATTAATTAGAATTTACCTAAAAATCACCTTTTAATCACTAATCAAGTCCTATTTTGAAGTGTTGTAAAGTCTTGTAGCAATATTTCACACTTTTCTAGGCATAACTTCACTATTTACTCCTTTGTTATGCTTTAATTAAGTGTATTTTTTAATGTTAGCCTAAAAAACAACATTAAATATAAGATAATTCCTGACACCCATTTTCAGGCCCTAGGTGGGACCCATTCACCATTGGTGGCGAATGAGTCCCCCTTGGCTCCAAATTCAAATTTTTTAATTTTTTCTTTCGGGTTTTTATTCAAAAAAACTTGATGTCGGCCTATGATGAGGTATGAAGGAGTTACTAAGGCACAAGATGGTATAAATAAGTGATTTTAACCTCATTTTATATCCTCCAACATTCACATATCCTATTCAAGCAATCTTAAGAATTCAAGCATCTTACAACATCTTATCAAGAATTATTCATGCACTTTGGAGCATCCATTGACATTACTTCAGATTTGCATCATCAAGGGTTTGGTAAGTTGATAGAATTTGCATGTTTTTAGTTTATCATTCTCTTGCATTTCATTATTTTATCAAGGGTTTGATTACCAAAAGTGGGGTTTGACCAAGGAAAACCCCTATTTGCTAACCCTCAGCCATTTTTCCCCTATTGCATGTGTGTTTGCAAACCTTTGTGTTCATGTTTTATAAGAATTTAGGTGTTGAAGATTGGTCAAGAAGTAAACTAGGTGCTTCAAGTCAAATCACCCATATTTCAAGCTTGTAGAAGGTTTTTTGTTTGTTTCCTACAAAATTAACTTTAGCAACCTGACACGCAAACATTTCTAGATTTGGTGTTGCAGAGTTGCCTCCTGATTTCTTAGAATTTTGGAAGAGGATTGATTCACCACTAGTGGCAAATAAGTCCCACCTTAAGACTGAAAAATCTAAATTTTCTTAGATTTTGGATCTCGGTAGTAAGAAACCTGTTCCTTACACTTTTCACCAGTAGCAGGACTAATTCGCCACCTTGGGTGAATGAGTCCCTCTATGGATTTTCAATAATTTTAGACAACATTCATGGCATTCCAAATTCATCATATCTTTCCCAAGTGCACTCTATTTAACCCTATTTCTTTCTATTCTGTATTATTTCATCATTTAGTTCGTTGTTTGCATATCACAACATGTTTTCAAACATAGTTTAAATCTTAGTTTTGCATTCATAATCATTAATTCAAATTTGTGTCATAGAAAAATAGTCCCTTGTAATTTTCATGGTCTTTTAGGTTCTGTTTCATGGTATTTGATATATTTTGCTCTGATTTTATGTTGTGACATGGCTTGAACATGCATATTTAGGTATCGAAATTTAAATAATGATGTCTTGTGAAGGTGTTGTGAAGTGTTGTAAGACATTTCTACATTCTTCTAGACTCTATTTATTACAATTCACCTAAAAATCACCTTTTTATTCATTATTAAGTCCTATTTTGAAGTGTTGTAAGGTCTTGTAACAAGATTTCATGCTTCTCTAGGCATAACTTCACTATTTATCCCTTTCTCATGCTTTATTTTACCCCTTTATGCCCTCATATGCTTTAATTAAGTGTATTTTTGAATGTTAACCTAACAAACAACATTAAATACAACATATTTCCCAACACATATTTTCAGGTCCTAGGTGGGATGCATTTGCCATGGGTGGCGAATGAGTCCCCCTTGGCTCCAAATTCAAAATTTTCAAACTTTCCTTTCAGGTTTTTATTCAAAATCACTTGATGTCAACTTTTGATGAGGTATCAATAGTTAACTAAGGCACAAGTGTGTATAAATATGTGATTTTCACCTCATCCTACAATCTCCTCATTCATTCAAGCATTCCATCTCACATCTCAAGCATTCAAGCATTCTACAACATCAATTCAAGCAATATTCAAGCACTTTGGAGCATCCATTAACATTACTTCAGATTTGCATTATCAAGGGTTTGGTAAGTTGATAGCAATTGTATGTTATTATTTTTATCATTCTCTTTCCTTTCATTGTTTCATTAAGGGTTTGATTACCAAAAGTGGGGTTTGACCAAGGAAAACCCCTATTTGCTAACCCTCAACCATTTTTCCCCTATTCCATTTGTGTTTACTGTCCTAGGTATGCAGATTTAACAAGCTTTTTGGTGTTGAAGATCGGTAAAAAAGTGAATTAGGTGCTTCAAGTCAACTCATTCATATTTCAAGCTTGGAAAAGGTTTTCTTTTTGTTTCCTGTAAATTGACTTCGACAACTCGACAATCAGTGATTTCCAGATATGGTGTTGCAGATTTGTGTCCTAATTTTTTAGAAATTTATGAGAAGACTGATTCACTGCTAGTGGTGAATGAGTCCCACCTTAGGATTGAAAATCTGAATTTTGTAAAATTCAAGATCCTAATAGTCAGAAACCAATTTTTGACACTTTTTCACCAGTGGGAGGACTAATTCATCACCCTGGGTGAATGGGTCCCACTACGAAAATTCAGTGATTTTAGTTAGCATCCGCAACATTCTAGATTCATCAGAAATTTCCTAGGTGCACTTTGTTTCTACCTATCTCTTTCAGTTTTGCATTATTTTTTCATTTACTTCATTGTTTGCATATCACAATGTGTTTTTAAACATAGTTTAAATCTGAGCTTTTCATTCCAATTCATTCATTCAAATAACTCAATTTCATTTAGTTTACTTCATTTAGTTTAGACAACATCACACATAACATAATTTGAGTGAACTAGTTTGCATTTTTTGCCCTACCTCTCTCCTTTTAGGTGAAAAACCCTAGAAAAGTTAGAGAAGTCCTAGAGAGCCAAAAATATACAGTTCGTTTTGGTGAACCTAGATGTTGAACACTTTGCATTTCTGATTTTATTTGCATGTTGCATCCTAGATTACTTTTTCATGAACATTCAATTAGGATATTGTTTTGTTTTTTCATTCTAGGACTTTTCCTATTGCATTAGTGAAAACTTCATTTAGATATCATTTTTATATTGCATCTCATTAAAAAAATGAAATTATACATTCTACATCTTTGATTGCATTATGTAGAGCATTAAATTCATCTTCAAATTTTTGAAAAAACAAAAAAAATCATACTGGGACTCATTTGCCACCCTAGGAAAATTACTTCCTCTGAACTTTTTACACAACATTTCTAGCATTTTCCTACATTTTTGTTTTCTGTAGTTAGATCTCTATTATACTGAGCAACATTTCTATTATTTACATTTTAGACATCTTAGATTACCTTGCATTTACATTCACCTCTCCTTTGTGGTACTTATGTGAGTGTTTGGTGCCCCATTGATAATACTTTAGTGAGAAGAAGTTCTAGACTCAAAGCTTCCAACAATAGCACTTTGTTTTTGGACCTTGGGATCTCATGAACTCCTACTCCTAGTATGGACAATGGTGCATTAGGCATTGCCAATACCACTTCTATGCCTTCAACTTTCCATCCAATGAATGTTGAAACCTAAAAAAATGCCCTCCCACAAGAAAAGGTCATTAATATTCATGAGGATTTTGCACATTTACAACAATATTTGTCACTTGAAAACATTTCCTCCACTACTATACTTTCCATTGACAATCTTCATCATTTGATTGAAAGTGATGATGGCTTGCAAGTGATGAAGAGAATTGTCGAGATTTACAATAAACATGCCTCTTCTAATACTCAATCCACAAAAATTCCTATAAGACAAGGAGGACCTCAAGTTCCTTCCCCTTCAACCATAGTATCTATACCAACGTATACCAATCCACAAGTCCACACAACTATGCAACAGGTTAATTATGCATCTACTTCTTTCTCGATTCCACCTAGCATTCCTACTTATCTTGTGGCATCACAAGTCCCCTCCACCACCTTCATACCTCATAGTATTCCTTTCACTTTACCTAACATCACCTACACTCCATCACCCTTTTCTCTTCCACCTCAACCCACTTACCGCTATCTTGTTCTTACACAACTTCTTAATACTATTTCATCTATGCAACATCAATTTTCCACTATTAGCCAAGGTCAATCTTCTCCAACCAAAAATCATGTCTCTAGAAGCCTCTTATCCTTAGAAATATTACATACCCTGATGCCACAAGGGATAGAAATTCCTCAGTTTGAGAAATACGGAGGTAAAGGAGACCCTATCAACCATGTTAATGCTTATACAACTTTGTGTAGTTACTTGGTCCTTGATGATAAATTGCTAACCAATTTTTTTCCAAGGACCTTGAAAGATACAACATTAGAATGGTTTTCCAACTTGCCCAATCATTCCATCTGTTCATTCAATGAATTGGTGGATGCTTTGATTAGTCACTTTCAAGTTCACATGACACCTAAAAAGACAATGGATAACCTCATGCAATGTAGACAAAACACAGATGAAAAAGTAATTGATTTTATCTCACAATACCAATCCTTGTATGCTCAAATTAATGTCAAGATTCCTGATGCACATCTTGAAAATATGTTTATCAAAAACTTGCACACACAGCTTCAGGATAAGCTAACAATGATGAAATTCCCTTTGTTTATGCATTTATGCACAACCTTGTGGGAATACCATAACTTGGTTTCAAGTCATTATTCCAAATCCACTTCTAACTGAGCTAAAACCCTAAACACAACAATCAAAACCAAAATAACACACAAAACTTTTGTAAACAAAATAGAGGCTTTTTATAGTTCAATTTGCCTCCTCTTTCACAACTGCAACCAACCCAACCAGCTCAAACTCAAGTGGTAATTGTTAAAAGGGTGGTGCCTTATTACTATAGCAATCCAAAGAGATAATTTACTCCCTTACCTGATACCCTTCATAACACACTGAACTAATTAATTCAATAATGCATGCTCACTTTTCCACCCATCTGACTCCTTGACCCAAACAAACCCTTACCACCCACTTTCAAGCCTAATGTTTATTGTCATTTTCATCACTAGAATGAACATGACACTGAACACTACAAGCGTCTAGAACATTTAGTTCAATACCTCATTGATTTAGGCCACTTGTCCATTGTGGGTGTTAATGATCAAGGTAATAAGTCTATTGTACCCCTAACAAAAACTAACAAATTTTCACCAATCCTATGCCTAAACACACTACTTCATTTGTCAAGGCTAGTGAACCTTCAAACACTAATGTAATGACTATTGATAAACAAAATGAACAACATGATATACCTCCATCTGTTACTGAAGATAGTCCTATGGATCAACTTGTGGCTATGATAAACATTATCCCTCGTAAGGGCCAAACCACTAAATATCTTGATATCACTTTTTTTACTAAAGACATACTACAAAAGCTTCTTGATGGTCCTGTGTACATAGTTGGTAGAATCTATGATAAGCCCACTAATGGGATATTAATAGATCCCACTTGTGGTGAGAATGTGATAACAGAGGAGTTTCTAATATTACATGAGCTATATCAAGATGATTATAATAAACCAACTGCATGAATTAAGACACGTACTAGTTTTGCATTTCCTATAATCGAATTAATCATACTCCCTTTACAGATAGGACCTAATACTTTGGATGTAACATTTTCAATTATTCCATAGTTTGACCATTTTTTTTGTAGCTAGCCCACCCTTGGCTTTCCTCAATGAAAGTGGTCCCATCAGTTGTTCACAAATTTTTGAAGTTTCCACATGGAAATGAAATATTTACCATACACCATAGTGGATTTAATCCCTTATCATCTAAAGGTAACTTTTCATTAGAAGCCTTTTGGATTGAACCCATGGAACCCATCACACTTGGAAAGGACTTCTTTTTCATAACCTACCAAAAATTCAAATCCAAAAAGATAGCAGAATTGTCTCTTCGTAGTGCATCCCCGTCTACTTCCACACCTCTTGTTATAGATGAAACCATGCTTCAATTTGATTCTAACATTGATAAAACCATACAACCTCATGAACAACCACCCCTAAACATTTCTCTTCCATTGTTTAAATTACCAAGGGAAAATGAAACAACTCCTGCCATGCCTCTTCGTATTAAACAAGTGTATAAAGTAAAAGAGAAAGTAGTTGATCCATAGGACTCTTCAGCAGTTGAAGACCCTATGATGCCTCAATCATCTCTTACACCTCACCAAATCCAAAACTAAACTAAACGAAACCGTAGTGCTAGGGAACGTAGGCGTCTTCGTCATCTCTTTTCTCATCAATCTCACATGGAAAAAATAAAGAAAATCAACGTCTACCTTTGAAAAAAGTAATAGATGATGACCCTCCTTCTCCTAGCCTACCACCAGATAGTCCAATGCAACAATCCCAACAAGATGAACCAATCCAACAACCACAATTGTTGATACATCCATCCTTAGAAATCACCCTTCATCCTCCCATTGTCATTAATCTTGATGATGATGATGATGATGATGATGTGATGATAGGAAAAATAGATGAAGAAGTGCATAACAATTTAAACTCTTTATTTTCATCTACAATGAGCTTAAATGATAAATCTTCTCCACCAAGAGAAGAACCTGGTACAACTCCTGGTTCAGCACTTGCAATTCTTCCTTTGGACAGTCAACCACCCTTGCATTACACTAAACATGATTGGGAGGCAGATGACTTGTTATATGGTTGACTGGTGTTTTCCTAGCTAGCCTTTTCTATTCTCTTTTACTTTTTCCTTTTGTTTATCGTGTTCCCCTATAATGTGTGTTTCATGTTTCCTTCTCTTCATACACTTCTTCTATTTGTATCTCTATTCTTCTCTATGTCTCTATGTCGTACATTGTCTTTTTTGCTTTTGTTTTTTGTTCTCCTATTTGGGATGATGCAAAGCGTAGAGACACCCTGTGTATCTTCCATGTTGACCCAAAATTTCCTTATCTTTTTCAATTCCTTTTGGGGATGATGCAAAGTGTACACCCTATGTCTCTTCCATGTTGACCCAAAAGGTCCTTGTCTTTTTTTCTTTTGTTTTGTGTTCTCCTTTTGGGGATGACACAAAGCGTAGAGATGCCCTATGTCTCTTCCATGTTTTCCCAAAAGGTGTAACACCCCTCCATTTTGGATATTTGGATTGATAGTGTTTTCTTGGTAATGCTTTGTTATGCTTATGATGTGACTGTGGAACTTGGTGATCATTTGATCATGAACTAATTAGTGATGCATGTGTTATATTATAATTTGATGATTGTGTCTAAGTATGCTTTGACCTTAGAACTTGGTTGCTTTTGATTGCAATTGTTAAATGATGTGAAAGTTATATTTTGATGTAATATTATTTTATTCTGATGTTATCTTTATGGCGTGTTTTGGATTAACATAGAAGATATTTGATTTAATGATGTTTATGCTATTGAACATATCATTGATGTTAGATGCGTCAGTTAGTGATACTGTATTGGTGAAGGGGACGGGATTGTATCACTCGCTTGCGAGCGCCCTACAATTCTGAGATTTCCTCTTCACGGTGTGTTTGATCATATTATATATATATATTGCACGTTCGACATGCTCTTTGTTGCAGGTTGACAGGTACATGACATCGACTCCACCTGGATTCACAAGTCTGAGCGTGTCCATTTACCAACGGTAACCGATTGAGAGATAGTAGCTAGGTTTTCCGTTCCAAGTCCGTCGTCCTGTTGTAAGTTGTGGTGTCATGATTGAAGTGTTGTCCTTGTCATTGTGCAGTTTGATTGTTATGTATGTATTTAATTTATGGATAGTGCTTAATTAATTAACCTTATTTTATAAAATAATTAATTAATATTGCATTGTTACTTGATGTAATTGTGAGTTGGTAAAATATTAAATTTAAATATTTTGTAAATTTAAAAGTGATTTAATTTATTAAAAGAGTAAATAATTATTTTAAATTAATATTGTTGATAATAATTAAATTAAATGAATATTGATGGGGATAATTAAATATTATATTTTTATTAATATTAAATTAGCAAATCTTGCACAATAATATCTTGATTAAATAAATTATTTTAATTAAAATTGTAGATAAGTTGTGCTTTTAAACGCTGGGAAAAGGACCAATAAGAAAAGAGGCTTTTTGAGAAAAGAAAGCGGAAGAGCTTTATTGATTCTTTGTTTTGATTTATTATTTTTATGAGGAGATTATTCACGAACAGGGATCTCTCTGTTGTTTTTGGTCTGAAGAGGAAAATAAAAGAAAATAGCTTTGTTTTTGGTGCTTCTGGAAAAAAAATAATGGTTTTGGAAGAAAGATAGATTCGAAGAGTGAGTTGCAGGAGGAAATTGAGACGAGAGGAGGCTACATAAGGGATTCTTCAACAAACGTGGGACTCCAGGTTTTCTTCTGTTATTATTATTATTTTATTGTTTTTTATAAACAAAAATTGGCTTACTGTGCTTTAAGAAATTTCATTGAAAGAAATTCCGTGATTTGGAAACTTGCCTGTATTAAAACCCTTGTGTCTTCTGTTGAAAACATTAGTAAATTTTTTTGAAAATCTTTAACTTAGTAGTGAAAATTATTGTTTTTGAAATAAAAACAGCTTTACATTGAAGGTTGAACTTGCATGTTAGATCTGTATTGGTTTATTGAAAATTTGTTATATTTTTGTTGTTTTGAATTTCTGGTTAAATATATAATTGTATATATATATATATATTTATACAGAATTAAATATACATACATAGTATTATTTTGTCTAAACCATTAGAATGAATATACCATTATATTACAGTGTTGATATTTGAGAATATTGTATAAACTATACTTAATTAATTTTATATTCTTGCATGTTCTTCTGTAATTTCCTTTATGCGAATTAAAATTTTTAAAAAATAAATAAATGTTCTTTTAAAAATATTTGGGCAAATTTTATTTTTGGAGTTCGTGTTTTGGTTAAGTACGAATTTTATATTATACCAAAACGAAATTATTATTATTATTATTCTAAAAACACGTTTATTTATTTGTTTAAATTTTTGTGCTTGTGTGTTTGGACGGAAGTATGGATTTTAAAATGAATATAAATTAATATAAAACAAAATATAAATTAATATTATATTTTATTGTGTTTTATTGGGGGGTGGGAGGTCGGCCAGGCCGTACCCCACGGACCCCGGGGCTTGCTGTATGCAGCCATCACCGACTGCGCACAACAGTCGAGGCTGCTGGGCACAGTACGGTGGGGACTGCGTACAACAGTCCCCTCCCTGCCGTAAGGGTGCTGTGCTCTCTTCTAAGCATGATTAAATGCTTCGTTTCATTCATTTTTAATTCAAAATTTCTTTTCTTTTAATTTAAATTTATAATTATATTTATAATTTTTTTTTAATTTAATTAGTTTTGTTTTTTATATATTATATTATATATTTAATATGATATATATATATATTATATATATAAATTTTATATTATATATATATAATATTTATATATTATATAAATATATAATATGATATTATTAAATAAAATTTTTATAATTAATTATATATATTATGTATTTTTGCGTTTTAAAATAATTCGCCATGGAATTTTTTAAATTTGGTTGATTTAAGAATAAATGTTTATTCAAAACAATAATTAGATTTTAAAACGGATGTATATTCTTATTTGTACATATAAATACATTAAGTATGCATATACTTTTATACATACATTTCATATATATTTAGATCCGAAAATAGATTATATTATGATGTATTTGTAAAGGTGAAAATTATAACCAAATGATTTAATTAAAAGTTGGTTTTGTAATGGAACGATTTATTTAAAAATTGATTAAATGGATTTATTTTACAAAGATTATTTTAACCCTTATTTGTGATTGAACAAATAGGATTAAAGTATTAAATTTAAATTCCTCAATGGTGCCAAGTGAGCATTAGATAATTTAATGATTATTTAAAAAGCTGATTTTAAAATCAATTACCTTTATTTAGAAATTTCTATTTTTCGAATTATTATAATAATCAAGAAATCATTGAATATAAAAATAATGTTTCAAAGGCATATGATTAAATGATATTTTAATAGTTAAAAGAGGAGCATTAAAATGATTATCTCATTTGTATAGAGGAAATATAATTGACGTATGACCAAACGTTTTAATTAAAATGTTGATTTTGATTAATTAATTTATTTTATGTTTGAAATATGGATTAAGCGATTTAGTTTAATTGTTTATTTATTAAATGTCTTGATTTTGAATATATTCGTGAAACTTAGAGATATAAGAATGATTTATTTTAACTGGATGAATTTGTTTATTATAATACCTCGATTATGAATACAACTGTTAAATGTAGAGTAAGGGTTGATTATTTTATTTAGATGACTTTATTTATTGTAACGCTTTGATTAGGGAAGTTAATTGTGAAATTTAGAGTAAATGATTGGGTTGTAAATACTTCAATATTGGGAAATGAATTTGGTGTATTTGATTGAGTAAATGCAAGATTGAAAACTGTGTTTGACTGGGTTTAGGAAACCCTAACATTAGATATTGAGTTGCCTGGAATGCTTTTCTATCATGTTTCTTTCATTCTCCATGTCGGGAAAATGGGGTTAAGGGTCTATGTAAGTCTTCCAGAGAAGTTCTCTAGAGTGGGATGTTTTGTGTAGAGGTTCAATTTGTGAATCGCCTTGGGAATGGTGTAGAGTTGTACTATGATGTTGTACCCGGTTTCCACGAACGGGAATTTGTGCCTCCTAGGAAATAGGAGAGGGTAATGAGATTTGTACCTCCTTTGGAAGGTGTGTGTTTTCGTATTTGGTTTCTTCCAGTGTTCGGAGTGAGTTTCCTTGTTTTGTTTCCTCCTTGGATTGGAGAGTTATGTTGTCTAGTTACCTATTGTGGTATTGTACCTTGTGTGTTGTCGATAGGAGAGTGGCTCTTTGTGGGGGTCCGGCACACAAAGGGGCGCCAGGGTAACTCACCTAGAGTTTAACTAAGTGATAATCTAAAAGAATTAATGGGGATCTTTCACACTAATAAAGATAAAGAATGTCTCTCTCGTGAAGCAAGTGAATGATAAGGCTCGAGATGAGATGGGACGCATAGTTTTACGTGAGGGTCGGCAGCCAGTAGAGGCAAGCCAGGGTAACCCAGGAAGGGGGTCCGGTAGCCTAGGAAGGTTGAGCCAGGGTAACTCATGGCAATTTATGCATGACACTCTTCCTATGTCAACAGTCATTCAGTTATTGTGTGATGTCATGATCTTTGTTCTCTAGAAGCATTGTAACCTCATGTTAAGTGATATTGTGATTGTAGTTGTTAAGTGATATTGTGTCGTAGTTGTTAGTGACTTTGTGATTGTAGTTGTTAAGTGATATTGTGATTGTTGTTTCAGTTCAGTTATGTTTTAGCTTGTGTCTAGTGGTAGATGGTCTTGTGTAGGAATTCCTTGTTACTATCTCCTAGCACAGAGGGAGTGGGACCTTTTGGATTCCACGTGGTCGGGTGGCGTGCATCTTAATCCATTGGTTCTTCTTCTTGTTTGTGTGGTCGAGATTTCTAGATGGAGAGCTCGAGGAAATCAGTTTCTTCTCATGCCTTGTACTCTCAGTACTTATTGTATTTTATTACCCCTCATTTGTTATCGAGGCAGAATTTGTAATATGTTATCATATTTGTTGGATTTACCTCATTCGGGGAATGAGTATTGTAAACATGTTGTAAGCTATATTGTTTGGAATCATGTGGCACTTCATATTCTTGGATGTAAATTTATTATGAATGGAATGTATGTGAACTTTAATTGTTAAGTAATTATATGATATGGTTTTAATTCATGTTCCGCATTTGGTTTCAGTAACACGGTCTCGTAGCCTTAGGGAAATGGTTGGAAATGGTTAAGTGAACTTGTATGTTAATTGTTCTAACTTACATGCTAATTGTTCTTATTCAAAAGAAAAAAAATTAGTTCATTTTTTTAGTAAATTGCAAATTTCCCTAGGGTTGCGTGGCGGGGCGTTACATATGATATCATAGCCCAAGTTTAAACACTGGGCACTTTGGGACCCATTAAGTTGTTAGCTGTTTAGAGTATTTGTTTGTGTACCTTGTCTTATGTTGTGGTGTGTATCTTTTTAGGATCGTGCCACCTAAGCGGGGTCGTAAGGGTCGTGGTCATGTAGGCGGTCGAGGAGGTAATCAACATGATGCACCTCCCATTATTTCCCATGTTTCTGATCATGTGGATCATCAAGCTTCTCAGTTTGTGCCAGAGGTTAGTGTTCAGCATCAGGGTCAACCAGGGATTGGTGATGCTCCGTTGCATCACTTGCTTGAGGAGACTCTTGCTCGTTTGGGGCCTAGGCTGGATATGGATCAGGAGGTTGTAGGAGAGAGAGATCAGGTTCCAGCTCCATCTGAGGAAGACATGGCTGCTCACATGAGAGATCTCCTTAGAGCTCGTCCACCCACTTTTGATGGTATGGGTAGTGGTTCAGAGGCTGAGACTTGGTTGTTTGATTTGAATAGGTGTTTTTCCATGCATCCGTATGGTAGCAACACCAAGGCTAGGTGTGCGATCATGCACTTGAGGGATTTCACATCTACTTGGTGGAGGTTAGAGGAGCAGAAGCTCCATTTGGATATTGGCACTATATCTTGGGAGTTGTTCCTAGAGCGGTTCAAAGCTCGATTCCTTTCTGATCGTTGGCATCAGTGTCGTGGAGATGAGTTTCATGCTCTACGACAGATGCATATGACAGTGGAACAGTATGAGCATCGCTTCTTCGAGCTCAAACAGTTTGTGGGCATAGGTGATGATGAGGGTATGTTAGTACAACATTTCATTAGGGGTTTAAACCCCCAGCTCAGTGGTGGTGTTCGGGTATTTGAGCCAAAGACCATGGAGGTAGTTGTAGATAAAGCTCGCATTGTTGAGGAGAATTTAGCTTTGGTTTTAGGTGGTCAGGTGGGAGTTCAGTTTGGTGGTGCACCTTCTTTTGGTGTTGGTTCTCAGAGTGGCCGATCTCAGGCTACAGGGTTTTCTAGAGGGCATCAATCACCTGCTAAGGGTGGACAACAATAGTCTTCACAGTCTAGGTAGCAGAATTCTCAGTCCCAACCCAATAGAATTTGGAGGCAGAAGAAGAGAGATAGGAGTTGGATACGGGCTCATCGTGATCGTGTTGATCAGCCTGCTCAGAGTTCTCAGTCGGCGTTTAGTGGAGGTGGTTTTCCATGACCTAGTGGACTCTCAACAAGATGTTTCTCTTGTGGTCAGCAGGGCCACTTTGCTCGTGAGTGTCCTCAATGAGGCAATTCTGGTTTTAGTCAGGGGCCGACAGTTTCTGAGCCGATAGTAGGAGATGCGGGTCGATCACATAGGGCATTCACTGCAGTGGATATCTTTCAGGTCGAGCATCTGGGTGCAGTTCGTCCTTTCATTTCAGGAGTTGATCCTCATGGATCGAGGTTCTGAGTCAGTTAGTGTTTAGTTGGTTTGGGGGAGTTTTATCCTTATTCTTGTTTGTAGGCTTCCAGGAGTAAGCCTAACCCTAGGGGGGGAGGATGTAACACCCCTCCGTTTTGGATATTTGGGTCGATAGTGTTTTCTTGGTAATGCTTTGTTATGTTTATGATGTGACTGTGGAACTTGGTGATCATTTGATCGTGAACTGGTTAGTGATGCATATGTTATATTTTAATTTGATGATTGTGTCTGAATATGCTTTGACCTTAGAACTTGGTTGCTTTTGATTGCAATTGTTAAATGATGTGAAAGTTATATTTTGATGTAATGTTATTTTATTCTGATGTTATCTTTATGGCGTGTTTTGGATTAACGTAGAAGATATTTGATTTAATGACGTTTATGCTATTGATCATATCATTGATGTTAGATGTGTCAGTTAGTGATACTGTATTGGTGAAGGGGCCGAGTTGTATCCTTTCATGGCCCACAATTCGAGATTTCCTCTTCACGGTGTGTTCTGATCATATTATATATATATATATATATATATATATATATATTTGTTCAGCGTGCTCTTTGTTGCAGGTTGACAGGTACGTGACATCGACTCCACCTGGCTTCACAGGTCTTAGTGTGTCCATTTACCAACGGTAATCGATTGGGAGATAGTAGCTAGGTTTTCCGTCCCAAGTCCGTCATCCTGTTGTAAGTTGTGGTGTCATGACTGAAGTGTTGTCCTTGTCATTATGTAGTTTGATTGTTATGTATTTATTTAATTTATGGTTAGCGCTTAATTAATTAATCTTATTTTATAAGATAATTAATTAATATTGCATTGTTACTTGATTTAATTGTGAGTTAGTTAAAAGTCAAATTGAAATATATTGTAAATTAAAAAGTGATCTAATTAATTGAAAATGTAAAAATTAAATTAAAATAATGTTGATGAAGATAATGAAATATTATCTTTTTATTAGTATTAAATTGGAAAATCATGTGCAGATAATATCTTGTTTAAATAAATTATTTTTAATTATAATTGTAGATAAGTTGTGCTTTTAAAAGCTGAAAAAAGGACCAATAAGAAAAGGGGATTTTGAGAAAAGAAAGCGGAAGAGCTTTATTGAATCTTTATTGTGATTTATTATTTTTATGAGGAGATTATTCACACACAGAAGTTTTTGCTCTATTTTTTTTGGGGAAGAGGAAAATAAAAGAAAATAGCTTTGTTTTTGGTGCTTCTGGAAAAAAAATAATGGTTTTGGAAGAAAGATAGATTCGAAGAGTGAGTTGCAGGAGGAAATTGAGACGAGAGGAGGCTACATAAGGGATTCTTCAACAAACGTGGGACTCCAGGTTTTCTTCTGTTATTATTATTATTTTATTGTTTTTTATAAACAAAAATTGGCTTACTGTGCTTTAAGAAATTTCATTGAAAGAAATTCCGTGATTTGGAAACTTGCCTGTATTAAAACCCTTGTGTCTTCTGTTGAAAACATTAGTAAATTTTTTTGAAAATCTTTAACTTAGTAGTGAAAATTATTGTTTTTGAAATAAAAACAGCTTTACATTGAAGGTTGAACTTGCATGTTAGATCTGTATTGGTTTATTGAAAATTTGTTATATTTTTGTTGTTTTGAATTTCTGGTTAAATATATAATTGTATATATATATATATATTTATACAGAATTAAATATACATACATAGTATTATTTTGTCTAAACCATTAGAATGAATATACCATTATATTACAGTGTTGATATTTGAGAATATTGTATAAACTATACTTAATTAATTTTATATTCTTGCATGTTCTTCTGTAATTTCCTTTATGCGAATTAAAATTTTTAAAAAATAAATAAATGTTCTTTTAAAAATATTTGGGCAAATTTTATTTTTGGAGTTCGTGTTTTGGTTAAGTACGAATTTTATATTATACCAAAACGAAATTATTATTATTATTATTCTAAAAACACGTTTATTTATTTGTTTAAAATTTTACATTGCATTGTGTTTGGATTGAAGTATAGTTTTAAAATGAATATAAATTAATATAAAAAAATATAAATTAATATTATATTTTCACGTAATTTGTGGGGGTGGGAGGTGTGAGGGCAGTACTTTGCGACAGGGAGCTTCTTTGTCTGTGACCATCACCCAGTAGCATAGCGGTCGAGGCATTCTTGGCCTTGATGTGATGAGGCTAGCGTCTGTGATCCCCTACCCGTAAGGAGTCTTTGTGCTCTCTTCTAAGCATGATTAAATGCTTCGTTTCATTCTTTTTTAATTCAAAATTTCTTTTCTTTTAATTTAAATTTATAATTATATTTATAATTTTTTAAAAATTTAATTAGTTTTGTTTTTTATATATTATATTATATATTTAATATGATATATATATTATATATATATATAAATATATAATATGATATTATTAAATAAATTTTTATAATTAATTATATATATATATATTATGTAGTACTGCATTTAAAATAATTAGCCATGGAATTTTTTTTAAGTTTGGGTAGGTTAGAATAAATGTTTATTCAAAGGCAATAATTAGATTTTAAAATGGATGTATATTCTTATTTGTGCATATAAATACATTAAGAAGTATGCATATACTTATCACATTACATTTCATATATATTTAGATCGAAATAGATTATATTATGATGTATTTGTAAAGGTGAAAATTATAACCAAATGATTTAATTAAAATTTGGTTTTGTAACGGAATGATTTATTTAAAAATTGATTAAATGTATTTATTTTACAAAGATTATTTTAACCCTTATGCAGTTGAACAAATAGGATTAAAAGTATTAAATTTAAATTCCTCAATGGTGCCAAGTGAGTATTAGATAGGTAATGATTATTTAAAAGAAGCTTATTTTAAAATCAATTACCTTTATTTAGAAATTTCTATTTTTGAATTATTATAATAATCAGGAAATCATTGAATATAAAAATAATGTTTCAAAGGCATATGATTAAATGATATTTTAATAGTTAAAAAAGGAGCGTTAAAATGATTATCTCATTTGTATAGAGGAAATATAATTGATGTATGACCAAACGTTTTAATTAAAATGTTGATTTTGATTAATTAATTTATTTTATGTTTTGAATATGGATTAAGCGATTTAGTTTAATTGTTTATTTATTAAATGTCTTGATTTTGAATATATTCGTGAAACTTAGAGATATAAGAATGATTTATTTTAACTGGATGAATTTGTTTATTTTAATACCTCGATTATGAATACAACTGTTAAATGTAGAGTAAGGTTTGATTATTTTATTTATATGACTTTATTTATTGTAATGCTTTGATCAGGGAAGTTAATTGTGAAATTTAGAGTAAATGATTTGGTTGTAAATAATTCAATATTGGAAAATGAATTTGGTGTATTTGATTGAGTAAATGCAATATTGAAAACTATGTTTCACTGGGTTTAGGAAACCCTAACATTAGATATTGAGTTGCCTGGAATGCTTTTCTATCATGTTTCTTTCATTCTCCATGTCGGGCAAATGGGGTTAAGGGTCTATGTAAGTCTTCCAGAGAAGTTCTCTAGAGTGGGATGTTTTGTGTAGAGGTTCAATTTGTGAATCGCCTTGGAAATGGTGTAGAGTTGTACTATGATGTTGTACCCGGTTTCCACGAACGGGAATTTGTGCCTCCTGGGAAATAGGAGAGGGTAATGAGATTTGTACCTCCTTTCGAAGGTGTGTGTTTACGTATTTGGTTTCTTCTAGTTTCGGAGTGAGTTTCCTTGTTTTGTTTCCTCCTTGGATTGGAGAAGTTATGTTGTCTAGTTATCTATTGTGGTATTGTACCTTGTGTGTTGTCGATAGGAGAGTGGCTCTTTGTGGGGGTCCGGCACATAAAGGGGGGCCAGGGTAACTCACCTAGAGTTTAACTAAGTGATAATCTAAAAGAATTAATGGGGATCTTTCACACTAATAAAGATAAAGAATGTCTCTCTCGTGAAGCAAGTGAATGATAAGGCTCGAGATGAGATGGGACGCATAGTTTTGCGTGAGGGTCTGGCCGCCGGTAGAGGCAAGCCAGGGTAACCCAGGATGGGGGTCCGGTGGCCTAGGAAGGTTGAGCCAGGGTAACTCATGGCAATTTATGCATGACACTCTTCCTATGTCAACAGTCATTCAGTTATTGTGTGATGTTCATGATCTTTGTTCTCTGGAAGCATTGTAACCTCGTGTTAAGTGATATTGTGTTTGTAGTTGTTAAGTGACTTTGTGATTGTAGTTGTTAAGTGATATTGTGATTGTTGTTGTTTCATTTCAGTTATGTTTTAGCTTGTGTCTAGTGGTAGATGGTCTTGTGTAGGAATTCCTTGTTACTATCTCCTAGCACGGAGGGAGTGGGACCTTTTGGATTCCACGTGGTCGGGTGGCGTGCATCTTAATCCGTTGGTTCTTCTTCTTGTTCGTGTGTTCGAGATTTCTTGATGGAGAGCTCACAGGAATCAGTTTCTTCTCATGCCTTGTTCTCTTAGTACTTATTATATTTTATTACCCCTCAATTGTTATCGAGGCGGAATTTGTAATATGTTATTATATTTGTTGGATTTACCTCATCCGAGAAATGAGTATTGTAATCTTATGGTAAACATGTTGTAAGCTATATTGTTTGGAATCATGTGGCACTTCTTATTCTTGGATGTAAATTTATTATGAATGGAATGTATGTGAACTTTAATTGTTAAGTAATTATATGATATGGTTTTTAATTCATGTTCCGCATTTGGTTTAAGTAACACGGTCTTGTAGCCTTAGGGAAATGGTTGGCAATGGTTAAGTGAACTTGTATGTTAATTATTCTTGTTTAAAAAAAAAAAATAGTTCATTTGTTTAGCAAATTGGAACTTTCCCTAGGGTTGCGTGATTCATTTGCACTGTGGGAATATCAAAGCCGGTCATCAACTTGAGATATCGGGCACATTCCGCCCAGATTTCCTTGATCCACTCAATATCAGGATCAACTCTACCCAGGATTTGTTCCAACCTCTCCTTCCGGTTGTCGAAGTCTCTGCGCCACACATCCACTAGCTACTGATCTTCCCTTTTCAGCTCTAGCTTCTCCTCCCACGTGGCCTCAGGCATTTGAAGGATGGCCTCGATTCTTGGGAAGGTGGAGTCATAGGTGGCGGGGAAATTGGTGTAGAGCCTCTTCGTGCTCTCTAGGGACTGCATTAGGTCCAAAAACTTGTTGGTTGTCCGCACAACCCTGCTGATTCCCATGTTTCCGATGAATGAGACTTGTCGGAACCAATCCTCGGTGGTTTTCTCCAAGTTCTTCCTTCTCTCCATTTTGTCTATCTATTCTTTGGAGAGAAACTAAGGTGCAACTGCAGATGTAGTGGGCAGGTCATCCACTGAGGACCATTGCTGTATGTAATCTGTTAATGCTGCAACCTATGCCTTGAGCTCATCCTTGGAGACTTTGTCCTGCTTTATCAAGTGCACTACCGTGGCCACCAACTCCTCAAGGTGCTCGACCTTCTGCTCCCTGGTTGCTGTCCCCAAGTCAATTGTAGAGATATTATAACTCACCCCTGCCTGGCCAACTGTAGGCATTGTAATTTGTGCCGCTCGAGAACCAGAAGCATCCATGGTTATTCTGGATCAGACCTTGGGCTTCTTCTCCTTCTTCGTTGTGATCTGGGATCAAGCCAGGATGGCTTCCAATCTTGCCCTTGGGTCCTTCAGCATTGGGGTCTTCTTCTCAAGTTGCTTCTCCAACCACTCAGGCACAGCAAACTTCCTCTTGGGTGAATCACGGCCACCCTCACCCGTCTTAGTCAAAGGAAAGACTTTTGCCTCCTCCTTCTGGGATTCTCCTCTTCTTTGGGAAACATCCTCCTCCTCGTCAGAGTCATGAACGAACACGAGGCGCTTGACGGGTAGCCCAGTGGATAGCTGCTGGATGGGACTTTCTTTTTTTGCTGCCTCTTCTTCTCTCTTCTCTTCAGTAGCCTCGGCCTTAAGGCCTGTGATAACATGGGCCTCAGCCTTGACTAGGTCCTTTGTCTGTTTCTCTTCTGGTGGCTACCCCTCTTCACCATGTGGTGACCCTTCTGCTTCCGTCCCCATGTCCTTCAACTGCTGTGCCATTTCCTCCTCAAGGTCCTCATCGAATGTCTAAATGATTTCCTTAGCACCCGAGCCACCCTCTTCATCTCCACTCTTAGAAGAGCTTGTTTCTTCTTCCTCATATACCACCCTGTCGATGGTTCAGTGCTCATATTCAGGGTGCTCATAATAGTCATCGACCTCCTCCTCGATAGACTTCGAGGCTTCCTGCTCTCGTTCCTCCAACTCTTTTGAAATTTGCATTGTGGCTTCCATATCTGGCGGCCCGGTTGGTGGTTGTGAAGGTTGAGCAGTTGCGAGGACTTGGGCGAGGGCTGCTTGGAGAGTTGGGTCCATTAGGATTTGGGAGAGCTCAGGGGGGAGACTTTGCATGTTCCTTGTAAGAGCCTCGGGCATAGTGGCAAGGGGAATAGGTGATGTTATTGTTGCCAGAGGAAGCAATGTGATTGGCGACATGGCAGTAGAGGAAGAAGGGGGAGTGGTCATGCCAAAAGAGGAGTCAATGATTATTACTGATTCGGCCGGAGGTGAAGGGGCAAGGTGGAAAGAAATGTCCACCGCCGGCGGGGAAGCGGCGACCGCAGCTAGGGAAGTGGGTGGTGCAATAGGAGGAGCAGAAAGAGCCAATGGAGGTCAGGCCCCTTCCGTACCTACTACTTATTTAAGCCTCTTGGGAGATGAACCTCCCGCTTCTCTCTTCGCTTACTCCTTGGAATCTGGGGACTGCACGGTCTTCGTTCCTTTCCTTTTCTGGGACCTGGTGACTGGAGGAGACTTGGAGGTCTCACCAGTCGACTTGGTGGCAGCGATGACCTCCGTGGCACTCGGCTCACTTTTGAGCCCTTCATAGGTTAGGACTACCCCTTGTCACTTTAGATGCACCACCTGCCCATTGACCCATTCCTTAGTATGAGTTATGATTGGCTGGGTGATGGTGTTTAGGTCATCAACCTCCTGTTCATCCCAATCAATGGAGGGTATTTCCAGGTTGGCGACTACAGGGTACCTTGGGTGCATAATGGTGGACTCGTCCTCCTTGACTTGGTCCTGTATCGGGAATGATTGCACCCTCCTTAGGAATAGTGTCGTCATGTGCATATAGTGCCTTGCACGCACCTCTTTGTCATCCTGATAGTTGGCCCAGAAATATTCAATGTGGTATTGATAGGCATATGCTAGCCCTAGTGCTTTTCTGACGTGGCCGTGTGGGTCCATCCGTGGGCGAGCTATGTACCAGTCGAAATGGTAGTCCTTCAGCTCTTTCTCAGAGTTACTGGTGCACTGTGATGTCTACAATTGATACATGCCCTGGCCAAGGGTCATGGGATAGGAGATCCCTGCTACGTGCTTGTTGCTGAAGATTGCTTGGATGTGCTGGAGCTGCCGAGAAAGCTCCAGGAGGATGATCCTGTCATTTGGGTACTAGGGCAATCTATTTGGCCTTTCTGTGAAACCCTGGGCCTAGATGTACGTAAACTTTGGGAACTGGATGAATAGGAAAGCATATTGCTTTAGGAGTGCCCGGGTGCTGTGGGAGACCCTCTTCTCAAAGTCCCTAGTGATCAATCTGATGATGTGGCCTATGAAGGCATCATTGACTCTACAATACTCCTTGAAATTATTGTATTGGAGCTGCAGGTATTTGTCATAGGCTTTAAGCCCTCGCTTCTGCCCCTGATCAGGCGCTACGAATAGCCCACTGTACTGCCTTTGATCCACCAGGGAGTAGACGAGGTAGGAGGTCATGTAGAATTTAGAACTCTTCTTCACATTGACAAACTACTCGTGGAAGCAGTCGCTAATGATGCCTCCCCAGTAGAATGAGACCTTGGTTGTAACGTCCTCATTTCCCTGCAGGATTTGTTCAATATAGTATGCCATCCACTCTTGGAAGAAGGCAGCTGTTGGAAGACCCATTACCCTACTCAACAAGGTTACCAAGTCATGTTAATCTTCGTGGAAATCGCTACAGAAGAGTTCCTAGGGAACCTTCGCAGTGCTACCCCATTTTTCCTTAAGTCAATGGAGGTTGATTGACTTCTTGCACCCTGATGGATTAGCATCCCATGTCGCCTGACATTCCTCTAATGTGGGGACCTCCATCTATTGGAACGTGGGAATGTGGAATGTCTTTGTGATCCCCTCTGGTGACATGTCTGCAAGGATATTCCCCTCCTTATCCACAATCGTTCTGGTATCGGTCTGATAGGCTTCTCGGCAAGCCATTACTAATTGGGGCGCCACGAGAGATGGAGGGAAACTGGCAGCCTTGGCTATTCCACTCTGCCGTATTAATCTGGTGTTCTTTGTTGTCAGGTTGACCCTGACCCTCTGAGTGAATTCATCAATGTTCACCTGGCCAATATTAGTATCTGAAATCTCCTTCCAGTCGGTTGTGACCTTTGAGTGGAGTGGCTCGCCCTGGAACTGATACTTCATTTGATCCTTGTGCTCCTTTCCCCGAGGGGTCCTTCCTGACTTCTTACCCTTGTCCTTCTCGATGGATGCCCTTGAAGTTCCTGCTCCTGATTCCATATATTCTGCAAGCAAGGGCAAAGTCAACACAATAAAATATCAAAATCGTTCATGTTAGTCCGTATTTTGAAAATAACATCTAAATAATCAATCAAGTATATCATAAATATTATCTCTAGATGTTATTGATCTCCGTTTCAGGGCATTTGGACAATCCGGGCCTGGAGAGCCGAACTTCCCTGGTAGGAATGCTTTTTGGAAGGGAAAACATAGCCGAAAGCTCCCAGAGACCGTCCTTGGCCAAATTTTAATATTTCGAGAAGCTCATGATAAAAAGGGCCAAAAATTAGCATGTGGGTCGAGGTTAGATTTCAGATTTGGGTTCGTTAGGATCGATCTAGGAGGATTCAGAGGTTTCAAGCCGAAAAGCTGCCAGGAAATGGCAGTTGGTGATGGTGGACAGTAGAAGGAAACCCGGAGGTGGAAGCCCAGGGTCCGAGGCCCAGAGGGCGAAAGGACGACCGACATTAAGTCAATTTACTTCGAAGGCTCAGGCCGGCGAGGTCGGGAAGGCATTTGAATTTTGCCATGGAGGACGAAAAACATCGGACGGAAGTCCAGGAGGGGAAGTCCGGCGACAATTGGCAGGGTGGAGCCCAGAGGCCAGGATGCTGAGTGGAGATTTTCATTAGAAATGGCGGGCGAGGAAAGGAATCCTAAAATGTGGGGCCTGGCGAGCAGACGGCCATTCAAATTTTGGCGAGACCCCACGGTAGACGGCAGCTCAGGGTCCGGTGATTGGGCGGACAGGGCGAAGATTCTGATGGCATGCGATTTGATGGACTTCTGAGGACGGAAGTCTGGGAGCCGGGGCCCGGGGAGCGGGTTGGACGCGGATGCAAAAATGCAGGAAAATGGCGGAGCGGAAGGTGGGGCCCGGAGCCCGGAAGGCATCAATGGGATTTCCCCGACGGTGGGAGAGCAGCGGACTTTTGGGAATAGAAGTCTGGGCACTGGGGCCCGAGAGGAGCATCAGACGTGGTCGTAAAAATAAAGTGACAATCAGCGGAACAAAGGTCGGGGTTCGGGGGTCGGACGACATCGATGGGATCACCGAAAGACTTCGCCGTGGGGAATGGCAGAAAATGGAGCTGGGAGACCTGACGTCCGGAGCCTGAAGACAAAAATGGCGCAATAATTCTCATCGCCAAAGGTCAAAGGCGGAAGCGAAGGCGGAACCCGGAAGGCGGGACGCCGAAGGATGCCTGCCGTTTGAAGAAGACAAACCATCCAAGGAACTCTAGAGATGGAACTCGAGGGTTCCAGGCCTGGGATGACCAAAGGGCACATGCTCGATTTCCAAGTTTAGGCGGTGAGGGACATGCCGGGGTCCGGAGGCCGGGAGGCGGGGGCAGCTTTGCAGTTTAAGCGCGGCGAAAGGCAAACGGAAGCCTGAGCTAAGAAACCCGAAGAACCAGGCCTGGAGAGGAGGATTGCCATCGGTGGATGCTTGAAGTTTGTATTTGGACGGTGAAGGATGGCTTCGGGCCTGGGACAAACGTTTACCCTGCGCGAAGAACTGCTGCGGCAGGGAGAAGTCCCGAATCGACGGCAAGGGCATTTCTAAAGGTTTTTCTTGGTTTCTACCACATGGGTTTGGTGCATAATTTAGTTTTCTATTGTATTACAAACCCCTATCAATTATTTAATTCATTTAATCCCTCAAAATGATGAAACAGAGCTTAGGAATGGCAGGTGGGTGGCCTACCTTGAATACGCTAAGTGGCGAGACGTGGGATCCACCTACGTTGATTGAAGTGATGCTTAGGTTGACGATCGAGACGTTTGTCGAAGGCTGTGGGCTCCAGATGACTCCTCCAATTCACTCCAATCCTGATTATGAAAATGACTTGGGCGGGTTAGGAATTTTATACCCCAACCGCCATTGATACCTGCATTAATTGCCTGTA
Source organism: Sequoia sempervirens (assembly GCA_007258455.2). Lineage (NCBI taxonomy): Eukaryota > Viridiplantae > Streptophyta > Pinopsida > Cupressales > Cupressaceae > Sequoia > Sequoia sempervirens. The sequence goes on along the minus strand of VDFB02353493.1, from coordinate 313,292,373 downwards.
CGACCGTGGGAAAATGTTGGTGGAATTTGAAACTTGGTCGGCGGTGGCGGTGGCGGGAACTCCAGGACCCGGCAGTCGGGAAGACGCGGTGTGATGGCCGCCTTAAGATTTTCGCTAACTTTGAACAACGATGGCGGGGAGCTTCCTGGGGCTCGGAGGGTGGGACTTTGCCAGGGATCCGCTGTCGGGGACGGCGGAACCGTCACAGAATTCTGGAAATGGAATTCCGGACGGCCGGGCCTGGAAGAGTCCACGGTAGACAGGCCACGGTGAAGACCTCTGATGGAGATAAGGCAGGCGGGGTTCAAGGAGCAGGACACCATGGGAGGCTCGCCGTCGTGAATGGCGAGACCAAGGCGGAACCCTAGAAGGAGACTTTCGGGGTCCGGGGCCCGGAGGGGTAGGCGCCACCCCTAAAAATTTCAGCAAGTTTCGACAGAGGGCGGCGGGATGGACCCCAAGGTCCGGAAAGATGCCCGGTGAACGCCACAAGGGATGGAATTTCCAGAGGGGAAACCCGAAGAGGGAACCCCGGACACCCGGGCCTGGAAGGGCCCGGGGCCGTTTTCAGGGCCAAAATGCCAGAGGGATTCCCCGAGGCCCCAGAAGGCAACAAAAGCCAAAATCAGAGGCATGATCGATTTATGATGGAACTTTGGGGCAACATCGACCATCGAAAACATAAAAAACATTAAAAAAAAAGAGGGGCACGCAAAACGAGACAACCCCCAATGACCCAACAAGGCGAAAGAAAAGAGGGTCCCCGTTTCGAATGGGGCATGTGTGCTAAGGGCATAACATTTCCTTGTTTTGTTTCCTCCTTGGATTGGAGAGGTTATGTTGTCTAATTACCTATTGTGGTATTGTACTTTGTGTGTTGTCGATAGGAGAGTGGCTCTTTGTGGGGGTCCGGCACACAAAGGGGCACTAGGGTAACTCACCTAGAGTTTAACTAAGTGATAATCTAAAAGAATTAATGGGGATCTTTCACACTAATAAAGATAAAGAATGTCTCTCTTGTGAAGCAAGTGAATGATAAGGCTCGAGATGAGATGGGATGCATAGTTTTGCGTGAGGGTCTAATGCCCGGTAGAGGCAAGCCAGGGTAACCTAGGATGGGGGTCCAGTAGCCTAGGAAGGTTGAGCCAGGGTAACTCATGGCAATTTATGCATGACACTCTTCCTATGTCAACAGTCATTCAGTTATTGTGTGATGTACATGATCGTTGTTCTCTGGAAGCATTGTAACCTCGTGTTAAGTGATATTGTGATTGTAGCTGTTTAGTGATGTTGTGATTGTAGTTGTTAAGTGATATTGTGATGGTTGTTGTTTCAGTTCAGTTATGTTTTAGCCTGTGTCTAGTGGTAGATGGTCTTGTGTAGGAATTCCTTGTTACTATCTCCTAGCACGGAGGGAGTGGGACCTTTTGGATTCCATGTGGTCGGGTGGTGTGCATCTTAATCCGTTGGTTCTTCTTCTTGTTCGTGTGGTCGAGATTTCCAGATGGAGAGCTCGCGGGAATCAGTTTCTTCTCATGCCTTGTTCTCTCGGTACTTATTGTATTTTTTTACCCCTCATTTGTTATCGAGGCAAAATTTGTAATATGTTATCATATTTGTTGGATTTACCTCATTCAGGAAATGAGTATTGTAATCTTATTGTAAACATGTTGTAAGCTATATTGTTTGGAATCATGTGGCACTTCATATTCTTGGATGTAAATTTATTATGAATGGAATGTATGTGAACTTTAATTGTTAAGTAATTATATGATATGGTTTTAATTCATGTTTTGTGTTTGGTTTAAGTAACATAGTCTCGCAACCTTAGGGGATTAGCTGACAATGGTTAGTGAACTTGTATGTTAATTGTTTTAACTTACATGCTAATTGTTCTTATTAAAAAAATAAAAATTAGTTCGTTAGTTTAGTAAATTGCAACTTTCCCTAGGGTTGGATGGCGGGGCGTTACACAGTTCGCACATAGTACAACACTCAAATGAGGCATATGCAAAATAAAACACATGGGTACATGAGGAGGAGGTGTTTCGTTAGCTTGAAAAAAATGTAAAAGAAAACACAGTCAATTATGAGGACGAATACCACAATTGCGGCCACCATGAACATCAGGCTTTTCAAGATTTTAATAACTTATGCATATTTTGATTATTTTGATTGAAACAATAGTGGTAAGTGGATTATTTAAATTGAAACATTTGTCAAGTACTTGGACTGTCAGAAACCTCAGATATTTGGAAAAGAGAATCGGTGAAGTCAAATCCTTGAGCTGTGAACCTTCTTACATGCATTCAAATCCTCTGAAGTCTAAACCACCAGAGTTATGAGTTGTTGGCATAGTGGGAATGTCTCTACAAATAATTTATGTTTGATAGCATAGCTTTACAGAGATACAGATATAATGAAATTTATTGTGATGTTAAGTTAATAAAAGCGATAATAATATGGTGCACACATTGCTCTATCTATTTACCACTGTGATGCGTGATCTTTCAGTAAGTAATATCATCACTGTGAGTGAAAAAACATTGTTATTGCTGTGAACAAAATAAGTATAGAAACAAAAGGATTGAATTGAAGGGGCCGATAAATGAATAAACAAAACATAGCCTAAGAAGATTTGAAGAAATGTCACTTCAAGCTGCACGTGCACTCAAATTTAATGCCAGTCATCTTAGAAAAGTTAATTTTCTCGCAGTTTAGCCTTCTGTGGTACTCTTCTGACTCAATACTCAAATCCATCTTCCTTGCCTCTCTATTGTGCTATGCAGATAAATGTGTACATTCTTCATTCTGAACCCACGATAATGGATGCTACCTAATCCCCAAAAATATAGCAATATGCTTCTTCCCATAATTCCTAAAGTTTCCCACAACTTACACAACAAGTAAACTCTATTATTATTATAGAGGGTGCAACCTATGCATAACTACAACCTAAACATAAAGTTTCAATGATGCTGTTAAAAGGATGTTTATTAAATTGAAAATTATGGCCAAGATCCTAATAATGAACATACCGCATTTAACAATTTCCAGATATAAGGCAACAACATCGAATTTCTTTCTTAAATCATTTTAGAGATATAAGACAGTGGCACCCAGTCTTCTTGTTGTATATCTGCCAAGCGACCTCCAATTGTTAGGATCCTTCAAGTTGTTCAATCCACCAAAATGTGGACACCCTTTCTACTTCGTATTTCTTAATGCGCTAATACTGAGCATTTATCATATTGAAAAGGGTTATCTATGCGCGTTCTTTTCCTTTATATATCTGTTAATCATAAACTGTTGAAATCTATTAGTGATCACAAAATAATGCATTAAATGGAATTTAAATGAAAATATCTCTGCCACAATGTCCAAGATAAGTACTAAGTAAAGTCTAATGAAACAACATGCCAAAGTTGTAGAATATTCTATGTCAAGCTAGGAGAAGGCTCAAAAATGAAATACTAGCTTCAAAGCAACAGGTTGAGTCTCTAACACAGCAAAATATTGTTCTTGAAGAATGAGTAACCCATTTTGATGGTGCTCTAAAAGAGTGCATGTGGCAACCCAACCACTTAAGAGAAGAGTAGGAGCATAAAATTCATGGGGTCATTTTTAACAAGACCAAAGAATGTGATAGATTCAAACTTGAGGCTAAATTAGTGGTTTTTTGAACATCTTCTTCAGGAAAGTGTGGATAATACTGCACTATCCAGATCTTTATAGGAATGGTCATTATCATTGGCATAATTAAATCAAGCTAGATCTCAAGTTGAAGCTGAGGTCAAAGTGCTCTAGATAAATATCGAGTCATATCACAATAAAAATTCCTCCTTCAAATATGAACTTAACATGCTTACCAAGGAACTTTTGATTCATAGTCAAGAAAGAAATATGAGCTTGAAAAGTGCAGAGGTAGCTAACAAGCAGTAATTGGAAATTGTGAAATCTTCTGGTTTATATCTTTCAACTTCATATGATTCTAGCTATGATGATTCTTAAGAACAAAGTCGAAAAGAGTCTAAACTTCTAATTGCCACCTTTTCACCATGAAAGAGGAACAAAAAATGCTAAAAGAGGTCTTTTCAAAGTGTAATAGTGAGCTTCAAGCTTCAAGAATGATATGTTCCAGGACAGCTAGTAAACTTTCAATCACAGGGAAACAATTAGAAGGTTTAAACAATGTTCAGTAAACAAGAAAAACCTGTAGTTGAATTGTGTGTGGATCAAATTATGTCAAAAAGAATATCTACCACAAAGTTAAATTGAACACACAACATGCAGGAAATGCTATCTTACTTATTTACAAATAATTTTTCCCTTCTATTGCCATTTTGTGGATGTGAAAATCTGCAAATGGCTAAAATCCTAAAACACAAAGCATGATTAGTATTTTAAAACAAAGCAAATAGTCAACATCCCTATGAAATAACTCAGCATGCCTCATAATGCAATCAAAACAACAAAGGATTAGATAAACTAATTGAAAGCATATAATAAAACATGAAGTAAATCATATCTCATAGTGGATTGGTGTCTCTATGGAAAGAAGCCCTTTCCCAATCCTTGCTAAGCTAAATGATGAAAATGATATGAAATGCTATGAAGATGATATGGATTCAAATGACAATAATGTATTTGTGCATAAGATTGTGGAGGATTAAATCAATGAAGATAGTCTCTATTTATAGAATAGAATGATAGAAGAATGCCAAACATGGAGGATGTGGGACTAAAAATCCACCAATGACAAGGTGCCACTTGTCATCATGTGAGAGGTTGAGGAATGAGCACATTTTGGTCAATGTGCCAAAGAGGGGGAGATTTAAAATTTGAATTTGATGACAAGATGAGTTAAATGTTGAGTTTGACTTTTGCAAGAGACATGTAAGAGACATGTAAGACCTCTTAAATGCTTTTTTGGATGTACATGTCAATTTGGATTTGAATTCAAACCTAAGGGAATATTCCATTTTTATTTTGTGTTGAGAGAAAATGGAGAATTAATAAATCAATTAATTGATTTATTTGTGCAAGTGGGAAAAGCTAGAGGATGTGATGGGTGATTAGGATTAGCATTAATCATGTATTTGATTAATTAAGATGATGTTAGGTGATTTTGACTTTTGACTTAGATACTTGGATTTATTTAAATCAAAAGGGAGGAAATTGATGCACTATCCATTTAATTAAATACATTTGATTTAATTAAATGAAGAGACTTTAGGAGATAATTAAATAACCTTGATTTATTTAATTGACATGAGAATATGAGTTAGTTAAATATGTGTGATGTCAATTTCACGTGTCTACACCAGCAACACCCTATGGAAATTAACATAAACTGTATATCATTACATTCCAATATATACTTTTTGTGTCTATATATATTTGCATAATAGATTCCTACAAATACAGTGAGGGCATGCAATTCCTATATATGTTCTTGTAAAACAAGATGTGCACTAATATTTGTAAAAAAAATCATTGATTTTGCAATGATTGGGCCATGCAAAAAACACAAAATAAGCTCCAACCATCTTCACAAAAATTCCACAATAGATAATTGCACTTGCATGTTCACAGAATCTTGCCCTCCTCATTCACACTTCTAATAGAGGGTAAAACCACATAACCAAACCCAACAATGCCTTGTTGAAAATTGTGTAGACATTCTCTATGTTATTTGAGGATTTTAATGGCAGGTGTCACTTATAGCCATTTCCATTACATGGAAACCATTCAACAATCAAAATCTAACACTGCAAACCCATTCAAAACCTTCACCACAAAATGTGAACCATAAATGAAAAGTTGTATTGGTTTTGACAGTGACACAGATGAAAAACCCACAAAAACACAACAATTCACAGTAACAATGCAACACAAAAAACAAAAAATATTGCCTTCCATCCATCATGGCTACACGGAGACCATAAATGAAACAATATACCCTAAGCTAGAGAACAAGAATCAATAATGGCCTATGGAAAATAACATAAACTATTTTCCAAACTATATTGATTTCAATAGTTTCCCAAATGAGAAAACCCACGAAACATAACAATTCATAGTAACAATCCAACAAAAATATATATATGTATATTTCTTTCCAACCATCGCGGCTACACTGAGTTGATAAATGGAACAATATACCCTAAGCTAGAGAACTACAATGAACAATGGCCTATGGAAAATAACATCAACTGCTTTGAAACTATGTTACTTTTAACAATGACCCAAATGGAAAAGCCCACAAAACACAAGAATTCATAGTAGCAATCCAACACAAAAACAAACAATGTTGCCTTCGAACCATCGTGGTTGCATGGAGAGTGAAAATGAAACAATATACCATTAGCTAGAGAACAACAATGAACAATGGCCTTTGGAAAATAACATGAACTATTTTTTAAATACTCTAGAAATGGTTTTCCCAATATGCACCTCCACCAACACCTCTACCCACTTGCTTGAAATGCACCTCTTCCCACTTTCCAAAACTAGTACAATAGTCTAGGTAATGGCACTATCAATCATAGTGATGTATAATGTTTAACCCCTATGCATAGATATGTATGTATATCATAACAGATGTAAACAACATTGATTCCATAAGACATTGGTGATTGTTGTTCTCTAGGTTAGGGTATACTATTTCATTTTCGATAAGATGTTGTTGAATAGGCTATACTATTTTATTTTTGAAAAGGTGCTCTAGCAAGAAGCAAACAAAATTAGATTTTTGTTGGATATAAAGAAGAAAGCACATCGAAATGTTGACACATCTAGAAACTAAAACCATTTCTTCGTAGCATATAGGCTGCTCCCAAATGGCTAGCAAAGAAAAAAAGGTGAAGGGCAGATAAATAGCTCAAATATTCATAAGTTATATGCATAACCTCAAAGATACATGTAGAAACTGCATATATAGATATGCACACTCACAACTTAAATAAAATAATATTACTTTCAACAGCAACCTAGTAAATTATATTTTTCAATAGCATCTTATTAGAAAGGAAACAATATAGCCAGATCTATAGACCAACAATTGACAATGCCTTATGGACAACATCATAAATTCTATAACATTTACTATTGGATTGTGAATGAAATATGAAACAATATAGTGAGAGTTGAAGTCATAAAACAATTTATGGTATTTTCCTAACTTCAAAGAGCTTTTCAACACATTAGATGTGGCAAGCAATGTTTCTTATTATGCTTAACATTAAGCCTATTATTGAAGAATTCCCCTTGAGTAAAAAACAAATAACAACTATCCTAGCAAAACAATAAATAGGGGGATGAGTTTATATGAATGTTGTCTACATCTTATTTTTCACACATACATATTTGCACACAGGAAAAGAACAATGAAAGGAAAAAAAAGAAACATATACTTTAGTGTTTTTCTACACAAATACAAATGCATTATAGACACATTTGTCTACACACAATTGTATCAAGATGTTGTATTCACTAAGAACATTGAATTGCATGCATACATGATTCTGTATATGGGTATGTGTAGGATCATCATGGAAAAAACAAGCCCTTAAGTGGCGAAAAATTCATAAAAATAAGAGTTAGGCAACTTGATGTAAAAATTTGAATAAGTTATCTATATTATTTTAAAAATATGTAAGAATAGAATATGTAGAAAATTGAATGTAGTTTCTAAACTACTTAGGTTTATTTATAAAAAAATAAAAATCTATTTGGTGAAAATTTGAAATTTCAATGCAGTAGTACTTAAATTTCAGGGAAAAAATAAGAAGTAGGTGTTTGTGTAACCACCCTAACCACAATAAAATGATAATATATTTTTATAAAAATTTAGATATAAGTAGAGGACTCATGTCCGGATGTGATGCATATTTTTTGTAATTTTTTTCTAAGTAAATAATTAATTATGATTTTTTTATTACAACTTTTAAAAAATATTAAAAATTGTATGTCTAACCACCTTAACTTGGTCAAAAATTCATGAAATTCATTTTTTTTAATCTTATAGTATGTGAAGCATAAAATGTGATGCATGTTTCAAATTCAAAAAATGTGATACCATTTGAAAGCTATAGATGTTTTTCAATCAGCCTATCAATCAAGACTTTAGTCATAATTCAAATAGAAAATTAATAATAATTATTTATTTAATTCAAAGTAAAACATAATTTGTACTAGTGGAAATTTTAGAATCTCCTTTAAAAAACCTTTTCGTTTCATCAATTTTGGGTTAAAACAAAAGTCATCAGCCACATACCCTACACATACCCATCATATCACCACTTTTTGGCCCATCATGATCCTACACATACCCATATGTATATGTAGATGTATACATGCATACAACCATGTCCACAAGTATATATAAGAACAATTGGAAATATAAAGGGTTTTTCCAAATTCCACCTCTTCCTACTTGGTTCAAGTGTACCTCTTCTCATTTGCTTTCTACACATAGGGGAAATAAAATGAGTGGAAATGATAGTCAAGAATTCCTTTTAGATAACAACATAAACTCTATAAAATTTACTATTAAATTATTATGAATAAAAAATGAAACAATATAGCAAAAGTTAGAGAAAAACAATTAGCATTGCGTTATGGAAAACAACATAGACTATTTTATTACGTTGCAACTATTGGCACAGAACAAAAGCCATGTATGAAACAATATTAAATTTTCCTGTGTGTAGATATGTATGTATGTCAAAGTAGATGTAAAAAATGTACATATGTATTATTCCCAATGTTTATTATTTTGTGAAAATAGTTGTGATTTTCTTGAACCTTGACAAGGCATTCTTCAAATGATATACTGTATATTAACTGTTATATAGAACATTGAAGAATTTTTCCTAATTATTTCTTTTCCCTCGTATTGTTGATGTCTCTAAGAAAAAAATTGAGAGATTAAAAAAAATGGAACAAAAAATTGGAATAACAAATTATATATTAAGTATTATATGAATCATTGAACTCTTTATTTTTATTAATCCTTTGTTGTCATATTTTTAATGCCTATGCAAAAAAATTGAGAGCTCATGTTGTGTTTTGAAGTCATTGACCTTGTAGTGAGTCGTTGGTCTTGTAGCTCTCAGCTTTTGAAAGAGCAGCCCGAGCAATTTCAGTGGACTCTCGCTCTACCTAGGTTGACAAACAATCCTCAAGCACCAGTCTTGTAAGTTTGTTTCTTGTTTTGTCTTTTTTGCTCACAATTAAATTGACACTTTTCTAGGTTCACCAAGCGAACTGTGAATATGCTTCATTTGAATTAATAGTTGTTATGATATATATTCTAACTAATTTATATTCAAACTCTTTATCTTTGTTTTTCCTTTCTATTTGTTGGCCATTTGGGAGTGACCTATGTCTTAGAGGAAAAAATGTTACAGTTTTCAAATGTGTCAATATTATTGTTTGCTTCTAGACTTCTGTCACAACCATGAGTATCTCCTTGCTTTCGCTTTGCTGAGTTAAACTTCCTTGTTGGATACAAATGTAAATCCAGCCTTGACAGCACGCGATACGATCTATTGATGTTGGAGATGCTATCACATCTTCGATTCTCTAGCTAATGTTTTTTCAAAAAATAGGAGGAGATCAAAGCCTGGTTGACTAGTAGAAAGTCATCCTTTCTGATGGAACCCACAAGCAAACAAGGACTTTCCCTACAAAATACAATGACCTTTTGTTTACAAGGGCATTGAAAATAGGTTCCATCTTGTGCTTGAAAAACTATTTGTGTAGAAAGTTGTGGAAATCAAGGTTACATATTGTTCTACACTCTTGTACTTGTATTTGTATGCTTTCTTGTTTGTGGGGACCACCTTTTTAAGTATTTGATGTTTGTTTGGTTCTAGGGTGATTGTCATATTGTCCTTAGATGTCAAAATGTCAAATTGCCCACTAATTGGAAAACCTAGATATTTGTTTAGATACTAAGAAGAACAAATAGTTTGTTGTGAGTAACCCTCCCCATCCAAATGAGCCTCAACATTTGGGATTAATACATCCCCAAGACAACATGATGCTCTTATAAATATCAGCCCTGTTAAAGGACTAAATGTTTACCAAACCAAATGGACAATAAAAGATTAGGTAACAACAAAAAGGGATATGCACCATTACAACAAACAGGGGTGTGTGGTCCAAGTATTCAGCTTTCACATTATTGGCAATGGGGTATGTGCAAGATCATCATGGAAAAAATAGGCCCTTAAGTGGCAAAAAATTTAGAAAAATTAGAGTTAGGCAACTTGACGTAAAAATTTGAATAAATTATCTATATTATTTCAAAAATATATAAGAATACAATTTGTAGCAAATTGAATGTAGTTTCTAAACTACTAGGCTTATTTTTAAAAAATATATCTATTTGGTGAAAATTTGAAATTTTAATGTAGTAGTACTTAAATTTTAGGGAAAAAATAAGTAGGTTTCTGTCTAACCACCCTAACCACAATAAAGTGATAATATTTTAGATATAAGTAGAGGACCCATGTCCCAATGTGATGCATATTTTTTTATAATTTTTTTCCAAGTAAATAATTACTTATGAATTATCTGTTAAAACTTTAAAAAAATATAAAAAATCGTATGTCTAACCACCTTAACTTGGTCAAAACTTCATGAAATTAATTTTTTATTTTTTAATGCTATAGTATGTGAAGCATAGAATGTGATGCATATTTCAGATTCAAAAAATGTGATACCATTTGAAAGCTCTATAGATGTTTTTCAATCAACCTATCAATCAAGACTTTATTTGTAATTCAAATAGAAAATGAATAATAATAATTTATTAAATTCAAAGTAAAACATAATTTATATTGGTGGAAATCTAAGAATCTCCTTTAAAAACCCTTTTCGTTTCATCAATTTTGAGCAAAAAAAAGTCATCAGCCACATACCCTACACATACCCATCATATTGCCACTTTTTGGCCTATCATGATCCTGCACATACCTAGTGAGGGAACATAAATACAAATCACTTGATTTAATGACATAGAAAAATTGCATTATGATAGGGTTGAGGTGGGTCATACTTATTATGTGTCAAAAGGCTCAGTGAGACAAGCAAATAGGAAATTTAATAAGTTAAACAGCCAGATGGAAATCATTTTGGATCAAAATTCAATGTTGAAATGTTGTGACGATGAGGTTGTTGTGCTAGAGAAAGTATTTAAATTCATCCCAATAAATGAAATTGCAAATGGAGCAATAACAGATTGATTGATATTATTGGGACTGTGGTGCATGTAGGAATGGTATCGACTATACAAAGAAAGGATCAGTCACGAACAATTCACAAGATTGTTAAACTTAATTAGTCATCATTTTCAATTGATGTTAATTTGTAGGGTTCAAAATGGGAAGCAAAGGGTGATGAGTTGGAAAGGTTGTACGCCATTGGTTTTGTTGTTATCCTTGTTAAAAATGTGCATGTTGGGTATTTCAATGGACCGATTGTGAACACAACTACAGGGACTCTTCTATATATAAATCCTAACATACCAAAAGCACAACCCTTGATCCAATGAGGACATATTGATCGACCAGCCATTGAGCCCTCATGGATATTGCCTCAAAAGGTTGCTTTGGAAAATAGGAGAGTCACTATTGCATATATATTGGATCACTACCTTAGCTTGCCAGAAACTTTGCAGGCTACTATCAAGGCAACATTAAAATATATTAAAACTGATGCATTATGTTACACTGCATTTCCCTTGTAGGCCAATGGCAGAAAATGCAAGAAAAGGTGTGAAGAGTCTGAGAAAATATGTGGTTCAACCCTAAATTCTAGACAACAATAATTGATTGCAAATTTCAATATTTATTGTAGCTTTCGATATTTATCGTAGCTAAAGATGGAAGACCACACAAGTGAGATTTGGGCCACTGCTTTTGATGAGGCTACAACAAGCTTATTGTAGATGTCAACAAAAGATTTTTACATGTTGTAATATGAATCATCTATTGTAATGACTGTTGAGTTTGTTATCAATGTTGTCACCTACACCTCATTTATTTTCACTATTCTTATTAAAACTTAGACCTATAATTCAGAAACAAGGCTTAAAACAACAATAGTCAAAGTTGCAAGAATTAACTTTGAAGCTGAGTGTAAGTTTTTGCTATCAGATTTGTCTGCTATTTCTCCTACCATGCAAGAGTCTCCAGAGATAGTTGTTGTACTACCTTGAATGCCAAAACAACCATGCCTAATTGTGACTTTGGATATTTGTTATAGTTTTTGTTGACTAGACATTTGTTTCCTTTTCTTTCTTTGTATTCATTGTCACATCAGAAGACCTTTCCTTTCTGCTACTATTTCTTTGTTGTTTGTTTAACTGGTTATATATTAAGACAATGAAGTGAAACTTATAATGTTTAACAAAAAAAGATACACTTGTTTTCTTTTCTATTCTTTATGTTGCTTATATTTTTGTTTCACTTTAAGTGTATGTTCCTAATTGTATTTTATGTTGTTTGGTTATATAGTTATGTCATCCTATTTAACAAATGTGTTAGTAGTTACAACTATTCTTATATATACTTGTGGACATGGTTGCATGCATGTATGAATTTACGTATGCATATACATAAATATATATGCATTTATTTCAAATTTCTCAGTGCATACAACTTTTTGATATAGATGTGTGTAGATATATGTGTTTATAATGGATATCTATGTGTATACACATGCATAGTTCAATATTTATAGGTATCTGTGAGTTGTTTTTAATAAATAAAAAATCTGATCTTGTTTTGAATGTTCTCAGTGCATACAATATCTTGATAGAGTTCTTTGTAGATATATGTGTCTATGAAGTATTTGTATGTGTGAGTGTGTATGTCTGTATATGCATCTAATGTTTCTTAAATGTTCTCCCTACTACTTTGCCATGTCTAATCATAATTTCATGTTGGATATGGATATCATATGGTTCTTGGCTATAATGTTTGTTGTGTATGTTGTGTAGCTCAATCTATAGGCCAACACAGAACAATGCCTTATTGAAAATAACCTAAACTACTCAATTACTTTAGTAAGTTTTAAATGCAAGGTATTATTGCAACCGTCGCCAATATATGGAGCCCATACATGAAACAATGTTTCCATGAAAATTTGTACTAAGTGATGTTTATTTCCGCTACCCAAGAAACATACACATATATGTGCATTTAAAATCATCTATATTTCTTTCACATGTATTGACAACTTTGGGTGTGCATATGTATGTATGTCATTTGCAAAAGTAGTCGTCACTATGGTGGCTCACAATCTTCATAGTAGGTAAGGCTATAGAACAATAGTCAACAATGCCTTGTGGAAAGTAACATAAACTGTTCAATTGCTTTGGTAACTTTAGAAATCTAAATATTATTGTGGCCATTGGAAGTGTATGGAAAGCATATATGAAACAATGTTGTTACTGGTCTATTTTATTGCTTTGCAACCATCGCCTCTATATGTAAATGATAAATGAAATAATATTTAATGCTTTTCAACGATTGCCTCTATATGGAAACTTTTATCCAATAGGATATATGTGTGAACTTTGGAAAAAAAAATTGTTCGCCTTCCCAGTTTTAAAGTTGTTGGGGAACAATCAAAAATGCATATATATGTGCATCTACTTCTGCATACATATATATTGGTGTACATTTTTTTCCACCTGCATCTTTATCTATTTCATGTGTTCAATGCATAGATAGGAATCTATTACTTCAAAATATATTGCCACAAAAAGTATGTGCTTCTTTTCTTGCATATCATTTTCCTTTTCATCTGTGCAAGTATGTACATATGTCAAATTAGATGTAGACAACATATACTCCTCCCTTTGTTTATTATTTTTGGAGGATATTTGTTATTGTTTTCCTCAAAATGGAATTCTTATAATAATAGGGTTTATATTAGGCCTTATAAGAAACATTGATATCACCATTCACCACAGTGGTGGGTAGTGTATGTTCTTGCTCAAGGGTTTGGTGAGAGCCTATCAGGCTCCATGACCCAATGGTAGGGTGGAGAGCAGGCCTTGTTTTGTTTTGTTCCATTTCACTTTCCCTATGTACAACAACAATCGACAAAAATTGCATCATGTTAACAAGTTTATTCCATTGCAAACATAGCCATATGATATTACCATTCCATCCTCTACCAAATGATGTTAATCTCTCAAATAATGCCAAGTGATGTTCATTTCCTTTGCTCCCAATGTGATTTCTATATTGACATGTCCATGTATGGCTATATATGTGTGTTGTCTACTTATAAAATTTAGCTCGCAGTAACAAACTAATTCAAAACCTTCACCACAAAATGCGAACCATAAATGAAACAATATTGGTTTCAACAGTAAGCTAGATAAAAAACCCACACAAAACACATGATATTAACTATTTTTCAACCATTCATAGAAAAAGTGGCCATAAATGAAACAATATAGCCTAAGGTGGAGAATTGCAATCATCACCAGAAAATGAAAGGCGTAAATGAAACAATATTGGTATCAACAATCACCCAAATGGGAAAACCCGCGAAGATAATTTTTTTCCCATCTTTCACATCACATCCAACAATCATCCCTATGTGTAGATATGTATGTATGTGAGCTCAGATGCAGCGAACATTCATATATACTCCTTCCTATGTTTATTCTTTTCATAAGGTAGTTTCTTTTTTTTGTATTTCTATACTTCAACTTCTCCACAAAAATTAATTGCTACTTGCTATCACGTAGCCTTCTCTCTATTCATTAAGAATTGTCGTGACATCTAACAAAAGAATGGGTACATATGTTTCAATTAATAGTTGCAGTTTTGTTGTTCGAGACCCGCATCATGCGTTTATTGAAATTGTTTTTGTCAACTGAAACATGTGGTACTTGTTCTTGTGTGAAGTAATTGTTTTAGGCTTAGTATTTTCAAGTTATTTTTGCAAAAATAATGGGGAGAATAATCCATAAAATGTGTCAAATTACATCTACCCACATATGTTTAAAACCTCAGGAAACATAGCGAATGTCTATGAAATTTTTGATAGGGAATTGTTGGGTCTCATTCTATTGCTATACCTACTATCAGAGCCATGAGTGAGGAGGGTAAGATTCTATGAGGGTGCTAGTTCAATCAAGCATTTTCCAACTTCTATGAAGGTGGTTGGAGGTTATTTTGTGTTTTTTGCATGGGGCGATCATTGCAAAAGAAAAAGAAAAGTGTCACCTATTATAATTTTTTTCCATATTTTTTTGCACGAAAGCCAGTGGGAAGATGTGTGTTTGAAGCAAGTAGAGAGAGGTGTATATCATAAAAACCCTTTGCAATATTGTTTCATTTGGGGTTTGTGCAAGCATTCGCTATGTTTTTCAAGGCTTTAAAAGACAACTATTAGTTAAAACCATCACCACTACATGGAAAGCATACAAAAATTAATGTTGATGTCATTCTATTGGCCCTCTCTATTGACACACCAAATACTTCTAATTCAAAAAAAAAATCCAAAACAGAAAACCACTTGTAAGAAACACCTGCCATTTCAAGCCTTGAAAAACATTGTTCCCACCTCTGACAGGGGTAGGCTTGTGTTAAGGCCCAAGTGAGGTTAGTCGTTGTGGAATTTATGTGAAGGTAGTTGGATGTTATTTTGTGTTCTTTGCATGGAGCGATGGTTGGAAAAGATCTACAAAATTTTCGGTTGTGATAATTATTTTCTCATTTCTTCCAGGCATGTTCATCTTGTATATAAAACTTGAAAATATTGTTTATCATTCCAAGAATGTCCCATAAAGTAAACATAGGGATTAGCATGTATCAATGGTGTTTGCATCTGCTATGACATACATACATATATATACATAGGGGAAGTACATTTTCCACCACTGCAAATAATCATGGCATCAATATTCCATATAACACTCAAAATATATAGCTTGGCATTCCAAAAAAGTGCCAACATGTATCAATCTTGTTTGCATCTGCTATGGCATACATCTGAACATGCACATTGCATTGTTCATCATTGTGGTCAATGGTTGCATCAATGTTCCATATAACAGTTAAAATATAGTTTATCATTGCAAGAATGTCTGAATAGAATAAACATACGCATTAGTATGTATCAATTTCTTTGCACCTATGATGACATAAATACATATTTGCACACAAGGGAAATCCATTGTCCATCACTCTGATCAATGGTTTCATCACGAAGACTTTTCTATTGCTTTACCAACCATCCCCCCATCCAAAAAACACAAAAAAAGTGATTTGTATTTTTGTCAGCTGGGTATGTGCAGGATCATCATGGAAAAACAAGGCCCTTAAGTGGCAAAAAATTCAAAAAAATCAGAGTTAGGCAACTTGACATACCAATTTGAATAAGTTATCTATATTATTTCAAAAATATGTAAGAATAGAATATGTAGCAAATTGAATGTAATTTCTAAACTACTAGGTTTATTTTTAAAAAATCTAGTTGGTGAAAATTTGAAATTTTAATGTATTTAAATTTCGGGGAAAAGAAGAAGTAGGTGTTTGTCTAACCACCCTAACCATAATAAAATGATAATATTTTTTTATAATATTTTAAATATAAGTAGAGGACTCATGTCCCGATGTGATGCATATTTTTTTGTAATTTTTTTCCAAGTAAATAATTAATTATGAATGTTTTACTACAACTTTTAAAAAATATAAAAACTCATATGTATGACCAACTTAACTTGGTCAAAACTTCATGAAATTCATTTTTTGTTTTTTAATCTTATAGTATGCGAAGCATAGAATGTGATGAATGTTTTAGATTCAAAAAATGTGAGACCATTTGAAACTTATAGATGTTTTTCAATCAGCCTATCAATTAGGACTTTAGTCATAATTCAAATAGAAAATAAATAATAATTATTTATTAAATTCGAAGTAAAGAATAATTTATATTGGTGGAAAGCTGAGAATTTACTTTAAAAACCCTTTTCGTTTCTATATCCACAACTAAATTCCTCACTTGAACTAGGTTCTTTAGCATTATGTGTAGATCCACCTTTCTATTTTAATAGATAATGTAGGATACATACCAACAATTACAATGCACTATGAATCAAACAAGAGTATCATCTCCAATAATTGTGTTCATTTCCATCATCATGAAATGTTTCTATTCTCTATGGTAAGTGTATTGATTATCCTTCCCTCTTCATTTCCATGCATATATAATCTCCACCATTTCTAAATTTACTTCCTTGTCATTTTTTATATGTGAGATGTAATTGTGGTATTACCTATTTTTCCCTTATAAATTATAGAACTATTTAAATTTTGTAATTTAGATATTTCTTACCAATAAAACATGTTTTCCTCACCAAAGTTCACATTTCCCTTCTATTTAGTTATATCCCAGTCAAACCATTTTAGATTGCAACTACATTCTATTTATATACAAGGTGTATAGATCTCCAAAAATGCTAAATAGCTTTATGATCGCAAGTTTACAAGGTTTATGGCCTTCACCTACATTCCATCTGTATACAGTGTAAGGCTATATATCTTTTATTTCATTTCTTATTTCACAACTCCATGTCAATTTATTAAAAATGTATAGCATTGATTTGAACTCAACCAATTTTCTCAGGTGCCAAAGCATTGATTTCACCATTTATCAAAGTGGTGGACAATTAATGTTTCTGCTCAGGGGTTTGGTGAGAGTCCATGAGGCTCCATGAGCCAATATGGTAGGATAGAGAGTAGGCCTTTTTTATTGTCATACTGCAATCCATTCCATACACAAGGTATGCCTACATTTTATTTGATTATTGTGTTCTACTACAACTGCATTGCATATTATTTGTTATAAATTGTACAAGTCTTTATATTTCCTAATTTATTTATTATCTACCAATGGCACGTTTTTATTGCACTAAAATTCACATTATCTTTTCATATTTTTAGAGCATACTCAACCCAAACAATCTTCCCTCACGGATGTTTTGATACCATTCAATCTTGTATAAAGTCGGTAGGGGCCAAAAAATTCCTTTCACCATTGATCACAATGGTGGAAAATTTGTTTTTTTGCTCGAGGTTTTGGTGAGAGTGCATGATGCTCCATGACCCAATATGGTAGGGTGGAGATCAGGCCTTCTTTTCTTGTTTTCATACTGCATTCCATCATATGCACAAGGTATGCCTATATTTTATTTATTTAATCCCTTCCATTACAGGTGCATTGCATATTATGTATTATAAATTATAGAACTCTTTATATCTCTTGATTGACATATTGTCTATCAATTACAAATGATCACTACACTAAACTTCACATTTTGTTGTTATTCTTGTAGAGCATACTCCATCCATAATGGGGATTTTGATGAAGTAATGTGTTATAAATGACCTTTCAGAATAATCATAGCGACTACAAAATTAGTCACAATGGTCAAATAAACAATTAGATCCTCATAGAATCTATATTAAGTGTAATAAGGAATATTCATTTCACCATTGATCAGAGTGGTGGACGATGTATGTTCTTGCTCGGGGATTCAGCGAGAGCCCATGAGGCTCCATGACCCAATATGGTAGGGTGGAGAGTAGGACTCATTTTTTCATGTTTCATTTTATATTTCCTATGTGTAGATCTCTATGTTTCTAACATTAGATTCAAACAAGATTCATATGTTTCATAGGTTGTATATTGAGTTTAATATTAAAGATTTCTTTGAACATTAATTACATTGAGACAAAAATTTCTACTTTTAAATCTTGTGTCCAAAAAATTTACATGTAATCTTTTGAGATACATTCCAATCACATGTAAAGTCAAATTCCCAAACAAAATGAAAAAATGTAGTTCAAAATTAACATAAAAAAGATTCCATGGATGCAATTATGTCTTTATTTTTATGGTTGTCCATCACTTATACAAATATACTTATTTGAAAATTAATAATATTATAAGCTTTCAGATAATTCTATTATGCTTGACATTAGCATACATACATATCTATACATAGGGGTAATAAGATATAAGAGTAGAAAATCAATGTTCCAACTAAAACTTACAATATATAGTGCTATTTGCTACGTGCAGATATTCGCGTAGCCTCTGCTCTCTCATTTTACATTCCAGCCATTTGTACTCCCCTCTACCTATTAGCTCAGCGTTGCATGTCACTATATGCAACTGCTAGTTAAATACATGAATAAAAATATCTATAAGAATATATAAAAGAATTTATCTATACATAGGGGTAATAAGATATAAGAGTAGAAAATCAATGTTCCAACTAAAACTTACAATATATAGTGCCATTTTCTACGTGCAGATATTCGCGTAGCCTCTGCTCTCTCATTTTACATTCCAGCCATTTGTACTCCCCTCTACCTATTAGCTCAGCATTGCATGTCACCATATGCAACTGCTAGTTAAATACAGGAATAAAAATATCTATAAGAATATATAAAAGAATAGGTATATATAAAAATATAAGGAATAAATAAATAAAAGAAGAAGTAAAAAAAAGGGAGATCAAAAAATTAAAGAACAAATATAAGAAAATAAGGATAAAAATTAAAAAATGAATATAGATTAAAAAATATATTTTTTTATAAAAATATCTATATAAATACATGTGTAGACACACACACACACAGACATATACAAGAAGAGATGAGAGAAAAGAGAAAAATATATATGAGAAAAGAGAAAACCCAAAAAAGAACAAAAGAGGAGACAACACAAAAGGAGCCAAAAGAGCATGTGACATACACAGAGCTTTTCAAAGGGCGAAGAGGGTAGGAAAATAGGGAAGAAATAAAAAATCTAAAAAGGAGGAGAGGAAGGGGGTAGCAACCAGACAAGAGAGACTAAGGCCCAGAAAGAAGAAAGAGAAAGAATGGAGGGGAGTGGCAGGGGGAAAAGATATGAGAAAGTAAAAACATAAGAATATATAAAAATGATGTTTATTAATTTTAGTTTTTTTATTTCTTTGCTTTCTATTATATACATTCTTATATTTCTTATTTATTTCTTATTTAATATGCTTGGAGGTTTCCCCTTTCTCAAGCAAGGAGATAGAAAACTAGGCAGCCTGAAGGAACAACTGAAAGCTATTAATCCACACTTGGAAGAAATGTGATAGTGAAGAGAAGAGTGGGTTAATAAAATTGTAAATATTAAGACACAAATTAAAAAGATTTCCACTGAAATTGATGGATACATTCAAGCTATTCCTTTTTCTATTAGTGTAGAGGAAAGTGATTTATAGAAAGCTAGAAAAATACAAGAGGCGACTCCAAATAAATAAAAGAGTAAAAAAACACATATAAAATAACATATATATACACATAAGAGAAAAAATAAATAAAAGAGAAAAAAAACATAAAAAGAATATATAATGAAATATATAAGAACATATAAATAAAATGATAAGAAACTACAAAAATAATTGGAAATATTAATCAATGTTCCATGGGGTTTCAAGGATAGGGATAGGGGGATGACAAGGGATGCGTTTCATGGATGTAGGGATGGGGGGTCTAAGTTTGAGGGTGAGTGATAGTGGCGAGGGGTGGTAAGGTGCTAAAATATATTTAGTCTAGTCATACATTACAAGGTGAACCCTCTTATAATCACCAGCATTTCACTGTCAAAAAATTGGAAAATTCACAGTCAACAATTCACCACGGGAAAATTCAGCACCATGATAAATTCATCTCAAGGAAAATTCACCACCAGAAATTCACGGCCACAAAAAATTATTCACACAATGGTGAATTGTTGGTGATGAGTTTTCCTTGAGGTGAATTTTTCATGGTAGTGAATTTCTTGCTAATGATGAATTTTCCTAGAGCCATAAAAGCATATTAAAGGCTTGTGAACTATGTAACTAAATACCTCAGCAAGATGTGTTTTTATGGACTAAAAATAGAAGGATTGATCATGATGGAAACTTTGGCACTATATGCAACAAGAAATCACAACATTACTTTTGTCATAAATAGTCCCAATAGGAGTCAAGTTTCTATTTGAACCACTAGGGTTTTTCTCTTGTCCAGAATTGTCCAGGGAAGGATCTAGCTTGGAAATCAACAACATTAGAAAAAGGTGTGTTGTACACCTTGCATAATGTATTTAATGTAATTATTCTTAGGGCCACTTTATGTTGCATGTAACATTGGGACATAGGTTAAGTTGCTAAAAATGTAATTATTTAATATTGGGGAAAATAAATAAATAAAGTACCCAATATTAAATAAGGGGACATGGTTTTGTAATCTCATTGTTTTAGTCACATTTTTTTGTGTAATACCACTTGGTGGTTTTGTGGCTAATGGATTTTTATTTTGATTCATGTTTAGAGGTTACTTGTTCCCCTTATGCAATGTATACAACAAGTGGGAGAATGTTAGAAAAAGTTGTGTTATACGCATTGCATAATGTATTTAATGTAATTATTCTTGGGGCCACTTTATGTTGCATGTAACTTTGGGAAATAAGTTATGTTGCTAAAAATGTAATTATTTAATAGTGGGGAAAATAAATAAATAAAGTACCCAATATTAAATAAGGGGACATGGTTTTGTAATCTCATTGTTTTAGTCACATGGTGGTTTTGTGGGAGCTTGTTTCTATAAAAGCAACCACAAGGGTAGTTGTTTAAGTTGGGAAGTTTGCATGTTAGCTCTTGTTCACATAAGTGAGGGTTTGAAGCATGGCATGGGATGTGTGGTTACATGCTTGTTCACATGGATTGCTTGGAGAGGATTTGATGCTTCAATGGTGTTCATGGAGACTCTGAAGATGTATTGTAATATTTATTGTTGAATAATACATGAGAGATGGATTCCTTTGGAGGTTGGTTTTTTCCTTCTTAAGGGTTTTCCTAGGGTATATATTGTGCCATATTTTCATTGGTTTGTTGTCTATTCTCTTTAATGTGGATTTTGAATACTTAGTTGCATAGATTTCTCTTTTGGATTATGTGGAAATTGTCTTTAAATGATCTCTTGGAACAAAATGGACCTCGTGGTTGGATCCAAGATGGCCAAGAGATGAATTTTGATATATAACACGACCTATTTTTGCTTACAGTTGAAGAAAAATGCAAAAAAAATTAGGCAATATGGTCGTATGACCATCTCAATCCGCAAAATAAAAATAATAATAATACTGTCTCTATCAAAAAAGAAAATTGCCTTGCAAAATGAAAAATTAAAAAAAAACTAAGCTAAAATCATGTGGAGGGGCCGAAATGTTTATATGAAAAATATTTTAGAAAAATCATATATATAAGTGTTTGTGGGGAGGGATCGAACCCTACCCCCACCTGTCATCGTACTTGCAAGTTTGTAGGTGGCCTGCCGATGGTAGGTATGGCCCTATCATTCTGGTAGGTAACAAGTACCACTGGCAGACATGTAGGCAAGCCCTGCTGCTGCTGCCCCATGTGGGCTTTAAAATAAAAACTTCTAATTATTTTTTATTTGCCGATAAAAATTTCCAAAGACACGATAAAGTTTTTTAAAGAAAATAAATTTAAATGGATTTAAATATTGCTTCTGGTCCACTACCAGGGGGAGGCACCACCTAGGTGGGGTCACTGCTCCACCAGTAGTGAGCCACTAAGGGTGGTGATTTTTTTCCTTATAGACAAATTGAGTGACTTTCTTTCACCTGGGCATAACTTCCACCTACGTAGTCTATTTTTTCTCTTCTTGGACTCGTTGGAAAGATGATTGGATGCTCTACATTGTGGTTCTAGTTATTTTCTAAGACTTTATAGTTTTGATAGTGTTTTGCATGTTGGAAATCAGGTGTTCTATTTGAGCTTCAAGAGGTGATATCAGGTGCATTGGAGTCGGATTTTGGACTTTGAATAGTCGATGGAAAGCTTGTTTAGAGCATTATACATTGGATCAAGTTTGGAGTTATTTTGGTATGGATTATTTATTGTTTTCTTTATCTAAGTTGTTTATGGGTTACTTTGACTATGGTGATACTATGAGTTTATGGATGATCGAATCTTGGAGATTTGATGTTGGATTCATTGTATGCTCAGTTGTACATATTAGATTATTCTCTCAGTTGACATGGTTATCAATATGTTGCTTTGTTGTATCTAAAAGTTGTGCAATGTTATAGGTGGTCTATACTTGTACATGTTGCATTTATTACTTGGACATGGGTAATCTTTTCCCATTGATATTTCAGTGTTGATGCATGTTCAGTTTTAGTGGCTTGGTTTAGTCACTTGGTTTGCTAGTTTTGTTGTCATACTGAGAAGGTGAGATGGCATTACCAAGTACAATCATGATGTGAGACCTATGTAGTTGACTATATTATGCAGATATGTGGTACACGGATGGGTTGAGTTGTTGGTACATTTAGTGGTGATAATGGTGTCATGGATGCTTCTTGAGATTTAGAGACTTTGGCATGTCATGATGGTTTATGCAGGTGCATTGTTGGTGGTGTTGGATTCATTCTTGATCCTGCTTGTGGTGGTGCATCTTCTTAGTATGAGGATCATGGTTTTTCTTTGTCTTTTGGGAGCTCTTGTTGCATTTGAGTTCTATGATTGTATGAGGGAATTTTGGTTGATCTTCATGAGGATATTGTTATCATGATGTCATGGATAGCTTGATTACACTTTTTAGTGGGAGCTGTTGACAGTGATGGATTGGTGGTGTTGGATATGTTTATGATGTTTTGGCGGTTGAAGGTATCTTCTTGGCTTGGAGATTTTGGTTCTACTTGTTATGTTACTGACAATTCAGTTGTGTGTGTAGACCTGGATGATCTTCATGGAGAGGATGGTAGTCATGATGTCATGTGTGACTCGATATAATAGTTCAGTGGGAGTTGTTGGCAGTGATGTGTATTCACCATTTGATGTTGAATGTTCTTCTGCTTGATGTTTGTTGGTTTCATGGATGGATTTTTTGGATTCTACTTCTATGCAGTGAAGGTTCATTGGCATCTTTGGTTTTATTGATAGGAGATCATGATATCATGGTTATGTTCCTTATTCATGATTGGGTATGTGACAATTTTTTTTATCTTGGTTGGTTCTCTTGGTATTGGGTACATTGATCATTTGCTTGATTACTTCATGATGGTGTTATGTTGCATTTGGATTTTGGCATGGATTGGTTGGTTACAAGTACTCATGGATACTTGGAGACATAGGTGAGTCTTGAGTTCTCTTGTGATTAGATACATGTGTTGAGATGGTTACGCTTGATGAGATTTCAACAGGAAGTCTGAGTAGCCTACACCTTGGTTGGACGTGAGTTCAACATGGACTTATTAGGAGAGTGTTTTTGGATGAGTTATGATGAATTGGATGTCTTGGAGAGAATTCTCATTACCCCACTCTTGGTCTACTTTGTGGTTTCACTTAAAAGGTATTGTCCATTGCTAATTTCAGGCGTTTTATGTTTATACTTTATCTTCTCGTACATATGGATCTTGAGCTATGGATATATGGTTTTGGAGGGTTCATTTGAGAAGTGTTGGCATGCCTATCTCCTTATGCATTGTGATTAAATTCATTGATGTTAAGTTTAGGATAAGTTTTAGGCTTATAATTTCCTTCATTGGGAATGGATTTAGTGTGATCTTCTTTGGTTATGAGAGGCTTACATCCATATTGATTACATGATACATATGTTATGTTTGATCTTGGTGATTAAATGGTTGGGTGTTGTTATGGATTTTCTTTTGGGGTGTTGTGGAGGAGATCATACTTGACACAGTTGGAATTTAGAGGTGTATGTAGAAGGATTTTCTATAGGTAAATGATGTGCAATGTTTTTCTCTTTAGTCCTTGTTATCTTCTTAGATGATCAGTTTCACATTACATTGGTTTGAGGTTTGTTTTGAGCTATTGTGATCACTAGCTTGTGGTAATTTTTTTTCACTTATGTTATTGGGTGATGACATGGAGGTTCCTTTATCTTTTTTCTTTGTTGGGTGTGGAGAACTTGGGAGAGCTATGGAGACTTGTGATGAGAGTTGTTCATATAGGTTTTGCATATCATTGTGGATGATTCCTTGGTGCTACATGATGTTGTTTACACTTTATATATGATTCTATTGGTAGACTTGGTATGCCTTGATATTTTTCAGATTTTCATTACCCATGCAGTGGGAGCTCTTGGATGTGTATGTCATTTTTTGACAGGTTTTGCATGTATGGAGTTTAGGATTGCAGTTTATGGGTGTAATTTTTTATGGCATGAATTTACTATGTTTTGTATACCTTGAAGGTATGGATAGTTGAATTTGTTGGCACTTGTTGTGGGTGCTATTTCAACTATGGGTTTGTGTATCTTGATGACTACCGGTGCATATTGTTACCTTTGGATTGAGTGTATGTGTTTGGGAGATCGGTTGAGGTAGGACTTATGTTGCATTGTGAAAGATTGTGTGGCTACTCTTTGGATGGCTTATTATCTTTGTGCATTGGCATGATGGTGGACGAGAGAATTCATGCTTGGGATAGTACACACCCTGATTCTTGTTGCAGGTATCTTGAAGGAGAACATGGAGCACTTTGATTCCTTGATGCTATATGTGGCTAATGGATTTCTCTTTTGATTCATGTTTAGAGGTTACTTGTTCCCCTTATGCAATGTATACAACAAGTGAGATAATGTTAGAAAAAGTTGTTTTGTACATATTGCATAATGTATTTAATGTAATTATTCTTGGGGCCACTTTATGTTGCATGTAACATTGGGAAATAAGTTAAGTTGCTAAAAATGTAATTATTTAATATTGGGGAAAATAAATAAATGAAGTACCCAATATTAAATAAGGGGACATGGTTTTCTAATCTCATGGTTTTAGTCACATGGTTTTGTGTAATACCACTTGGTGGTTTTGTGGGAGCTTATTTCTGTAAAAGCAACCACAAAGCGTAGTTGTTTAAGTTGGGAAGTTTGCATGTTATCTCTTGTTAACATAAGTGAGGGTTTGAAGCATGACATGGGATGTGTGGTTATATGTGTGTTCACATGGATTTCTTGGAGAGTGTTTAATGTTGCAATGGTGTTCATGGAGACTCTAAAGATGTATTGTAATCTTTATTTCTGAATAATACATGAGAGATGGATGCTTTTGGAGGCTAGGTTTTTCCTTCTTAATGGTTTTCCCAAGGTATATATTTTGTCATATTTTCATGGGTATGTTGTCTATTCTCTTACATGTGGATTCTGAATACTTTGTTGCATAGATTTCTCTTTTGGGTTATGTGGAAATTATCTTTAAATGGCTGCAAGTTTCCAACAATCAAGAGGACTCAATCCCTTTTTTGTGTTGTAATCTAACTCTTGGATATAATATTTCAATCAAACAAAGAAAACATAAAACATAATTTTATGCATGAATTCTCAAATCCTCTTCTCCTATAGGAGAAAATGCCATGATCATGGAGTAGGATTGACAAAATCTTGTAATAAATTAGAGCTATTAAAAATTCTAGTTACTATAATCACCTGCAAAACAAACAAGAGAGGTCTCAGAAATTTTAATTGGGTTGTTAGTGTTATGTGATTACAAGTGATAAATGGATCTTTTAGTCATGACTAGTGGTTAAAATTGTAGATCCTAGGTAAGTAACTTAGCCTCACTAGTTCTATTAATAAAACAATAATATAATGGTAAAAGGAGAATATTTTACTATAATTTAATTTAGGATAGTTTAATAAGATTCTTATATAAGTACAAATTAAATTAAAAAGATATATGATGTATAAATATGTAATGGTTATGGATATATGTATTTTTGAATCATATGTATTAGAAAATGAAATGTAATCAATCATGGCATTAAGTTTTATTGTTGAAGATGAATGATTTTAATGTGAATTAATGATTTTGATGTAGATTCTACATTTTGATGATTGATGATATCATAACTACTACATCTCTATCTATAAAATGTTTTGTATTCTATGTAAGATTAATGTTTTTTATATAGTTGTTAGATGATAGACTCTCCTAAATCAAACCATCAAACCATATATAAATAATTGATATTTAAAATCCATAAACTTTATGATTATTTTATTTCAAAAAATAATAAAATTGAATTTTTCAATAGCTAATCTTCTAAAATATAAAAAAAAATATTACATAATAAACATCCTTTTCATTTTTGGCGGGGAATGTCAAATGGCATAGGTAAATTTGGAAAAGTGATTTATTACTTCCTGCCATGGAATTATATAGGAAAGGGGGCATATAACTAGTGATTAAATTATGTAATTCAAACCAATCAAAAACATGAAAATATTTTCCAAAAAAAATTTCTTTAAAAATTTCAAATATTTTAATGATTCAAATTGATCACTTTTTAAACATAATGAAATAATAAACAAATTTTCTCTATCATCATTGAGAAAATTTTTCTCCTAAGAAAAAAGGAACAAAAAAAACTTACAATAAGAGTAAATTTGTGGCTTCCAATTTGACAGGCTTTTCTCCTATTATTCAGGGCAATTTGTTTCTCCAATAAAAAAACACATTATTTTTCTATGAAATCTTCATCACCTAAAATATTATGAGCTACATAATTCACTTCCTTGAAATTGGTTTTTTCTTCCATGAATATGTCACTCCTAAAAGTATAATAAATTTGTTTCATCAATCATCCACTTCCATGTAAATATGATTTTGAAATTTATATTTATTTTTGTAAAATGAATTTTTCAAATGTTCTACATATATGAAAATAATTGACATATTAATATTTTTTTTACTTTATAAATATTTTGGAGAACATAATTTATATTAAGATTATTCTTTTTTTTTTTGAAAAAATATTTTGACCCTATTATTATATAATCTAGATATTTTACATATTTTTTCTTATATTTTTAGATTAAAAAAATAAAATTTATTAAATTTATTATATATATATATGTGTGTGTTAATAAATTTATTTTTTAGATTTTAATATTTATATGATATTATATGATATAAAGATTAAATATATATTATTCAATTTATTATATAGGTATATTTTTTATTATTTATATATCAAATTTGTTAATAATTAATTTAAATTTATTAACAAAATTATTGACATTTTCTCTTAAATTTTATCATGATTTAAAGCTTAAATATTAATAATATAATATTTCTCAAATAAATAACAATTAATTCTAGAAAAGAAAATTATACTACGTGTGCTACTTCTGTGTTTTTAAATTTCTACAATATTTAATTAGCTATGGAAAAGCTAGGTGGGTGGGGGGGCATTCGGCGTCCCCTTCCAGGGATTTTTCTTCTTTGTCAGGTGTCATAGATGGCACTTCAACTCCTGTTGTTGGCTCCTCAAAGTATAAAACCAAAAAGGAGTGTTTTATCTCGAGATGGTCGAACTGTTTTCCTTCCTCACTCAAGTGGATCTCCTTTGGAGAATGGGAATTTTGATTCATGTGTCGACAAACTGGTGGAGAAAGGTTCCTTATCCAAAAGGAACTTTTTTTGCTCATGATTCTTTTAAAGCCTCTTGTGTTGTGGATACTTTGGGGGTGATTATTCCAGACAAGATTATGGATGAGTCCATAGTGAATCTTCAAATATCACTTATAGGGAAATTCTTATCCTCTAGGCCTAATATTGAATAGGTATGTAAATAGACAGATTCTATTTGGACCCTTAAAGGAGAGGTTAATATTAGTGCTATGTCAAATGGTATTTTCTTTTTTATCTTTTGTAACCAGGATGACTTAATTTATGTTCTGAAAGGAGGTCCTTAGGATTATGAATAAACTTAAAAAACTACCTTTCTTTGTGTAAATAGAAACCTAGCCTTGATCTATCTGTTGATTTGGGATTAGCTACTCCAACATGGGTTAGGCTCCCTAGTCCCCCCCTTGAATTTTGGAACCAAAAGATGTTTTAGGGTATTTCCAATTCCTTTGGTATCCTCCTAACAGTGGATAAGATTACTACCCTAAATTCTAGACTTGTTTTTGCTAGAATTTGTGTGAATGTTTCTGCCAATAGAATCCTCCCTTCCTGTATTACTCTAAAATTTAAATTTGGTTCTTGGGATCAAGTCTTGGAATATGAAAATGAAAGGAAGTTTTGCTAGCTTTGTGGGAAATTTGGGAATCTTAGCAATTCCTATAAGAAGCAACAATTCCAAAATGATAAATCAGTTGTCGTGGTTTTTCCCCCCTCTTCATGTACACTAAGATGAATGGGCCTGGAGTGGTTGAACCAAATGAGAGGTTGAATGTTCAAAAAGAATATAATTATGAAGAAATTGTAATGAAATATACCCAATTGATCTCTCCTCCTCAACTTAGGATCCAAGAAGGGTATGTGTAGGATCATGATTGGCCAAAAAGAGGCAATATGATGGGTATGTGTAGGGTATGTGGCTGATGACTTTTTTTACCCAAAATTGATGAAACAAAAAGGGTTTTTAAGGATATTCTTAGCTTTCCACCAATATAAATTATGTTTTATTTTAAATTTAATAAATGATTATTATTCATTTTCTATTTGAATTATGACTAAAGTCCTGATTGATAGGTTGATTGAAAAACATCTATAGCTTTCAAACGGTATCACATTTTTTGAATCTAAAACATGCATCACATTCTACGCTTCACATACTATATGATTAAAAAAAATGAATTTCATGAAGTTTTGGCCAAGTTAAGGTGGTCAAACATATGAGTTTTTATATTTTTAAAAAGTTGTAATAAAAAATTCATAATTTTAATTATTTACTTGGAAAAAAGTTACAAAAAAATATGAATCACATCAGGACAAGAGTCCTCTACTTATATTTAAAATATTACAAAAAAATATTATCATTTTATTATGGTTAGGGTGGTTAGACAGACACCTACTTCTTCTTTTTTCCCTGAAATTTAAGTACTTACTACATTGAAATTTTCAATTTTTACCAAATAGATTTTTTTTAATAAACCTAGTAGTTTAGAAACTGCATTCAATTTGCTACAGATTCTATTCCTACATATTTTTGAAATAATATAGATAACTTATTCAAATTTTTACATCAAGTTTCCTAACTCTGATTTTTTTGAATTTTTCATCACTTAAGGGCATGTTTTTTCCACGATGATCCTACACATACCCAAAAATTTCTATGGAAGTTGTTGATGGGATGCCTAGTGCTCCCCTTCAGTCCCCTAAAAGTTTAGAGTCGAATATTGGAAAGAATCTATATATATTTCTCTTGGAAAAGAAGAATCATCATCTCGGGATGCTTTCCATCAGAAAATAAAAGATTCACTTTCCACTTTTGATGCACAAAAAAGAGGAAGTAATTCTAGTTAATGAAAATCAACACTCTTCTCATAGCCAAGCAATAAATCTTCACATAAATTTAAACTCCTTATTTCACTTCCATAAATTACAAAAAAAATATTTTTTATTTCATGAATTCACAACCAATTCACATTTAAATTGATGATTCTATTTTCCAATTAAAATAAATTTTTAAATTTACACAAAAATCAATTCATACAAGTCCAGCTTACTTTCAATTTTGAAAGATAAATTCAAATTTATTTATTTAAATCCACAACTTGTAATGCCCCGCCACTCAACCCTAGAGGAAGTTGCAATTCACTACTTAAACGTACCAATTGTTTTTTTGTTTAAGTACAAATAACATGTAAAATGAATACATATTGCCAACAACCTCTAAGGCCACAAGACAAAGATTACTTAAAAACCCAAACAACAATTAACATCAACTAAAACCAAAACATTAATCACTTACAGAATTAAGATTACATACATCTAATACAAGATAAATTACAACAAGGAGGATAAATACCTCAAGATTCCAATTAACATTTAAACAACAAGAATACATCACTCATTCCCCGAATGAGGCAATTCCATCCAAAAGATTACATATTACAAATTCCACCTCGATAACAACTGAGGGCTAATAAAATACAATAAGAACTAAGAGAATAAGGCATGAGAAGAACTGATTCCCATGAGCTCTCCAACTGGAAATCACGAACGCATGAACATGAAGAAGAACCAACGGAAAGATGCACGCCACCCGACCACGTGGAACCCAAAGGCCCCACTCCCTCCGTGCTAGGAGATAGTAACAAGGATTTCCTAGACAAGACCATCTACCACTAGACACAGGCTAACACAAAAACTGAACTACAAACAAGAACATAAACCACATCACTTAACATCATAGTTACAATGCTTCCAAAGTACAAAATCGAGTACAATCACTGTACAAAATAAACCAACGGTACAACACCATACCGACTGCTGTCATAGGAGGAGTGTCATCGCAAAGGCTACATGGGATCTCCTGGCAAGTCTTCCTAGGTCCCGGCCCCCTCTCTAGGGATATCCTGGAAACCTCAATCGACTCCCGGCCCCACATGCACACCAGAGTGGAATCAATTTTCTCTCGTAAAGATGAGATAACGATCTTGCCATTGCAGGCCTTCCCGACTCATCTCAAGTCTCATACAAGCCCTTGAGCCAATGAGCGAGGCTAAATTATCTTATTAATGTTCAAAGCTACTCTCTCCCTAGTAAGTTAATTTAATTTTCACTTAATTAACCGACTCTCACACGAGTTATCCTGGAACCACTTTGGGCCTGGCGCTCATTTGAGAGCCACTCCCCTATCGACAACACAAAACTCAACCACATGCCAAGGGTAGAGAATGCACTAACACTTATCACAAATAACCAAACACCTCAACAGGTAACACATCACTACGGATGTCCAAAACTGAAACCAAAGCGTGCACTACCCAAGGCTAACACAAGGTTGACTAACATAATGAAACCCACATAACAACTGATAACTCGACTCAGCCATGAATCACAAGGTCACACAACCCATTCAACGAACCAGGTAACCACTTGAGCTTAACTCACACATAATCCAAGATAGCCAAAGCAAAACATAAGAGACATAGCATCATCTCAAGAAAACACTGCTGGAAGACTTACATGATCAACAAGAAATGACTTAAAGCCAACAATCATAAAAACTCACGTATAACCACCCATACTAATAAATGAACCCATATCAGGAAGATTCACAAAACATTCACCCTCCTTCCACAACATCGAAGGCGAACAATTAAACACTTGAAAATATTTCAGACAAATAGGAAAGCTAATGTTCGAATTTCCTAAATCCATTCAAACACAGATTTCATGACTTGCATCTATCCAATCAATTGATCCCATTTCTTTTCATGACATTGAGATATTTAAAGAACAGATCATTTACTCTAAATCTCATAACCATATTCATAATCAAAACATGTTAATATTACAACTATCTGGTTAAAATTTAAATCAACCGTTCTCCCTAAGTTTCATGATCACATACCATAGATAGATCACTTGATTAATAAATCATTTAGGTTAATTAATAAGTTCATCATTTACTTTCAGTTCCGTAATCGTATTATATAATTAGACATCTAGAAAAATAAATAAGATATGACTTTAATATCCATTTGAATAATAGCTTAAAGTCACTTCATTGAAATTTATGACAATATACTGAAATATCAATTTCCACAATCATAATAATCACATGATGGTTTACAAATTCCAGTTTAACATTTAACATTATTTAAATATATCAAATAAAATAATATTTTATTTGCAATTAAATAAATTATATCACTTTAAATTTAAATTCCCATTAAATAAAAGATACCAAATAAAATAATATTTTATTTTCCAATTAACTCATACTTTTAAATCCTCATGATTAACATAAAATACCTTTTGAACTTATACTAAAAATCCTTTAATTTAATATATATTAAATATATTATATTTCATATAATATACAATATACAATATTATATATTTAATATACAAAATATATTATAATTAATATATATATAAATGTTAGGTTAATTAAAATTAACCAAAATTAACAAAAAAGGAAACTGCTTTAAAAAAAAACACAAGGGTCGAAGCCCTGGGCACGTAGGCCCTCGCCGCCCATGGCGGCGGAGCCTGTGTGCTCCACACACAGTGCCCTGCCCACCAGCCGGGCGGCGAAGCCTATGCGTTGAGCGCACAGTGCCCGCCTCCCTGCCGGGTGGCGGAGCTTGTGTGCGAGGCACACAGTGCCCGCCTCCCCGCGGGGCGGCGGTGGCTGTGTGCTTCACACACAGCGCCGCCCCCTGCCGGGCAGCGGCGGCGGCGACGGCGGTGGTGGGGTGGGGTTTGACCTCTCACCTCACCAAAAAAAAACATTTTATAATAATTTTATTACTGCATTTTTCCAAAACCAAAAAAAATGAAAATCAATAAAATTTTAAGAGGTTTTACCCGAAATTTAAAATTTCCTAAAATAACAAATATATATTTGAATATATATTTGTGGGTGTCACCCTATTTTGAAATAAATGGTTGTATTCACAAATCTACATACTCAAATTTTGATTTCATACCCAAATTGCAAAAATAATCCAACCCAATTTAAGAAAATAGAACTTATTTCAAAACAAGAAAATGGGTTTTCAAAAACTAGTTTTAACATTGAGTTTTCTTGGATTTTCTTTCCATAACTTGGTTTTAAATTTATTGTTTGATTTCAATTCCAAATCTATCTACCATTTACCAAATTTAAGAGCTTTTCCATGAGTTTCCATTGAATCTAACACCATATTTTCAATCATTCAAAATGAGCAAAAGAGATGGAGGAAGAAATGATGGAACCTTGTGTTTCCTCCAAAATTGCAAGCTTTAACCATGGAGATTTTCAAGCACCCTTTCAACTCCACCATCTTAGCCTCCTCCAAGCCTCTCCACCCAAAAATCCAAAACCAAGAATCCATGGAGAGATTGAAAGAAAAACCCTAACTAAAAATATATCCTTTTTTCCAAGCTTCCCAAATTCAAATTCAAATTCAACTTCTAATTCAAATTCAAATTCTAATTAAATTCAAATACAAATGCAACTCACTTTCAAATTCAAACTAAATTCAATTCAAATTCATATTCAACTCTTCACAAATATCTTTCCCCAAAATAGTCAACTATTTCAGAAAATATCTTTTCTACCCCAAAGTCTTTGCATAAGGAAACATTTGAATTTTTTTAATAACTTTAAACCATTTTCTAATTCCAATTTGAATTCAAAATATTTTAGCATTTTATATTCAACAAAATAATTAAATCTTTTACACTTTTAATTCATAGGGATAATTTAATTAATTCACATTATCAATAAAATAAATCTAATTCAAAATTAGATTATTTTATTAATTCAATTAAATTAATTAATTAATCACTAATTTTCCAACATCTCAATAAGACAAAACATTCATCATTTATAATTTCCAAAAGCTATTTAATCACTTTTAGCTTGCAACTAAACACATTTAATCATTAATTAGACTACACAAGTCATTTAATAAACTTTAAACTTGAGATTAAATAAACACTCAAGGGGAACTAACCAAGTTAAAACAACTGACCCCGACGACAACCCAACAACACGCTATGACTAGGGTGACGACTTGGTTCGGAAAACCTAGCTACTATCTCCCAATTAATTTCCAATGGTCAATGGACATGCTCAGACCTGGAAACTAGGTGGAGTCGATGTCATGTACCTTCCAACCTGCAACAAAGAGCATGTTGAACGTGCATATATACATAATATGATCAGACACACCGTGAAGAGGAAATATCAGAATCATAGGGCACTCGCAAGCGAGTGATACAATCCCGTCCCCTTCACCAATACAATCTCACTAACTGATGCATCTAACATCGTTAAATCAGATATCTTCTAAGTTAATCCAGAATATGTCGTAAAGATGGCATCAGAATAAAATCACATCAAAATATAGCTTTACATCATTTAATTATTGCAATCAGAAGTAACCAAGTTCCAAATTCCCATCATAACATAACAAAGCATTACAAGGAGAACACCGACAAACAAAGAGCCAAAATAGAGGGGTGTTACACAACTCATAGATAGAGCATTTACAAACTGCAATTCATTTTCATCTACATTCCCAAACTGTAACAAATTCATGTTGTCTCCTCAATTTCTATACACCCATGTGTGTATGCTTGTAGATGCACTTTCAATTTTCTTCATACACCATTCTTTACCAAAATAAAGTTAAATTTATGATATAGTCTTCTTCAACTTTTAACACAGCCCCTCTTTTATTTTTTGTAATTTTAATTTTAATTTCATGATGCCATTAAAAGGAAGAAATTCCCTTCATTCTTACCAATCTTCTCTACATAGGTCCTCTATTTCTTCCTTTCCAAACTTGTGCACCCTCTTCCCAAGTTGCTTGCCTATTATTTTTTTCCAAGTAACTTTTTATTTTCTCTTTTGATCATGATTCTCACTTAGCCTATGAACCTTTAGCTTCATTTTCCCATTCTCCTTTTGTTGTGTGGAATTTCCATATCCTTTTAAATCTGCATTTTTTATTGAACCCCTTCAAATTCTCTTCCATAGCTACACTTTGTAGTTATTTCCTTTTATTTTTAAAACATTAAAAATGGTCTCCTTAGTATTTTAATTTTTAATTTACTTTTGTAGGAATTAAAACATATAATTCAAATATGCTTCAATCTTTTAAATTGTTTTCAACAATAAAAAAATTATGCTAATTAATGGAGTTTGATGTCTATAGGTGAAAAATTTAGAAGTTATTTGTTTCAACTAAAACTTTGGGAGAAGATATGGAATGATGTTCCCAGATGCCTTGCAAAATGATTTTATTCGAAACCTAAGGAATCCCAAGATATTAAATTGATAATTTTTTATTTTTTGGATGAGGTCAATTACACATTCACCTAGGATGCTCCTACATTAGACACACTAGGTAGGAAATTTTTGAGCATATGCTCACAAAGGTGGAGTTTAGTATTTGAAATACTCTTTGAGGTTGAGTGCACAACCTATGAGTGAATTCCATCACTATTCCCAATGCCCAAGATCAATCCTTCTACCTCTTTTTCCAACATCATGTCAAAAAACACACCACCTTCCTCCAATAACACTATATTTTCTTACTTATCTCCCTCATGGAGTCATTCCCACCAAATATTAACCTCCTCCATCAAATACTCTACACTCTTTGATCCTCCTTCATGGGTTCAAAACCACCTCTCACCATCCACCTACAACATCTTCTGACATTTCTACACAAAACCATGTAACATCTACAACATCCTCTTGCACTCTATCCATATTTCCTTTTAGTACCACATTTGAAAAAAAAATAACATCACAAAGTTGATTTACCTCATCTTCATTCATATCTGCAACATCGAATTTCACTGTGACATCTTCCACATCCTTGTCACCTACAACATTTTTTTCTTTTCTCTTTGTTGCAACAATGAGATTCCTCTTCCATTCTTCCTCAATTGACAACATTTAAGTGAATAAATTTTCTTCGCTTTTCCATTCACTATGACCTCTTCGTTGCTCACTTCATTCTTTTCTACCTTTTCCACCATGCCTTCTTTCTGACATTTCTTCACTGTCACTTCTTCGATAGGGCCTGCTCTCTCATCTTTCTCCATCCAACTTAGGCTACAATACTCTTTTCTAATGTCTTAAATCTTCATCTCACTCCTCTTCACCACTTTTCTCTCACTTTTCCAAAAATTCTTTTCCAATTTCTTGATCCTTGCCTCGATCTTTCCTACTTCTTCACAAACCATTTATTCCATATTCTCAAACTTTTCATTCTTCACATTCTCCCAATACTACTCCCAAAACAGTATTTGAATGAGTTTCCTCACAACACAACCCATCATGTCTGTTGCAATCTTCCACAACTCACATTCTGCATGACTTTCAGCTCTTGTTTGCTCAGGGCTTCTCTACTTGCAACAACCCTCTCAAGCTCTCCACAATTGCTCCTAAGACTTTCCTCTAGGTGCAAACTACCTCACAGTCAGTGATCTATTAACACTTCTACTTGCAAGTCTTGGTTGATCCTCTCCACGCTAGGGATTACCTATTGTTATACCAATTGATGTAGACCAAAAAACTCAAACTCAAAAATCTAATTCTAACTAATGAAAATCAACCCTCTTCTAACAACCAAGAAATAAATCTTCACATAAATTTAAACTCCTTATTTTAATTCCACAAATTACCAAATTTCCTTTTTGTATTTTACAAATTCACAACCAATTCACATTTAAAGGACAAGACAATTATTTTTGCCAATTAAAATCAATTTTAAAATTTGCACAAAAATCAATTCATACAGTTCTAGCTTACTTTCAATTTGGAAAGATAAATTCAAATTTATTTATTCAAATGCATAACTCATAGATAGAGCATATACATTCTACAATTCATTTTCATCTTATATTATTTTTTCCCCAAACTATAACAAATTCATGTTGTCTCCTCAACTTCTATGCACCCATGTGTGTATTCTTGTAGCTGCACTTTTAATTTTCTTCATACATCATTCTCTTCCAAAATAAATTCAAATTTCTATTCTAGTCTTCTTCTATTTTTAACAAACCCCCTCTTTTCTTTTCTATAGCTCTAATTTTAATTTCATGATGTCATTAAAAGGAAGCAAATTCCTTCATTCTTACCTATCTCCTCTACACAACCCTCTATTTCTTCCTTTCCAAACTTATGGACCCCCTTCCCAAGCTGCTTGCTTCTTACTTATTTTCATTTTTTTATTTTTCTCTTTTGTTCTTGACTCTTGCTTAGTTTGTGACCATTTAGCTTCTTTTTCCCATTCTTTCTTTTGTTGTGTGGATATTCCATATCCCTTTAAATCAACAATTTTTTATTAAACCCTTTCAACATCTCTTCCATAGTTGCACTTTGTAGTTATTTCCTTTTATTTTTAAAACTTAAAAAATGGTCTTCTGTGTGGAGGTGACCCTTAGTATTTTATTTTTTAATTTACCTTTATAGGCATTACAATATATAGTTTAAATATGCATCAGTCTTTTAAATTATTTTGAACAATATAAAAATTATACTAATTGATGGAGTCAGGTATTCAGAGGTGGAAAACTATGAAGTTCTCTATTTCTCTTAAAAATTTGTTAGAAGACTTGGAATGATGTTCCCAGATGCCCTACGAAATAATTTTATTCAAAATCTCTAGAATTCCAAGATATTAATTTGAGAATTTTCTTTTTTTGCATGATGTTGATTACATGTTCACCAGAGATGCTCCTGCATCAAACACACTAGGTAGGAAATTTGTGAGCATAGGCTCACAAAGGTGGGGTTGAGTAGTTGAACTACTCTTCCAGGTTGAGTGCAACCTATAGCAAACTCCATCATTGTCCCAAATGTCCAAGATCAATCATTCTTCCTCTTTTTCCAGCATCATGTCGGAACATGCACCACCATCGTCCATTAACACTATTTTTTCTTCCTTCTCTCCCTCATGGACTCATGTCCACTAAAGTCCAACTTCCTCAACTAAGTACTCTACACTCTTTTATGCCCCTTCATGGATTCAAACTCACCTCTAACCATCTACCTCCACCAAAAACAACCTGTAACATCCTCTACCATTTCTATGCACAACCATGTAACATTTGCAAAAATTTCTTACTCTCTATCCATATTTCTTTTTAATACCACATCTAAAAAAAAATAGCATCACAAAGTTGATTTACCTCATCTTCATTCATGGTTGAAACATCGAATTTCTCAATGACATCTTCCACATTCTCATCAGCTACAACTTTTTGCTCTTCTCTCTTCACTGCAACAATGAGCTTCCTCTTCCATTCTTCCTTAATTTCCAACATTTGTCCAAATAAATCTGCTTCACATTTTCCATTTGTTGTCACCTCTTCACTGGTCACTTCATTATTTTCTACCTTTCCCTCCATGCCTTCTTCCTAACATGTCTTCACTATAACTTCTTTGATAGGGTCTGCTCTCTCATCTTTCTCCATCCAAATTAGGCTACACTACTCTTTTTTGTTGTTCTATTTCTTCATCTCACTCCTCTTCACCAATTTTATCTCACTTTTCTTTAAACTCTTTTCCAATTTCTCAAGCCTTTCCTTGATCTTTACCACTTCTCAAAATTTTCATTCTCCACATTCTCCCAATACTACTCCCAAAATAGTATTCACACAGGTCTTCTCTCAATCGTGTTTGTTGTAATCTTCCATAACTCACATTCTTTGTGGCTTTTAGCTCTTGATTTTTCAAGGCTTCTCTACCTGCAACAACCCTCTCAAGCTCTCCACAATCATTTCACACACTTTCCTGTAGGTGAGAACTACCTCACAGTTGGTGATCTATAAACTCTTCCACCTACAAGTCCTAGTGGATCCTCTCCATGATCAAGATTACCTTCTCTGATACCAATTGATCTAGACAAGAAAAACTCAAACTCAAAAATCTAATTCCAGTTAATGAAAATCAACACTCTTCTCACAGCTAGGTAATAAATCTTCACATAAATTCAAACTCCTTGTTTCCATTCCACAAATTACCATATTTATGTTTTGTATTTAATGAGTTCATAACCAATTCACATTTAAATTGACAATTTTATTTGCTAATTAAAATTAATTTTTAAATTTGCAAAACAATGAATTCATACAACTCAACTTACTTTCATTTTTGAAAGATAAATTCAAATTTATTTAATCAAATGCATAACTCACAGAAAGAGAATTTACAATCTGTAATTCATTTTAATCTTATATTATTTCTAACCCCCAAATTGTAACAAATTCTTGTTGTCTCCTCAATTTCTATGCACCCATGTATGTATGCCTATAGCTACACTTATAATTTTCTTCATACATCATTCTCTATCAAAACAAACTCAAATTTTTATTGTAGTTTTCTTCAACTTTTCACACACCCTCTATTTTATTTTAGGTAGTTGTAATTTTAATTTCATGATGCCATTAAAAGGAATCATCTCCCTTCATTCTTACCTATCTCCTCTACACAACCTTTTTGTTTCTTCCTTTCCAAACTTGTGCACCCCCTTCCCAAGCCACTTGCTTGTTATTTTTTTGTAAGATTTTGTTTTTCTCTCTTGGTCACTCTCACTTATCTTGTGACCCTTTAGCTTCTTTTTCCGATTCTCCTTTTGTTGCATGGAATTTCTATATCCTTTAAAATATGCAATTTTTTATTAAACCCCTTCAACTTCTCTTCCATAGTTGCACTTTGTAGTTATTTCCTTTTGTTTTAAAAACTTTTAAAATGGTATTATGCCTAGAGCTGACCCTTAGTATGTTATTTTTTAACTTACTTTTGCAGGAATTAAAACATTTAATTCAAATATGCATCAATCTTTTGAATTCTTTTCAACAATATAAAAGTTACTCTAATTGACGGAATCGGGTGTCCACCAGTGAAAAAAATTAAAGTTCTCTTTTTCACCTAAAAATTTATGAGAAGACTTGGATTGATGTTCCCAGATGCCTACAAAATAATTTTATTCAAAAAATATAGAATTTCAAGATATTAATTTGAGAATTTTTATTTTTTGTTGCATGATGTTGATTACATGTTCATCTGGGATGCTCCTGCATTAGACACACTGAGTAGGAAATTTGTGAAAATAGGCTCACAAAGGTGGAGCTGAGTAGTTGAACTACTCTTCCAGGTTGACTACAAATTGTAGCAAACTACATTTTTGTCCCAAATTCCCAAGATCAATCCTTCTTCCTCTTTTTCCAGCATCATGTCAGAACATGCACCACCATCCTCCAATATCACTGTATTTTTTTCCTTATCTCCCTTGTGGACTCATGTCCACTAAAGTGTGACCTCCTCCACCAAATACTCTACACTCTTTTATTCTCCTTCATGGGTTCAAACCCACCGAGCTAGCTGTGCACCTCCACCACAAACAACCTGAAACACCTTCTACCATTTCTACTCACAACCATGTAACATCTACAACTTTCTCTTTCTTTCTATCCATATTTCCTTTTAGTACCACATCTAAAAACAAAATAACATCACAAATTTGATTTACCCCATCTTCATTCATAGGTGCAACATTGAATTTCACTGCAACATCTTCCACATTCTCGTCAATTGCAACTTTATGATCTTCTCTCCTCACTACACCAATGAGATTCCTCTTTCAATATTCCTCGATCGCCAACATTTATGTGAATAAATCTACTTCGCCTTGGCCATTTGTTGTGACCTCTCCATTGGTCACTTCATTCTTTTCTACCTTTTCCTCCATGCCTTATTCCTGACATGTCTTCATTATAACTTCTTCAATAGGGGCTGCTCTCTCATTTTTCTCCATCCAACCTAGGCTAGAACACTCTTTTCTACTATCCTCTTTCTTCATCTCACTCCTCTCCACCACTTTTATCTCACTTTTCCAAAAAAAATATTTTCTAATCTGTCAATCCTTGCCTCTATCTTCTATATTTCTTCACAAACCACTTGTCCCATCTTCTCAAAATTTTCATTCTTCACATTCTCCCAATACTTCTCCCAAAATATTATTCACACAGGTCTCCTCATGACCCAACCCATCTTGTCTGTTGCAATCTTCCAAAACTCACATTCTTCACGAATTTCAGCTCTTGATTG
The DNA here is from genome assembly GCA_007258455.2 of Sequoia sempervirens. NCBI lineage: Eukaryota > Viridiplantae > Streptophyta > Pinopsida > Cupressales > Cupressaceae > Sequoia > Sequoia sempervirens. The sequence goes on along the minus strand of VDFB02353493.1, from coordinate 313,250,744 downwards.
CTCAGGGATTCTCTACCTGCAACAACCTGCTCAAGCACTCCACAACCACTTCACACACTTTCCTCTAGGTGAAAACTACCTTATAGTCAGTGATTTTCTCACACTTCCACTTATAGGTTCTGGTGGATCCTCTCCATGCTTAGGATTTCCCACTTTGATACCGATTGATGTAGAAAAAGAACCTCAAACTAAAAAATCTAATTCCAGTTAAAGAAATTTAGCACTCTTCTCTTAGTTCTAGGCAATAAATCTCCACATAAATTCAAACTCCTTATTTTAATTCAACAAATTACTCATTTTTTTTTTGTATTTCATGAATTCACAACCAATTCATGTTTAAATTGACAATTCTATTTTCCAATTAAAATCAATTTTTAAATTTAAAAAAAAAACAATTCATATAGCTCCATCTTACTTTTAATTTTGAAGATTAATTCAAATTTATTTATTTAAATGCATAACACACATACAAAGCATTTAGAATCTATAATTCATTTTTATGTTATATTATTTCTCCACCAAACTACAACAAATTCATGTTGTCTCCTCAATTTCTATGCACCCATGTGTGTATGCCTATATCTGCACATTTAATTTTATTCATACATCATTTTTTGCCAAAATAAATTTAAATTTCTATTGTAGTCTTCTTAAACTTTTCACACACCCCCTCTTTTCTTTTTTGTAGCTGTAATTTTAGTTTCACGATGTCATTTAAAGGAAGTAGCTCCCTTCATTCTTACCTATCTCCTCTAGGCATCCCCTCTATTTCTTCCTTTTCAAACTTGTGCACCCCTTTCCCAAGTTACTTTCCTATTTATTTTTTTCCAAGTTTTTATTTTTCACTTTTGGTCTTGACTCTCACTTAGCTTGTGATCCTTTAGCTTCTTTTTCCCATTCTCCTTTTTGTTGAGTGGTATTTCCATATCCTTTTAAATCTATAGTTTTTTATTGAACTCCTTCAACTCCTCTTCCATAGCTACACTTTGTAGTTATTTCCTTTTGTTTTTAAAATTTTTAAAATGGTTTTATGCCTCGAGCTTACCCTAACTATTTTATTTTTAAATTTACTTTTGTAGGCATTAAAAAATATAATTCAAATATGCATCAGTCTTTTAAATTATTTTCAACAATATAAAACTTATGCTAATTGACAGAGTTGGGTGTCCGCAAGAGGAAAAATTGAAGTTCATTGTTTCACCTAAAAATTTGTGAGAAGATTTGGAATTATGTTTCCAGATGCCTTGCAAAATGATTTTATTCAAAACCTCTAGAATTCCAAGATATTAAATTAGGATTTTTTTATTTTTTTACATGATGTTGATTACACATTTGCATGGGATGCTCTAGCATCATACACACTGGGTAGGATATTGTTGACACTGATTTTGGTATCCACAAGTTTCTCTAGCACTTCTAGGGTTTTTCACCTAAAAGGAGAGAAGTGGACCAAAATGTGTAATGTTCCCACTCAAAACTATGCAAGAATGGATGGAATATATCTAAATGCAATGATCTAAATTCAATAAATTGATAAATACTATTGATTATTAATGCAAGTCCTAAGAAGTGAAAGTTCTTTAAAAACTCATTGTGATATGCAAAAATAACCTAGAAACATGAACAAACTATAACAAAATTTAATAAAATTGAAGAGGTGCACCTAGAAGTTAAAAAGGGATGGAATTAAGGTCTAGAATCCTAAAAAATCTTATGCTAAATCCAACTGAGACACTTGTGCCAATCTAGGTGACTTAGTCCCAGATATGGAAAAACTATTCCAAAGCCCATTTTTGCCAAATGGGTGTCCAAATCTACAAAAATCACTGATAGAAATGTTCAATGGGACTAATTAGCCATTGTTGGCAACTTATTCCACTTCTAAATTTCTAAAAATCTGAAAGTGGAAATGGAATCCCTCAGTCTACACTTCAGTTCTTGACCTAGCACTGTAAGTGACCTTTTATTTATATTTTGACCTATCTAATGAAGAGATGACTTGAAGAAATTTGTAACTTAATCTTTAATGATCTCTAAGTCTTCAAGATGCCTAAATCTACAAACACACAAGAAAAGAAGGATAAGTATTGGATGTTAGGGCATGGGGGTTTGCCTTGGTCAAACCCCTTTTTAGGTAATCAAACCAAAATGAGTAAATAACATAATGAAGCATGAGATAATGGGGTTAAAAACTTTCCATGATGATAGATCTTTACTTTTTGCAACAATAGATGAAGAATCTTCCCTTGAATGTCTGAAAAGGCTATCTTGATGACTTAGAATGCTAAAAATATAGCTTGCTTGACTTGAGGTGGAAGATAAATTACGAATTATTTATGATGATAATAATTAGGTTATGAATTAGGGTATAGAGGCTTGTATTTATAGTAAATCCACCTAATTTCCTCATTAATTTGATCCCCAAGGCTGACATGGAGGAAAATAAAACTTAAAATCCATATTTTATGGCTTAAACTTCAAAATAGCCCAAATAGGACCAAGTCACCATGTTGGGTGACTTAGTCCCACCTAGCAAGGACTCATTTTCCCAGATGGTTGACTTAGTCCCACATAGGCCCTTTTTCCAACTGGATTGTCAAGGAATGAAGAAATTAGGTTTCTATGGTGATATATTTGGGTATTTGATCAAATTAAGCCTTGGGATGCACAAATTGGGTCATAGGGGGCCTATTAATGATGATATAAAGATAAATTAGGGCTAGGGACACAAAGTTCAATGTGAAAGTGTGATTAAATACACTTTACAACATTAAAATGAGGTCCACATAGCCTAAAAAGTCACAATATCCAATGTGAATGTGTCAGACACATTACAACACTAGATTAGAATCAAGTTTAATTTAAAAGCCTACTAGATTAATGTGAGGATGTAATTAAATATATTTTACAATCTCAAATTGAGGGGAAAATAGGTCCATTAGACTTAAATATTTGATAAAAGTCTAGAAAAGTGTGAAAGTCATTTACAACACTTTTTAACACCTTTACAAGACATGTATTTTATTCATTTTGCTAGGGCCCAAGACCTAATGTGAATGTGTAAAACACCTAACAACATTAAATCAAGTCAAAATCACAAGGAGGGGATAAAAAGTAGAAGGGCTACTTTTTTCATGTCCATATTTAGCCCCCACTTTAGTGAGAGGATGAACTTGCTTCAAATTCACACTAAAGTAGACATTCAAGAGGGGTCCAATCGTATTAATGTAGATGAAAAAGGATGAAAAAGATCAAAGGAGATTGTGCAAGCCCCCAGGATCCAAGATCTTAAGTCGAGTCATCATAAGCATGAAAGGACACACATAAGATGAATAATTTGAAGCAAAACAAGACACATTATCATACAATGGAAATAACTAGATAGAAGAGAAAAGTGAAAATAAAGAGGTGGATCAAGCTTCAACCATTTTTCCAACACAATATGGATCAGATCTAGGTTGTTTTTCAAAAAATGCATACTCACTCTGAGGCGATGGAATTCTTGGTTGTCCGCTGGGTGAGAAGTCCTAGAAGGTGAGAAACATACACTCATGGTTGGTATGTACTCACACACACGCACAAGTGGCTATGGGGAAAGTCATACCTTGGAATGAGATTCCCGCTCAACCATACCAAAGTTATGCATCCTGATAACTTGAATAAGGCACCACACAAAAATGATCTTTGAGCTCTATGAGGTAAGCAAAATTTTGTATGCTTGGCACCCATAGACATTGTAAATGGGCTGAATAGTGCGAAGAATGTTCAAAGGGATTTTTCTTAGTTCATGCAAGGTCTCATCTTAGGGAACATTATATCTAATGCTTCCAAGAGAGGAATAGTGCAAATGGTCTCATCTTGTTTCCATGAGAGGACAAGCGCAATATCTCATCCTCGGAAACATTGTACCTAATGTTTCCAATAGAGGAAATTGCAAGAAAAAGAAAATTGCACAATTAAATATGAGTGCCAATGTATGCCTCCACTTTAAAGTGATTGCTAATACCATTACTATGAGAAATTTCTTTAAAGTAGAGGAAGAAATGAGAGCTTACTCAGAAATCCCTATGCCAAGTCATATGTTTCCTATAAGCTACATCATGAAAAAGGTAGTATGTCATGTGTGATCCAACTTAATGCATGTCGTCCACATCCCAAGCTTTCTCTTATATATTCATGAAAGTTTAATGACTAGCCAAAAGAGGCAACGACAAGTGACATATGAAGACAAGGCTCCTTAACCCCTTGCGTCCACTTAGTGCGGGACAAAGGTGAGCCAAAATGCTTAATGAAATGTATGCTAGAGTGAAAATCAGTATCAAAGAGAGGAATGAGGTGCCCCCACATAAGGAAGATCACCAAACTCCTTAAGATGTTGGATTTTACTATGTAAAGTCATACATTCATTAGTAGAATGACCAAGAACTCTATGATAGGCACAAAATGAAGTCTTGTAATAGAATTTGTTTCAAGTTCTTGGAGGAAGGGAGATCAAGTGATCTTGGAGGAGTCTTGACAAGATACCCTCTTGGTTAATGGTAGAAGGTGGTCTGATAGTTTGTGACAAAGATACATCTTGCTTAATATTAGCTTACCTATACAAAACTACAGATTGTGAGATTTTGTTCTCTCCTTTACAGGAGGGTGTAAAATCTAACAAATTCAATTGATTAGAATTTTGCAAGATGACATTGACATTCAGCAAAGACATCTTCGTTTGTTTAATTTTTTGTAAAGGATAAGTTTCAAGACCACTAGTGTCGATGAGTTCAGGATGTACTACTGTTAAGGTTGGTTTAGAGGAACTATTTTGTATAGTCTTGATGTTAAGTGAAGGCATGGTTATTTCTATCAAAGGAAAATAACCAAGACCATGATTTTTTTGCTGTGTGATAGGGTCTATAGGGTTGTGAATACCTTGTTCATTAGAACCACATCCTTTTCCACTATATCCAAGTTGTTTTATAAGTTCATAACCTTTTCCATACAGCTTTTTCATTGTTTTTGAGTTTAGTGGTTATTCATGGTTAAGTTCGACAAAGTTTGTTGTGTAATTTGGTGTCTTATGTTCAAAAGTGGTTGAGGCGGATGCTTTCAAAGGATCTTCTAAGTTTTGTGTTTATATGATTGCTTTTTTGTTTCCCTTTTGCAAAGTATTTGTTATGATCTTGTATTCTCCCATGAATGTTGGTACGAAATTTAAGGAACGCCTTGAATCATCTTGTAAAAGCTTTGTGACTTGTTTAATATCTTGTTGTTTGTCTTTTTGTTGGACAAGTTCCACTTGTGTAGTTGGTGACATTTTGTTTAAATGATTCTCTTTATTTTTCTCAATGTCCAAACAATTATTTGGGTCGGGGTCAACTTCAAGTATGTGCACTTTGTTGACATAAATGTATTTCATTTTATGATGAAGAGTAGAAGGCATTCCATTCATTACATGAATCCATGGTCTACCTAAAATGAGATTATATGAAATATTGTTAGGAATAACATGGATTGGTGTGTCTAATATGGCCTTCCGAACTGTAATAGGAAAAGTGATCACACTAAGCAGTTGTTTTCCTACATTTTCAAAGCCATGGATAGAAAAGGAATCGGGTTGAATTTCTGACTTATCCACATGAAGCCTATCCAAAATATTTACACTACACACATTGAGGGATGAGCCATTATCAACAAGGGTTCGCTTTATCCCTATTCATTTATATTGAGATATTATTATGAAAGCTTCATTTTGTTTTTGTAGTTCCAAAGGGGGGAGTTCACTTTGGTGGAAAAAAATGTCAGCATTCAATCCTTGAATTGGGGCTGATATTTCATTCGGTTGTTCACTAGAAGGGATAGGAACTTGGTGCAAGGATATTTGAAGCATAGTGTGATAGTTAGGTGAATTCTAAATTAAATCCCATAGGGATAGCTTTGCAGGAGTATTCTTCAGTTGTTCAACAAGATCATATGAAGTTAATCGAGGAGCATAAGGCATAGTGAGATTAGGCAAAGGTAATGGTGTTGGGATGGGTTGTTGTGGTTGCAAATTATTTCTAGTGTTATATGTATGAGCAACAGTATTATGACTTGGTTGTTATGATACATTATTCCTAGGTGGGTAGAGGATAAGTTTGGGTTTATTTTGTGAAGGTGGGTAGAGGATTAGAGGATTCTTAGGATTCCCTATGGGGTATGTAGGAGGTCCAATAGTGAAGGGTGATCTAATGGACACTTGCACATTCATAACCTTAGCAATCTTGGATTGATGTATCTCTAATAAAGGAAAATCTAGAATCACCTTTTTATCATTATCTAAGGAAGACACATTAGTGAACTTGCCATTTTCTAGCATAATGATATTCTTCCTAGGAGAAGATTTTGTAGGAGAACTACAAGTCAAATTTTCTTGACATTCATGGATTGGTTCTTCTAAAATGACATGATCGCTAGTAGGGGAATGATCAATGGTTAAATTATCTTTCTCAATAAGGGTTTCCTTAGGTGATAGGGGACAATTGAGATTCTCATGAGTCTCCTTGGTTGTATTTTCTAACACCAAAGCATCTTCCTTACAACTAGGGGAGATACTAGGAGAAGAACAAGTATGATTATCATGATCATTGACAGCTTCAATCCTTTGTTCCCTAATGTCTTCCAAAATAGGATAAGTAGGAGAAGGATCATAAAGAGGGTTATTATAAACTTTAAAGATTTGATTACCTAAGACCAATATATCATCCTCATCATTCACAATCTCATTCTATTGTGTTGTAATATCTTCCCAAAGGGGATGAGGAGAAGGACAAACAAGATCTTCATGATTCTCAATTATTGTATCTTCTTTTGCCAAGATACCTTCGTCACTAAAAGGAGAGGTATTGGGAGAAAAAAATTTATGATCATCATGAGTATCTATGTGTGTATTCTCTTCTATCACATCACTAAAAACAAGTGTTAACATTGTCATTCTCTTGTACTAAGAGACTATCATAACTAGGGAATGCATTTGATGAATGACTGGCATGCGTAGTAACTAGCCTTTTCATTGCAAACATGGAAAGGATATATTCTAACATTTTTAAATAAAAATTTATGCAAATGCAAAATGCAATGTAAAACCTAAAATGAAATGCAATTTTTAGCTAATAATTGACTGATTATGCTATGCAATAATGTGGGAATGCAAATTTGAAATTGAGTAATGCATGAAATGAGCGAAATTAAGCTAGATTTAATGAAATAGATGTTATAGGAACTCAGCTAACTAATACCAATAGTTACTACTAGCAAACAAAAGTGTAGAAAAAGGGTTTTCAGTGCTATGAAAGGTAGTTTTAGGGGTGAAAAGGGACTAAGTTGATTAAGGTGGCGAATTAGTCCTAGTGGGGATTTTTTTTCATAAAATTTATATTTTTTAATTTATTTTTATGTTTTTTGTGTTGTATGATGCATACCTAAGATGAAAATGCAAAATTTTAGAAATTTTCAATGATTTATGATGCCAAAAATGAAACCTATATGCACTTTCACTAATGCAAATTTTGAAACCCTAGAATGCAAATTAATCAATGAAAACCCAAATGAAAAATTAGTGCAAGCTAGATCTAGGGTGAGAATGGACTCCTAATAAAAAAAAAGGTATTCAAAAGGAAGGTTTGACACCAAAATATGGAAAAATATTTTGGCGCTATAAGACTCCCTTACACTTCTAGTGTTTTTCACCTAAAAGGAGAGAGGTAGGCAAAAATGGGCAATGTCTACACTCAAAACTAATGTAATATGAATTATTTCTAAATGCAATGATCTAATTCCAATAAAGTGATAAAAGAGATTGATTATTAATGCAAACTAATGAAATGCAAGTTGTTTGAAAACATAATGATGTATGCAATAATGACCTAAGAATGCAAACAAACAATAATAGAAATCAACATAGTTGAATAGGTGCATCTGGAAGTTGAAATGTGATGCGGAGAGACTTTGGAATCCTGTAGAATTGATTGGAAGAGATGATTGGGACACTAACACAAAGTTGGGTGACTTCGTCCTTTTTTGGGGAGATTTTGTCAAAATAGGTTTCAGGAAACTGGGTATCCAAATCTGTAAAAATCACTTTTTAAGCCTGGAAGTGAGACTAATTTTCCATAGATGGTGACTTAGTCCACCTGGGAATCATAGAAAAGTTGGGGTAGGAATCTAAAGTCTTCAACCTACACTGTTGTTCCTAATAATCTACCAGATCTAAATCTGCAGAATAAAGTCTATAGGTCATCTCCAAGCTTCTCTTAGCGTTTTGTTGAATTTGAATTACTTTGATGAATTTATGACACCTTTTCATACCTTTTTCCTTGACAAATCTGCATATAATACCTACAAAACACATAAGGAAAGAGAGAGAAATGTTGAATGTTAGGGCATGGGAGTTTTCCTTGGTCAAACCCCTTTAAGGTAATTAAACCAAAATGAAGAAATAATGTAATGAAGCATAAAATAATGGATTTAGAAACTTGACATGATGATAGATCTTGATTTTTGCAGCAATAGATGAATAATCTACCCTTGAATGTATGAAAAATACTATCTTGATGACTTGAAATGATAAAACCCTAGCTCGCTTGACTCAAGAACATGATGAATGATGGATGAATAATGAATTTATTATGAATTAGGATTTAGATTCTTGTATTTATAGGAAATCCACCTATTTTTCTCGTTAATTTGATCCCTAAGGCCAAGATGAAAGAAAAATAAACTTAAGTTACCCTAACTTTCTAGATTGAATCTTGAAAATAGCCCAAATTGGACTAAGTTGCCAAGTTGGGTGACTTAGTCCCACCTGGTAGTGACTCATTCACCTAGATGGGTGACATAGTCCCATAAGGGTTCTTTTGTCAGCTGGATTATCGAGGAGTGAAGAAATCAGGTTTGTATAATGATTTTATCATGTATTTGATCAAATTAAGCCTTGGGATGCACAATATGGAGTCATACAAGGCCTATTAATGATTATATAAAGGTTAATTAGAGCTAGGGACACAAATTTCAATGTGAAAGTGGGAATAACTACAATTTACAATATTAAAATGAGGTCCACATAGCCTAAAAAGGCATAATATCCAATGTGAATGTGTTACACACATTACAACACTAGATTAGAATTAGGTTTAATTTACAAGCCTTCTAGATTAATGTGAGGATCCAATTAAATATATTTTACAATGTCGAATTAAGGGGAAAATAGGTCCATTAGACTTAAATATTTGATAAAAGTCTAGAAAAGTGTGAAAGTCATGCACAACACTTTTGAACACCTTTACAAGACATGTATTTTATTCATTTTTCTATGGCCTAAGACATAATTTGGATGTGTAAAACACCTCACAAAATTAAATCAAGCCAAAATCACAAGGAGGGGCTAAAAAGTAGAAGGGATAGTTTTTCTATGTCTGCACTTATGTGTCTCTCTTACCCTAGGGAAAACCTTATTCAACAAGACAATCTAACCATGGATAACTCCCTTACTTGTGATGAAGTCATTTTGGAAGAAACAACCTTTGAATGTCATGAACATCTAGTTTGTAGTGCTCCTAAAAACTCTCCTACTAGGGAGGGTATCATGGTACAAGAAAATGAGAACACTAACACATGTCTTTCAAACACTAGTAATGAGGATTCCTTAGATGAAGATGATGAAGTGACAATATATTTCTCTTCACTAAGAGATCATGAAAATAAAGATAAGATTGTTGAGGTTATGATGACACAAATTGGATCTCCTTTAACTAGTGAGCCTCCTAAGTCACCTCCCATTAGTGATCCACATAAAAAGAAAATAATAGATTTCTTGAAATCTATAATGCAAACATGTAGGCAACCACATAAAAAGAATTCTGCTAATATATCCTTATGGAATCTTATTCAAATGTCACCTATATACAATTGGTTATTCCAAGAACTGTTAAAAATGATGTAGGAGAATATCCAATCTTGTATGAAATTGAATGATGTAACATCCTCATTTGATTGTATTCAAGTCACATAGTTAGAAATCACATTCCCTAAACATAAATTACCCTCACTTTAGATTGAAAACAAAAATGAAGCCTTGATGATAAAAGTGATCATTATTGAAATTGTAGTTAGGCACACTCTCATTAGTAGTGGAGCACATCTTAATGTTTGTAGCATTGATCTCCTAGATAAAATTGGCGTGGAAAAGAGGCTTAGTCAACTTAGTGATGTTAATATTTATGGTTTTGACAATGTTAATAGGAAACCATTAGGAATGATCACATTACCTATTGAGGTTAGACCTATAGTGTTGCCTACCCCTATCCATATCATGATGGGATCTCTTTCATACAACCTTCTCCTAGGGAGACCATGGATTCACGCTATGAAAGGATTCCCATCTACTCTTCACTGTGCAATGAAATTTGAATACAAAAACAAGATATAAACAATTGAAGTAGATGAACAAAGCTATAAATCATGTGATCACAACACTCCCAACTCCCCTAATACTTTCATTCCAAAATCAAAAGTCCAACATATACAAGTTGACTAAATTATTTATAGTATGCTTCTCTTTATTTTTTATATGATGAGTAATGATGTGAGAAAGGCTACAAAAAAATTCTATTCATTTTTCATTGTTAAGCATTTTTATCATGTTATCTATCATAGGAACCACATTAGTAGGATTGCATTCAGAACTCACAAAATCTTGCAATTTATTAAGTTCTTCATCAATTCTTCTAAGGTTCTCATGAGGTACATTAGCAATCATTGTATCAATATCAGTCACATTAGGTGTGGGTAGGGAAGTTGTGGGAAATGAAGTGTTAAGGATATGATCCATAGTGGGTTGACTAGTGTGAACACTATGAATGAAAGAGTTAGAAAACCTAAGATCCATGACAAGTGATGTATTGTGGGATGACATGAGTCTTGAGCTATGTCTCACGATAGTATTGGTAATAGGACACTAAGTTGTGAAGCTCATACAAGTTTCATGAACCCAAGGTGCACCCAAAATGGATAAGAAGCAAAATGCAAACAAATACCCTAGAATGTAAAGTGCAATGTTATTATATAAAAGAAATTTTCAGATTTAAAAAAGATAATTTTCTAATTATGCTATGAAAAAACATGAAAATTATTTCTTTTAGATGCAAATTTGAGTTCAAACAATGCACTGAATTTGAAAAATTATGCCTAAAATGTAAAATTTTAAATAATAGAAATTCTAGAAACTGGAACAATAGATTAAATATAAAAGCACAGAAGTAAAAAATAGTGATTTTATTGCTCAGAAATTCAGGAAAAGCCCTAATTAGGGACTCATTCGCCCATGGGCAAATGAGTCTCACTTCAAGGTTTTTTAAAATTAATTTGCAAGTTTCTAAGAGGATTTCTATGGTTTTAAAATTCTTGTTTTAGATAGTAAGTTGCAATTTCAAATTTTTGTAAAATGAGGTCTAAATGCAAGTGAAAAATAGTGTTGAATGACAAGAAAAAATACCTAATTTGAGATGTAAGTTTTATTCAATTTTCAAATGCAAATGGTTGATCATGTAATGCTATGTAAACACTATACAAAATGACTAATATTTTTTAATTTTCTAGATTTTAAAGGATGCAAAAATTAAAACCTAAAACCCTAAATGAGATATAAACCAATGCAAATGAATGCAAAACCTAGATCTAGTGTTGAAAATGGACACCAAGTCAACAACTTATGATGCTCAAAATCTGGTTTCACCAAAACGAAACACCAAAAAATAGGTGTCACCAAAATGAAATTGAAATATATGAGGTGATGAACCTATTTTTCTTTATTTCAATAGGAAATGAGATCCCCACAAATAATTGATTAACAAGCCTTAGGTGAATCGACCCTAAGTGAGAATCTTCAGATTTCCTTATGACTGATGGACATGGGTCAAGGTCAAACAACACTTTGGGGAGAAAAACTAAAAATAACAAATCAACTCCAAAATGTAATCTAACACTTGGTACTTGGGGATTAAGCTCAATATTTTCATAACCAAAAAATAGAATGCAGATTTGAGAAGGGCAGAGACTTGTGTAATAGTCACCAAAATTTATTTCTAAAAGTTGATCCAAGACTCATTCGCCCATGGGAAAATGGGTTTGAGTTGCAACATTCTTTCAAGAGCCTCTGGTGTAATTCTGTAGCTTCTCATTTGTCCAAGTTTTAGTGTTGGAAAGTCAAAAATCTAGTCAGTAGGCGAGATTCTATGATTTGGCAATATTTTTGACAAATTTTTACAACTTTGAAAACTTTGTAAATCTTTCTCTTCAAAAGGTCTTCAAGTTTTCTTCAACCTAAATCTGAAGTCACTTATACAAGGGAGAATTTTTATTTTTTTGGTGAAAAGTGGTTTGCCTTGGTTAAACCCCATTTTAGTAATCAAACCTTGAATTGAAATAATGAAATGAAAGAGGGAATGAAGAATGAACAAAACCATGTTACCATTCCATAGAGCTTTGAATGAAACCTTGATAATGGAGATCTTAAAAGGTTTTCAACTTGCATGAGATGGTTGAATTGGATGTGCATCTTTACATTTGAATATTTCTTGAAATGATACCTTGAATGCTTGAATAGATTATGAAACCTACATCGCACAATGTTAGCTCCAAAAACATGCATTATGCAAGAATACCTTGACATGATGAATAGATATTGATTTATGCAATAAATCTATGATATATCTACTCTTGAATTCCCTTGATCATAAAATTTTCAATACTTTTGCTCACTTTAAAATTCTAGGTGAAATTTAGTGAAATAACCTTGTAATTATAGGTATGTATCTTTAATTTCCCAAAATTAAGATATCACAAGACATTATTGAATTATGGATTTGAATACATTAAAATATTTTCAAAAAAATAATTTAAATTTAGGTCCAAAGGTCTAGGGAGTTCGCATTTGCCCATGGGCGAATGGGTCCCAAGTCCCTATACCTAAGGTACACATTGCTCAATGTAAATTATTATGCTTAGGAATTAATTATTGTCAGGTTTCCCCTTTCAAAAATGTAATTTAATATACTTTTAAATTAATCAAACGACTAATTAAATCCTAATTAAGCTCAATTAATTAAGAGGTCCCAAATAAGTGCATATAAAGGGTTACATCTAACAACACTAAATTAAGGCATTATTAAGTCCAATTTAATTAGGAGGGCCCAAACAAGTGAGAAAAAGTAAAGGGTTAGATTTTTCTACACTACAGTGTTAGTTTTAAAGTTAGGGTTAAGGCTAGGGTTTAATTCCAACATTGATCATATTTATAATCTTAACCCTTATCTTAATTTTAAAGCTAAACCTAACTATAACCCTACTTAGAATTCTAAACATTACCCTAATTCTAACCTTATTCATAATCCTAATTTTAATGGAAACTTTAATTCTAACTATAAATATTAAACCTTAATCCAAACCTTAATTGAACCCTAACTTTAACCTAAATTTAACCCTGACTATAATTGAAACATGATCCTAACCATAGTTGAACCTTAACTCTATTTGAATATAAACCCTAACCATAATCATAATTAAATCCTAATTGAATGTTAAATCTTATCGTAATTGTAAACCTAAACCTAACAATAACCTGAACCTTAAGCTTTATATTATAGAACTAACCCTAATTAAACACCAATTGAATCCTAACCATAACCCTACTTAAATCTTAACCATTTAATTAAACCCTAACCCTAACACTAATTAATCCCCAACCTTAACTTCAACCATAACTATGTTCTCAATTTGTAACTCAACCCTAACCCTAATAGAGCTCCAACTCCAACTGTAACTCTAATTGAATGTCAACCTAACCCTAACCCTAACCCCAAGATTTATCATATAGCCCTAACCCTAACCTAAGCCTATTGTAATTTAATACTAATTTAACTCTAGCCCTAATTGAACCCAAAATATAATTCAAATCCTAATTGAATGATAATTATAACCCTAACCCAAAGCTTTATTCTAGAATCCTAACCCTAACTCCAACCTTCACCCTAATATTAACCCAAAGATTTATCCTATAATCTTAATTGAATTATACTCTTAATCTTATACTTAACACTAACTAGATAACCCTAATTAAATTCTAACCCAAATCTTTATCCCCTTACTAACCCTAACTATAAATACAACCCTAATTCTAATTCTAATCATAACCATAATTTCAACTCTATTTATAATTATAATTCTAAGAGTAACCTTAATTGTAATGCTAACACTAATTCTAATTATACTGGTAATTGAGCCCTAACCCTAACCCTAATTAAAGCATAACCCTAGTTGAACCCTTACCCTAACCTAACATCAACCTTGACCTTAATCTCGAATTATGCCTAACCATAATTAAACCCTAGCCCTAATTGAACCCTAACCCTAACCCCAACTGTAAGCCTAACCTTTACCCCACATTTTATCCTATAACCCTAATTGTAATTGATCTCTACCCTAATCCTAATCCTAGTTAAACCCTATCGACAAACCTAACCCAAACATAATCTTAACCCTAATTGAACTCTAATTGAAACCTTTTAAACCCTAACCCTAATTCTACTCTAATTGTAATTGATCCCTAACCCTAATTGTATCCCTAATTGAGACATAATCATAATTAATCCCTAACTGTAACCCTAATTAAACCCTAAACAAGAGCCCTGACCTTAATTCCAACCTTTATCCTAGAATTGTAATTAAATTCTAACCCTAATTAAATTGTAATCATAATCATAACCCATCTTTAAATACTAATTTATACGTAAATAATAATCTTATTTTAAATATTTTAAATTATATGATAAAAATAATTGTAAGTGTAATTCTAAATTATATTATTTTTTACGCAATAGATATGCTAGTTTTAAATATATTAATTATAAAACTTATTTTTATGTGTAATAATAAATTTATTATATTTTCTTTGTATTTAATTTTGTGATTTTAAATAGATTACATGTGTGCACTTATAATGAAAAAACTGCTATATATTTAAGTAGCTACATTTTTGTACAATAAAATCTTTAGTAAATTTTGTAAATTTAAAAATATTGAATATTTTTTTATGTATAATAGTAAATTTACCCTATTTCTTTTTTTTTTTTTTAATTTTAAATATATTAATATAGAATTTGTTAAAAAGAACATCTATTTTTCATTCCTTTATAATTTTATTTCTATTATATTAGAAGAAAAGTATTTTACAATGACATCCAAGAATATGTTTTTTTTAAGATTTTCAATATTTTTTAATTTTAAATATATTAATTTAGAAATTTAATTTTAAATGCAATAATAAATTCAAGAAAAAAAATTCATACTTAATTTTCTTTTATTTGTAGTAATTTAACATATTTTTTTATATCTTATCTTGATTAATAATTATTATTTTTGATTGGAGGGGATTATGAAATAAATATTGTTGAATGTGTAGTTTTACCATTTTCTTTAAAAAAATAATTTTTTGTTTTGGCTTTCAAAGCTTGATACAACAAGAGCTGTAGGGCAGCAAAGTCCCTGCCAACAAGTTTTAGAATTGCTATATTTTAATTTGTTGTGTTTGATAAATATTAACAATAATGTTGATAAAAACAAGTGAATAATAGATACATAAAAAGCAAGTTTTCTTTAATGACAAAATGGTGAGTAAAAATTTAATTTTATTAATCTCATCCAGGAAGCTAAACTTGGATATTGGTAACTGTTTTAAAGTTCAAAAAATTCCAGAGGGTGCTTGTTGTCAGCCATCATTCCTTTGCTTTTGACCCTAATCAGCGATGACATATCCCTAAGACTACTCAACATCATCAGAGCAGAGTTACTGCAGCTTTAGCCCATAAAATCTGCCATGATCATGCTAGTTTAAAACACTTGAATAAACTGGTTTGCTATCTGAGCTTATTGACATTCATCGAAACAGGTAGCAGCATTGAAATCCGTGCCATTACTGGTGTTAACAATGATGTCAAATTTAAATTTTAGTATAATTCATCTTTCTAAAGGTCTATGAGTAGTTTGGTATTGTGCCAATGTTTAGAGTTAATCATCTTTCTGAAGTAATATGCGTAGTTTGGTCTAATGTCCAATAAGACCTTGTACATCACTGCCAAGAGCAAGCCCTAATGTATATGGGTAGTTCTAGCAGGAGGGAATGTCTTCTAGTCTTGCTAGTGTGTCTAGAATATAAATAGTCTTGGTTGGTTACAATGTAATTTACATTACTTGTGATAGTGTGATGCATTCTGGACACTTTTCAGCTGCTTTTGATTTAATATAAATATAAAATTGACAAGAGATAGCAGGTCTGGACTCAGCTAAATATTAAACAACACAGAAACATGATTGAAGTTTGTTTCCAAATCATAGTAGCATTACATTTACATGGCAACTAAAAGTGTAAATGGAATTCAATTACACAGGTTTAAAATGGGAAAAAATGCCAAAATGAACCCTAAACCCTAGAAATTGGCAGCTTTTTGGAGAAAACATGACAAAATAATGCAAAACCTTGATTATTCAACAAGGCTGGTTAAACCACATTTAAAAAAAAAAAATGCCAGATTTGATAGGTCAAAGGCATGCTAGTTTGACCCAGCATTGCCTAGGCATCAGGCACCAAATAGATGTAGTTAATGACGTTTTATTCCCATTCAATGATTCTATGGTCCAAATGGTTGAGGTATAATGATGAATAAAGTGCATTTGTAAAAAAAGTAACCTAAGTTCAAATTACCACACTGCCATAAGGTGGCCTATAACTTTGAGCACATGTGCTCTGAAAACAACGCATCCAATGCTGGGGCTTGTTCCTCCAAACACTAGTCTGGGCCCAGTGATGTTCTCAGTTTCCCTTAACAAAAGGATAGATGGCAAGTTTGCAGAAATAAAAGCACTACAACTCTTTCAAAGTGTATAAAGTGAAAAAGTCAGGCGACTACCCTAGGGGTTGCGGTGTACAAGTAATGGGCAACACTTCTAAGGGCAGGACAAAGGTTCAAATCGCCACCTTCCCCATAACTCACTGCGATAAAATGGCTCATGGTTGGGGTACATTCAAGTGTGGCCCAATGATTACATATCTTAAGGTGATGTTCCTATGGAAAGCGGCTCACATTTTTTCGTCAACTACCTGTGTTGAGAGATGTTTAAGAGTGTTTCATGTAACAATGATGATAAGATTTACCGCACGTAGGTTGGCTATAAAAGAGACTAAAAGGATTAAGTGAACTAATGCGGAAGTGTGACATAAGTACGGGGCTCCTATTTTTATGTGCAGGTGGTTCCATATGGGTCACTACAGCTTTTGGAGGAATGTGGAGGCAGGTGCTGGAGAAGGGGTCTGAGGTTTCCTATTCCTACACAGAAATTTTAATATATAGATCTGCCATCAAATTTACAGTTAAAAGCACGAATTCAACCACCAAAACTGCTAAAACCCTTAAACTGCAAGCGACTTCAAATTTAACCCGGAAGCAAATGATTTTGTTGCATATAAATAACGTGTAAGGCCTCCCAGAAACTAGAATATATAGACAAGAAATTAAATAAATACCTGATTCAGTTGCAGAAGCTTGTCCATAAGAGCAAAACCAACCGCTATAACGCTATTTATTGACAGTATATTTCTCAATTCTATGGATTTAAAGAAAAAAACGCAAGCTTTAAATAAAAAAAACTATATTTAATCACCTTGCAAAAGATTTTAACTGCATATAGATTTCACATGTCCCTATCCCTAAAAAAACCAGAAATTTCATCCACCGATTTGTTGTCGTTGCAATGAAGAAGGGTTTTCTTTCATGGGTTCCTTATCCAAAACGGTTTTTTTTGCGAGTGTTCGACCTGGTCCGTAATTTATTACCTAATGCACATGATATTACATTATAATTAATACAATCCCCATTTGTGGACTCGGCAGGTCGCCATGGTGCATCGGCTAAGACTTGCCTCGTAATGAGAAAACAGACCAAAATCCTGGGCGATAAATTTTTCAGACCAAATTATATAACGTCTTATCTTCCTCAGGCTCAAGACTGTATTTTTCAGACCAAATTATATAACTTCACACTACAGTGTTGCCAACATGTGATGGAGCCGATTATCCACTACAGAATACACAGTACGGATTTAAATGAGACCACCAAAAATAGCTTAAGTATTCTGTTTTTCCAATACCACCTATATCCAAACATACATGTAACCCAATAAATGCAATCCCCATTCTACAAAAATTCTAAACCTATAACGGGAATATGATGCTAAAATATTGAGACCAAGCTACTAGCAACTCGACAGTATAAACCCTATAACGAAAATATGATGCTAACATATTGAGACCAAGCTACTAGCAACTCGACAGTATAAACCAAGTACCAATATTTATTTTAATATGCTATCTCATAACCTCATCTTTATCTGTTCTTTATACTGTCATTGAACACTAGTAACGGCCACAATATACAGCCTTGTGTATCATTACCCCTCACAATATGTCCGTGACTGCAGAATGCCTCAACCATCCATTTCAATTCATACAATTCGTGAGGTTCATGCCAAAGCGATTTTGTCCTCTCTTACATTATTCGTCTTTGCTTTCTTGTGTTTGAATTTGTACTATAAATTTTCATTTACTGAGAATTTTATTTATTTACAGTTTAGCTGCTGCTGCTACCCTTCACCTTAGGGTTTTATACAGTAATAAATGCCATTTTAAAATGACCCATTCTGCTGTTTTGATCGCCCAACTTTGATATGTATCGATCAGTTTAAGGCTGCATGTTTAATGCGTGATCAGCAATAAGTTTAGGACAGTTTGTTTTGTACGTGAACTTTGAGGCTGTAAATAAAAGCAATTCAAATTCAGAATTAATATACAGTGCATTTTTCAGCAAGCAACCCAGAATTTCAGTGTACAGTTTCATCTTTTGAGTTTATGTTAATTATTCAATTTACTTTATTCTATGTAAGGTGATTTGTTTACGTATTGTTTATCACACTTGATCTTAATTATTAACTAATTAATTAAAAATCAGAGTACAATGTTTTTATTTTCATTTAATTAATAAATATGGTTAGATGTGCATTCTGATGTCTTGGTAGATATTGTCATTTGTTTTCAGTTGTTATTATGGTGAATGTTATATATGAATAGTCATACATGTTAAACTAGCAGTTCTGTGTAGTAACACGCAGCAATGAGTTGATAGGCGGAGAGCAACATGAAAGGCAAGTGATGTGCAGGCAGTGTTTATGGAAAAACATTTGAATGTGAATGGCATGAGTGAGCACAGTAGCTATATGCAGATGTAGATAATATAGTTACACATTAGGGAATTCAACAAACAATACAATGGATTGCTAGATATATCATGGGCGATAATTAAAGTGATTGAGTGGGAACAATATTGTATCCCATTTTTACCTTACAGTTTAACATCATTATTTTATTTTAAATTATAATGGGGGCCAAAGGAAGGTGTTAACCCTAATGGGTCAAAAGGAGGATATGTATATAAAGGATAAAGTGTGTAAGCAATAGTTGGTGAAGAAATAACTTTGTAGAATATACATATACACATATAGAGGTTTGGTTGAAGAACAATTGTATTGACATTCAATTAATTAATAGGTGATAACATCATTATTATTGGTAATTGGTTTAGCTAGGTAAATAATAATATTATGTAGTTAAGTTGTTTATTAAAAAGAAAAATATTATTATTAAATTTGAAATGATTTCATTAATTAATACCAATATCATTAAGTTTTATTAGTTAATCAAAATATAATATTATCATGGATAGGGTTCAATGTCTAAATTGATGACATTACTAACGTGAAATTAGTTGGGAAATAATAATGTTGACATAAAATTAGTTGAATTCATCATTATATAAGACCACCCCATAATTTAGTCATTGGATCAATTCTTTATGATACAAAATAAGGATCTTTTCATAGCTAGTAACAAAGAACCCTACATCAATTATAGTTAAAACAATCTAAAAGTAATATCAATATCATTAAGTTTCATTAGTCAATCAAAATATAATATTAATATGGATAAGGTTGAATGTCTAAATAATCGATGACATTACTAATGTGTATTTAGATGGGAAATAATAAGTGTGACATACTACTAGTTGTATTCATGATTATATAAGGACACCCCATAATTTGGAAACTGCATTAATTCTTAATGATACAAAATAAGGATCTTTCCATAGCCACCAACAAAGTACCATAGACGAATTTTAGTTAAAACAATTTAATTATTTGTGTGTTGTAGAGTATAAGAAAGAGAAGAATAATCAACAATGCCCAATGGAATCTAACATAAAGTGTATAAGATCAACTATTTTAGTCGATTGTAACCATAAGCTTAAACATATGATTTTTTTTTTTTAATTCCCACGTTAGAAAGATAGCGATCTGTACATACAAAATATAAAGTAAAAGTCAACACAATGAGGCATGCTCTCCACTCTACCATATTGGGTCATGGAGCTTCATGGACCCTCACCAAACCCCTGAGCAAGAATATAGATTGGCCACCACTGTGATTAGTGGTGAAATGAATATTGTGTATTATAATCAATATAGAGTACATTCGGATATAATGTCTATTTAACCATTGTTGTTGATTTTACAATCACTATCATTATTTCGGAAGGTTGTTTGTAACATGTTAGTTTATGAAACATAGTATTATTGTTGTAGCATGGTCTACAAGAATAAGGAAAAAGTGTTAGTGTGATAAACACACACCATTGGTACACAATAAATAAATTAGAAAATATAAAGACTTATACAATTAATTATAAAGATGATGCAATACAATTGCAGTAGAACACAGTAAGTAAATAAAATCTAGGCATACCTTCTATAGAGAATGGATTGAAGTTTGGACATAGGAAAACATGTTTTCTCTCCACCCTACCATATTGGCTCATGTAGCATCATTGGCTCTTCTCCCTTGGGAAAGAGAATTCAAGAAGTGGGATGTTGATTCATAACCACAATTACAATCACTTCATCTTCATAGTTGGTTGAACTTGATTCGCAAAGGTTGTCCATCTGTTTACCATATAAACTGGAATATTAAAACCCAAGTTCTTGAACTATCTTTCCCAAGGGAGAAGAGAAATCAAATGATTAGTGAGGCAATTTAAAAATTCAAGCACAAAATGTAAAGCATAAAGGGAGAGCAAGAGGGAATTGACATCAACTCAACACAACACTATCAAAAATTGAAACATAGCCGTTTTTATGATACCTTCTCAATAATCAAATGATATAGCTTAGGTAAAAGAAGAATAATCAACAATGCCCAATGGAATCTAACATAAAGTGTATAAGATCAACTAGTTGACTATGTCATAAGCATAACCTAAAGCATATGATTTTCTTATGAATCCTATGTCAGAAAGATAACAATTTGTACATAAAAATTATAAATAAAACTCTACATAATAAGGCCTACTCTCCACCCTACCATAGTGGGTCATGGAGCCTCGTGGACTCTCACCAAACCCCCGAGCAAGAATATACATTTCCCATCACTCTGATAAGTGGTGAAATTAATATTGCTTATTACAATCAACATAGAGTACATTAGGATCTGATTGTGTAATTGACCATTGCTACTGATCTTCCAACCACTATCATTATTGTGAAAGGTTGTTTGTAAGAAATTATTCCATCAAATACCACATTATGGTTGGAATATGGTTTGCAAAAATAGCAAAATAGTGTCAAGTTTAGTATGTTGATTATGAAAAAATAGAATGAGCTGCATAAAATTAACTATTTTATTCCATTAAATCCATTGTAATAGAAATCTAAAAACTAATACCCACGTCCCTATACAAAACTTTTACTGCAAAGGCTAGACCTTCTGGTTGCAATGCATTGAGGTGTGGAGATAGAAAAGGTGCCATGCTCTCCACCCTACCATTTTGGATCATGGAGCATCATCGGCTATTAGCAGACCGTTGCAATTACTTACCATAAAGTACAACTTTTAATGATGATGCCAATGAACAATATTGTTTAAGTGAGAAATTAGTTGCAGACGTAGCAAATATAAAATGGAACAGAATAAAATGAGGCTTGCTCTCTAATATTGGGTGGCCATTACTATGATAAATGGTGAAATCAATGTTCTCATTATCTTAGCCAGTATTATAATCTCTTCATCTTCATAGTTGTTTGAAAGCGCATTCATCTGTTTAGCATCTATACTGGAATATCAACATCCCACTTCTTGAACTCTCTCTACTAAAGGAGAAGCATTTTCTCTAGAGAAACTGAGAATATGAAGAGATTATAGAACTAACTAAGACCAAGCAGATGATGGGGGTGGAAGAATAAAAATTATACACCTCTTCCTACTTCCTTCAATTACATCTCTACCCTCTTGCTATCTATTCCCTCCATTCTTTCTCCACTGCCTACAAAAAATGAACACAAATTTATCAGAGCCCACAACTTTTGCAACCATGAACACATGCAAAGAACACAAGATAACATCCAAGAACCTTCATAGAAATTCCATAGCCAATGAATGCACTTTTACCCCCAAAGAAGCTTGCGATGATCACTAACAACTACGTTCAACAACAACAGAAACCTAGACAATGAAACCAAACAATACACTAACAATAACTAGACAGGAATTTGTTTTGTATGTTGGGGAATTTAAAATAGATGTTACTTGCACCATCACCACTATGTGGAAACCATACAAAATTTAATGTTGATGTTGTTTCACTGGCCTCCACAACTATCTTCGACAACAACATAAACCTAGAGAATGAGACCAAAAAATACATTACCGATAACTGCACAAACATTTTTATTTTTTTTCTGAGGACTTTAAAACATATGTTACTTGCATGATCACTACTACATGGAAACCATACAAAAATCAATGTTGATGAAATTTTTCTGGCCTCCTGTATAGCCACTCTATTTTCCCAGCCTCCTCTATGGAACGATACAACTTAAGCAAGAGATCAATTATCAACAATGGTCAATGCAAGCTAATATAAAGTATATAAGATGAACTATTTTAGTACACTATAACCACAACCTAAAACATTTGAATTATTTTGTGAATCCTATGTGAGAAAGATAGCAATTTGTACATAAAAACTATAAAATAAAACTCAACACAATAAGGCCTGCTCTCCACCCTACCATATTGGGTCATGGAGCCTCATCAGCTCTTACCAAACCCCTAAGCAATAATATACATTTCCCACCACTCATATCAATGGTGAAATGAATATTTTTTATTACAATCAATATAACATACATGAGGATATGATTATCTATTTGACCATTGTCACTGATTTTCTAGTCACTATCATTATTTTGAAAGGTTGTTTGTAGTAGATTAGTTCATCAAACACTGCATTATGGTTGGAATATGGTCTGCAAGAATAACAAAAAAGTGTGAAGTTCACTGTGGTGATTATGCATAAATAGAATGAACCACACAACATTAACTATTTTATTGCATTACAACCATGGTGGTGGGAAGGTAAAACTCACAGCTACAGTCCTATTGAATGGAGTGATTACAATTTAGGCATACTTGGTGTGTGTGGGAGAATACACTATGCCCAAAACAAAACAAGGCCCGATTTATGCCCTATCATATTGGCTCATGGAGTGTCGTGCGCTCTCACCAAACCCCCAAGCAAGAAAATAAACTTTCCACCACTATGATCAATGGTGAAAGAAATGGTTCGGCTGCCAATGACTCAATACAAGATCTAATCGAATGAAAAGGCCTACAAAGGACAATTTTTTTGATTAGTAGAGAATAAACAAATGAAAAAATATAAAGACTTATATAATTAATTAGAATTGAGAGGCAATGGAGTTGTACTAGAACAAAGTAAGTAAATAAAATGTAGAATTTCCTTATGTATTGAATGGATTGAAGTCTGCACACAGAAAAGGAATCCTACTCTCCAGCCTAGTATATCAGGTTATGGATCATCATTGGCTATGACCAAACCCCTGAGTAGTAACATTAATTGTGCACCTCAACATTAACTCTCAAATTTGAATTTGAAATTTCCCCCTCTTGGGCACATTTCCCAAATCTTGCACATGGATCAACCACTCACATGATGACAAGTGGCCTCTTTTCATTGGCCTATTTCTTAGTCCCACATTGGTCCCTCTTCAACACTCAACATTTGAAAATCTTCAAATAGAGGCATCATTCTTCAAGCAAATCCTCCACAACTTGATGCAAGGTCATTCTCTTAAACTGAGAATTGATTTTGTCCATTGATCATCTTAGCATTCCATATCATGTTCATATCAATTTCATCATTCAAGCTTAAGGATTGGGAAAGGGCTTCTTTCCATAGAAGCACCAATCCAATATGAGATAGAATGGACATCATGTTTTTATGTGCTTTTGTTTTAGTCGTCTTGTTATTTTTTTGCATTTTAAAACGTGATTGGATTATTTCATATGGATGTTGTTATTTGCTTTGCTTTAAATTAACATGCTAATGTGTGCTGTTTGTTTTGAGCAAAATGCAGATTTCACCATCTACAACAAGCATCATTTGTAGACCCTTGCTTCTATCATCCATTGGTAAATTCGGTGTTGGTCTTTCCTCTTGATACAAGATATGAGATGGATCTGCCTCAATAACTTCTCATCCAAGATCTCCCCAACTTGTAAAGGTGGGATAGTTTTCCGGAGACGTTTCAGATGTGGAAGCTTCATTTGTTTGTGGGCGTCCCTGTGATCTAGGAGATTGTGGTAACTCTCCTACCACAAAAGAATTATTAGGGAGTTTTTCATTTCCAAAACCATTATCTTGGATGATGAGCTTGATGTCAAAGATGGTGGGGATGGCGGGAGTGGCAGGTGTCTCTGTCGCATAAGTGGATGCGAGAGTGGCAGGATCGATGTATGGTGTGGATGGACCCTCATCATTTTTTGGCACTTGGGGGATTTTGTAATACTTTGCTTCAAGATGTTTGCAATAGGAGAAGGGTTCAGATCTTCGCGGATGGTGACTTCTTGTCCCTCATGTGTGAATTTCACACATTGATGGAAAGTTGAAGCTACTGCCTTCATTGTATGAATCCATGGACGTCCCAAAAGGATGTTATATGGTAAGTCAAGGTCTAGGACCTAACAAGTAGTTTCCATGAGAGCCGACCCTACTTGAATAGGGAGTTTGATCGTGCCTTGGGACATTCTTTCTTAATTGTCATATGCTCTTATTGTGATACCCTTTCCTTTGTCAATAGAATCTTCTAGGATTTTCAATTGTTTGATGAGGTTGAGACAACATATATTCAAACCCGCACCTTCATCCACTAAAACCCTTTTGAATTTGTTCTTATGTACTATGAATTCTAAGTGAAGTGCATAGTTTTGAGATGGCTGAGCAGGGAAATCCTAGTCAGAGAATGTGAGAATATTTGGCATAATGATATTTCCAACCATAGCTTTGAATTGTTCCGCATCAAGATTTGTGTGGACAATGGATGAGGCCAACGCCTCCTCAAGGATTTTCCTATGGGCAGATGACATTTTTAACAACTCCATGATGGAGATTTGTGTTGGCATTCTCTTGAGTTGATCTAGGACATTGTAGCCATTAGGGACAGGTCTAGATGCAGGGGATCTATTTTGCTGGGATGATCCTGTGATGGTAAATTTTCCACCTCTTGTGGTGACTCCACAATCGGCATGGGCACCTTTGATGGTGATGAGTGTGTAGTATTCATCTAGGGAGGCAATGACAGTTTCATACACATGATTTACATTTGAGTGGGTGCCTTTCCCTTTATCATTGTTATTCCCTTTGTTGCCATGATTAGGCATCAGATTTGTGTATATCTTTAGATCTTGGTTTCTTGTAGGTTGTTCCACATTTATAATTCTTTTATCGATGAGATCTTGAACTATGTTTTTCAATCTCATGTAACTATTTGTGGTATGGCCTTTGATTTTATGGGACTCACAGAGTTGATTCTCATTATACCAAGGAGGTTTCACATCCGGTTCATGGTAATTCTCAAAGGTAGGAGCCTGGATGAGTTTTTCATCTATCGGCTTTTTCATGATGACTTCTAATGGTTCCCCCAAAGTAGTGTACTTTCGCTTGGGATAAATCTTGTTGCGTTGGGGTGGTCCTCTTTGATCACTGAGATTATTGATTTTTGGATTGTTGTTTGGTTGGTGTGT
This sequence comes from Sequoia sempervirens, assembly GCA_007258455.2. Taxonomy (NCBI): domain Eukaryota; kingdom Viridiplantae; phylum Streptophyta; class Pinopsida; order Cupressales; family Cupressaceae; genus Sequoia; species Sequoia sempervirens. The sequence goes on along the minus strand of VDFB02353493.1, from coordinate 313,224,466 downwards.
TGTGTGATGATTGTTTTGGTGTTGGATTTGGATTTGTAGTGCGGGTGTATTTTGGCGAGGAGAACTAATGACAACCTTGGTGTCGACGACATTGTTATTAGTAATGTTTTTGTTCCTTTCCCATGTGTGAGGTTTATCATTGTAATTGGATGGTGGGCAGTTGTTTTGTTGTTCGGGCTATGAGGTTGATCCCGCTAGTTGAGTCATGAGGGCTCATTCGATGTTGAGCACCTTGGGGCTCAATTAGTCATATGTGGTGATTCCTTGAACCTTGAGATGAAATGCCAAGAGGCCTTCAAGGTTGGCGATGATGGTGAAAACTTGTTGTTCTTTTGGTATGGTCCACTTGCTCTGATTGGCCTTGGATCACCATCATTGTAGGAATGAAGTGAATGATTCACCCTTAACTTGTTTCAGAGCTGAGAGTTCTTCTAGACTAACATCCATTGCAATGTTGCATGCATAGTTTTTTATGAATGCATCTATAATTTCTTGGAATGTCCCAATGCCTGAAGGTAAGCGAGAGAACCATTCCATAGCATGGCTTTCCAAACCCCTAGGGAATAGTCGCATCAGATAAGTATCGTCATATGTGACTTCCATTCAATGAACCTGGAATTCCCTGATGTGATCTTCAAAGTTTCCCATCCCTCAATATTTGTCAAATTTTGGGATTTCAAATCCCTTGGGGAATGGTTTCATCACTAGGCACCTATCAAATGGATAGGGACACAAGTTGCTTGGTGTTTTCGTTGTTCACCCTGATTGAAGATCGAGCACTTGTTGCGAGAGCAACCTAATTTGTGTCGTTACATCATTTTGTAGATCAAGGGGTGGGATGAAGGTGTTTTGGGGTGTTTCAATTGTGGGTTGGATGGATGGGTTGTTTGATGTGTTGTTTGATGGTATGTGTATGTTCTACCAAGCTAGTTAGGCTTCCACTTGCTTTTGTATGAACAACGCCTGTTGTTGATCTTGTTGTTCTTGCGCTAAGATTTGTGCTTGTTGTTGTGCTTGTTGTTGTTCCAACAACACTTGTTGTTGTGCTTGTTGTTGTTCCAACAACGCTTTTTGTTGGGCTGCCAATTCAGCTACTTCTTGCTGCTCTTGATATTGCTTTATTGCTTGTTGATATTCTTGCAATTGCACTACTTGTCTTTGTGCAAGAAGTTGTGCCTGTGCTTGCGCTTGTGTTTGATATTGGGCATTTGCCTGAACTTGAGCCTGTGCTTGTGCTACTTGTGCTTGGGCTTGTGCTTGTGTCGCTTGTTGTTGTAATAGAGCTTGTGCTTGAGTAGTATTTTGTTCTTGTAATGCTTGTAATGCCTGAGCAGCTTGGGTGGCTTGTTGCGTTTGTAATGTGGCTTGTGTAGCTTGGGCAGCTTGAGCAGCTAGTTGTACCACCTTTTGTTTTTGCACTTGTTGGAATCCCCTTTGAAAATTAGCTTGCAATGTCGCGTTGTATTGACTTGATGTGGTGGAAGTTGGTGGTGGTGGGGCTGGTGGTGGATTCAGAATGGAATTCGTGGTGGTGGTTAATGGTGATGTCGTGTTAATGATTTGAGTGGTAGATGGTATTATTAATGTGGTGGTTTGAGGGGTAAGTGGTGCTAATGATGTGATTGGCCCTTGAGAGACCATGCTTTGCAATGTTATGGGGGTGTTTGATGATGTTGCAATTGCTTGTGCATTTATCGTCTGTTGTTGCGATGTTGACAAATTTTTTTGAGCATTTGGCATAATGCTTTGATTGATATTTGGGATGTTGGTTTGGTTGATAGTTGGTAGGGGGGAATCCCTAAGCCAAGGAGTGGTGTGGATGATGGTGGAAAAAGTGGAAGTGGTGGAAATGTAAGGGGTGTGAGTCCTTGGAAAATGTTGTGGTGTCGAAAATGCCCTCTGGTCCGAACATGTCTCCTTCCTCTTGCAAATTTATGAGGAGAGAAGTTTGAGGTGTTGTGTGGAAAAATGATGATGATGGATAAGATGGAATGTGAGAGAAACATTCTTATGTAATGGATTTTCAAGTATGTTTTATTCCAAGATGGTATTTGCATCCAAGTTTTAATTATTAACAAGGGGGTGTGTTTTAATAGCATTGAGAAATGCATTTCCCTTATTAACATTGGGTTGGGTTGGAGCAAATAATGTCATGATTTGCGGAATGTTTTGCGTGATGTTTTGGGATTGGGGTGTAGATGAGATGGGAATGGTGGATGAGATTGGAGGAAAGGATGTCTCCACTATGGTACTCATGTCGAAATCCAAAGGTAACTTGGCCCCTTGTTTTGCTAGATCAAGCATGTATAACGAAGGGTTAAGTCTCATCATGATGTTGATGATTTTATGGTTCTCCACATTTTGGAGCATTTCAGTTATTTCTTCGTGGGACATTCCAAAGGTAAGATCCTCTCCTTGGTTTTCCTCTTGCAGATTTTGTGATGATGTCAGAAGGTTACCTATGAGATTTCCAGACCCAATGGGATTCATTTCAGGAGTAGTTTGACTTACATCACTTGAAGCGGGTGTTTCTTTGTTGGCTTCCATGCTCTTCTTGTATTGAGATCTAGTTTGAACCATAAAACAAGGATCAATTTTTAAGAATGGGAGATGAATCTCTTGATTCTTTGAATTGATCTTTACTTTATGCCCAAACTATAAAATTTTAGGATATCTTGAGGATCGAAAGGTGATATGATGATGTAAGAGATGGATGATGTGGATGTTATGATCTTTTGGTAAATCTTGAAGGAGATACTAGGCTTTTGGGACTTTTAGATATGTTTCGATTTTTTATTTTTATTTTCCCTTGGGATTTGTCCTTGATTGATTTTGATTTGGATTTTGAAAAAATAGACCCTAAGATGTTTGGATGATTATCTAAGGGATAGATTTGATCAAAGGATGATAATTTGAATATGTGTGGGGAGAAGGATGCATCTACCCACACCTATTCAAAAAAGATGATAGTTTCACTAAGCATATGAAGAAGGATTCATCTACATATACTAAGCTAAACAAGATGATTTTGATAACTTTGACTAAGCATATGCAAAAGGATGCATCTACACATACCTAGCCAAAGATGATTTTGATAAAGTTTTCAAGGATTTAGTCTCAATGTTTTTGATAATTTTGATTTTTCCAAAAAAAAGCCTAGCATTAAGGATGATTTCAAGATTTTCCAAAAGATGATTGTGAGATGATGTTTGTTTTGATGTTTGAAGGATGGATGAAAAATATTTTTATTTTCTTTGATCCTAAGATGAACCTAAAAAAGACACTTTGTTTTCCTAGACCTAGGTATTGAAGAACATGCAAATGCTTCCTAGAGACCTTTATAACCAAAGAATGACTCAATTTGGACATACACTTTCGGATTTCCAACCAATGACCTTTGCTTTGGACTTTTTAAAGAATTGTGAGGCTTCAACACACATGAAAGTTCATTTTTCCTAGCTTTGCTTAATGGATTCATTTTACCAAAAACACTTTCTTTGACTAAGTTTTCAAACTAAGATGTCCAATGTCTTAATTTCTTCAAACCCCACAAAGTATGTTATGTGGAAATTTGATGAACTCAAGGCAAGGGTTTACCTATTGTTTACTTAAGTAGACAAATTGAGATGTAATCCAATGTTTAGAAACCTCTAAGGATGTGAATCCCAAGGGAAAGCAATAACATATGGATTGAGTCAATTGTATCCAAAAGGGTTTGAAATTTGAATGATGATGTTAAGTGTTTTTTTTCAAGATGTTTTCGATCAAGCAATGCATTTTGTAACCCAAGAATAAGTACAACCCTATGGATGTGTAAGACAATATTTGTTGGATTCCCACTTGGACAAGTCTAGCTATGCTTATCTTTAGTGAATGGTTAGATGCTTGACCCCACTGCCTCCCCTCCACAACACTCACTTATACGGGGCATCCAAGCATCAACACCCATAATACTCCCATGGAATGTTTTCCATTTATACTAAAAGACTGTAAAAGTGTGGGGTGGCTTCAGAACGACCGTTCTTGCACCAACAAATAGATTAAAGGATTTTGGAAAATTCAAGCACATGGGTTTTAATAAGGACTTACCATTGGTGGAGATTGACCCATACGGCAAGAGTCCCCTTTCAGATCCATCTTGTCGGAATCAACCACATGATATTGGAATTTACTCCAATACCCACATTTATATCCCAGTTGGAAATAATCTTGGCTTTAGAGTGTTACCAGCTGAGTCGTTCCCTTGGGTGAGTACTTTTTCCCCAAGGCAGGCCCTCTAGGATAAACAAAAGTGAGTAAAGATAAAATCCATAACTCGATCAATCTTTGATGGCAACAAAGAGAGAATATATGCGATAATTCCCCCACTCACACTCACACAAGATCTTGTTTAATTTTAAACCCAAATCAAAGTGTTGAGGTGATTGCTTTGTCTCACCCTAAAGTCATGAAAAAGGCCTTTTGATTCTCAAGATTGCTATAAAGTGCAAGAGAAGCACATACGTCCTTTTTCAATGGTTTTAGTTTAAGTAAGCCTTCATGAGAAAAAAAGTTGCACTTGTTCTTTTTAAATCCACAAAGCAAAATGTGAGTTCTTTTTAAGCACCAAAAGATGAGTGAGAGATACTTTGTTCAATTGTTAATAAAAAAAACAAAATCTAGTAAGTTGCGTTCCTAATGTTCATTTTAGCCTTTACAAGAAGAAATTGAAAGATTCTTTTTAAACCCAAATGACATTAGTGTTCTAAGAAATAAAAGATAACAATTTCTTGAAGAAGTGTTAAACAAACACTTAAAGTGTTTAAAAACACTTTGATCTTTCAAAATATCATTCTCATGCTTCGTTTTCCTTCATTTTCCTTCTTCGCTTTTCTTTGTTCTCCTTCATTTTCACCTTTTTCCTTTTCGTTGTTTTCCTTGTACCTTGTTTTCCTCTTTTACCTCCTTTGTTTTCCTTCGTTATCCTTGTACCTATTCCATCACCAATAAAAGTTATGCATGTATTGTAAAATGATAAAGACATATACAAAACTTATCATCTATTGGAGAAATCCCTTTAAAGAGTGGAGTAAAGTACAATTGAATTGACATTTATCATTGATTTAATGATAAATGTCAATACATTTTGATTTTACACATGATTTCCTTTGAATTAATGATAAAATGTCGAGACACTTTTCTTTATGCTTCCTTTATTAAAAAAGAATGGATTTCAAAACAAAATCAAATCATGTATCAAGTCAAGCATAAAAAGAAAGTATCATATAATGATTTCCTTGATAAAAAGAAAACTAGAACATGACCAACCTCTTGATTTATGTCAATAAGGATCTATTTTAGCAAGCTTACAAAAGGAAAAATAACAAAGATCCTCAAATATTTTTCAAAAAAAAGCTTTTGACATTTGATGCTAGGACTGCTACCTAAAAATTTTCAACATAATGTACTTGATTGGTTTAAAATTATGCCCACCAAACTTGTTTAAGAAACATGCAAATTAAAAGGGATTTAGGGCAGTGGTTGGGATCTCTTCCAGATCTTAACACCTCTCCAAATTTGAACAGTGATCGGCTTTATTGAAGCATGAATTCGAGCCAATGTAATCAATAAGAACCCATTTCTAACAACTGTCAAATCTAAGTTTTGATGTCAATCATAAATATGAAATAGCAATATTATATAAGTTTCAGACACGTCCTATCAAAAGGTAAAACACCACATAAAAAAAATCATCATATCTCCTATGCCAAAGGTAAATTCCAACTAACTCTAACTTAAAACTTAATAGTTTCAAGCTTTGCGTGTGAGCTAAGAAAGCAGGAAACAAACGAAAGAGAAACACATGTGCAGGGATCATCAATTATAGAAATCAGACTTGAAACATTTTTTTCTTCAGAAGTTAAAGAGAATGGGAATAGATCGTTGTAGCTGGAGAGTTAAATGAAAATTAATAGCAACACCATTTGTCATGGTGTTCAAAATTTTTTAAAGACAAGACAACTCATAAATGAATATGCCTAACACAAAACTGTCTACATGCCTCAAATGTAAAAGGCACAAGATGTATATTCACATAAGATACCTCTGCAGACTTACAAGAGACTACTACGCAGCACATGTGACAGTGAGATATAGGCAAGAGGAATAGCTTTTCAATTTAATACGATTGAAAAATTCTGAGAGGCCAAAGTCAACAGATGAGTTGGTAGTATTTATCATTGAATTCCCACACCAATCAATAATGAAAGGACATGCTTTCATCCATACCTATAGAAAAATAGATCTACCGAGACTTAAAAAAAATGCACTTGGTAGGTTCAAAGTCAAATTTGGCAGCAGTTGCAATGGTAGTTGAAAAGAAAAGCAAGAGAATGCGCCCAAGCTTACTTAAAGAGTCTTCAAGCTAATACAACTGGTAAGGATGTGCCTCTATTGCAACAAATTTCAAGAAATGAAGAATAGTGTCGCTTATGAAGCATGATGAAGCATATTAAAAGCACAGACAGGCAGTATCATGGTGAAGCATATTAAAAGCACAGACATGCAGTACCAACATAATGCATACTAGTACGTAGAAAAGATGTCTCCACAAGAGAACAAGCTATAAGAGAAATCTAATCACTATGAAAAAAATCTTTTGAGATGGCCATATATTTCAAAACAAACAGACTCATAGCTACCAGGTCAAAATTATAGCCTCAAACAGCTCGAATATGTTATCACCATGTGTTATTAATATTAGACAAAAAGGAATACTATGTTTCCATAGATAAAATCATGCATATAGTCTATAGATATGGGCAAGTGATCTACATCGACGCCTTTAGAATCTGAAAATAAAAGAGACAATAAATTTCACATGTAAACAATAGCCTAGTATTTAAACATAAAAGCATATGCCTTTAAAGTCTATAAACAATAGAATCAAAGATTCTATTCATCATTTGAGGGTGTTGCCCTCCTTCTAGCACCAATATGAAGTTCTATAAATCTGCAAATGAACCATCTCAAACACTCATTACGGGGTTAGTTTACACATGCAAATCTATGAATACCTCTATGGAATAACATGTCAATGTTCAAGAAATGCAATAATAACAATGATCAAAATACATTCAAAAACATGACATATACCTATTCCATATTGGATTGGTGTCAAATCTGCAAATGACCCTTTCCCAATCCTTGCTAAAACTGAAATGATGCAATGCAATGGTGATGAGCAAAATTAGTTCTCAATTTAAGAGAGTAACTTTGCATGAGAGTGTAGATGATTTGATAAAGAATCGGCCCCTTATTTATACATTTTCAAATTGGAAGAATGCTCATAAGAGAGCAATGTGGGATAAAGATTGGACAAATGAAATGAGGCCACTTGTCACATTATGATAGGTTGAGGAATGTGCAAGTTTTGACCAATGTGCCCAAGAGAGGGAGATTCAAATTTGAATTTGTGAATTAAATGTTGAGAGGGGGACATGAAAGAGAGAATTTATTGCAATGTTGGAAGGGACAAGTCAACTTGCCTTCATTTTCAAACTTGAGGGAATATTCCATTTTTATGCCAAGTTGAAAGAAAATGATGAATTTATAAATGAGTTAAAATGATTTATTGGTGCAAGTGGGAAAAGCTAGAGGATGTGATGGGTGGTTAGGTTAGGTTAATCAGGATTAGATTAGCCTAGATGATTTTTAGGTGATTTTGACCTTTTTGACTTAAATATTTTGATTTATTTAAATCAAGAGGGAGAAATATGACTTTTGAGATTTAATTAAATAAAGTTTGGTTTATTTAAATAAAAGGTTGATGTGAGATTTTGATTTATTTAATTTAAATGAATAACCTTAGGAATGAATTAAATAGTCCTGATTTACTTGGTGAATGGATTTGATGAGCTTGATTAATTTAATGAGCGGATGAACATGAACTAAGTGCATAATGCTAATTTCATGTGTCTATAGAAACAACTCTCAAGACAAAAATAAAAGAAGAAAGGAAAAAAACATAACAAGGAAAGGAAAAGAAAACAAACACCAAAAACACAAAAGAGGACCCATTTTAACCAAAAAGAAAATTGGACTGCTATGTAAGGCATAACAAAATCATCTAAATAAATTCAATACATTGATCAACCAAATTATTTCTCTAAACATCAATTTGGAAGATGAAATCAAAGACATTCTAATATTGTGCTCTCTACTAGACAGTTGGGAAGGAGTAGTAATGGCAATCAACAATTCGATATTCAAAAAAAATACATTTAAATTTGATGATGTTGTTGCAACTCTTCTCAGAGAAGATGTGTGAAGGAAAAATCAAGGAACTGTATCCAGTGATGCCTTATTTTTTGGCAATAGAGGAAGGCCACAAGGTAGGGGCAAAAATAACAATAGGAGGAGATCAAAATTTGCAAGATCCAAGTCAAGGGGGAGAAACAAATGTTGTTGGTTTTATGGAAAAGAAGGACACACAAAAAAGAATTGTTGGTCATACAAAAATGTGCAAAATCAACCAAAGTACAATGAAGTTAACACAACATATGAACAAGATGAAAGTGCACTAGTATTATCAACAAGTGAAACTACAACTAATTTGTGGGTATGAGACTCTGGTGCCACTTTTCATGCAACCTTGTCCAAGAAAGTTTTCAAAAACTATCAAGAAGGTAAAATTGGTAGAGTATACCTTGGTGATAATGAACCTTGTGACATAGTTGGAAAAGGTGATGTGATGTTAACATTGAAGAATCAAAATAAATGGTTATTGCAAGATGTGAGACATGTTCCCAAACTCAAAATAAATCTGATATCCATAGGACAACTTGATGCTAAAGGATGTAGCGTCACATTTTCTTCAAACTCTTGGAAGGTGACCAAAGAAACCTTGGTAATTGCAAGAGGCCACAAATTGGGTACCATATATGTGCTAGAAATTCATGTTGAAGTGGAAGAAACGATGGTAGTTGTGGAAAGTGGTACGAAGCTTTGGCACAAGAGGATCAGACATATGAGAAAAAAAAAGAATTGGATTTTAGCACAAAAGGAATCAACTTCCAGGTTTGAAACTAGTTGATTTGGAGTTGTCTAAGCATTGTATATATGACAAACAAAGGTGGATTAGTTTTTCAAAGTCTAGACATAACAAGAAGTCAAGGCCTTTGGAGCTTATGCACTCATATTTATTTGGTCTTATGGAGGTAAAATCTATTGGAGGGACTAATTATTTTGTAACTTTTCTTAATGATTGCACTCAAAAAGTTTGAGTGTATATGCTAAATAAAAAAGCAGAAGTATATAGAAAATTTAAAGTTTTCAAAGCTATTGTTGAAAATCAATCTAGCAATAAAATCAAATGTTTAAAAATAGATAATGGTGGGGAGTTTTTCTCTTTAGAATTTGATGAATTTTGTGTAAATAATGGCATCCAGCATACTAAGATTGTTCCATTCACTCCTCATGAAAATGGTGCGACTAAGAGAATGAATCAACTTTTTTTTGAGAGAGCTCATTGTATACTTTCCAAGGCAAGTTTGGGAAAGGAGTTTTGGGCATATGCAATAAATACAATGGTATACTTGATTAATCAAGCTCCTTCATCTCATTTACATTTTGACACTCTAGAGAAGAGATGGTTGGGTAAAAGGATTTCCTACAATCACCTAGGATTTTTTGGTTATGAAGCATTTGTTCATATTCCCAAGGAGAAGAGAATGAAATTGGATTCAAAATCTAAACAGTCTATTTTTTTTGGCTATGGAGAAAAACAATATGGCTTTCAATTATGGAATCCAATTACAAACAAGTTAACTCACACTTAGGATATGATTCTTAATGAGGTGTTTCTAGGTCTGTAAGAACAAGGGACACAAGCAAAGGAATATGTGTCATTATCAGACATTACGAATTCACAGTTTTCACAACCAAATGTGGCATCAAAAAATGGAGGTAACCTGCAGCTCCAATACTCATAGCCTGTGAAATCATCCATTGTGCATACACCCGCCCCGTTAATCCAATCACACTCTACTTTTTTAGTGCCAAATATGGCACAATATGGAGGAGATCTCACTCCACATGGCCTGTTCAAATTTCAAACTTAGTGCTATCCTTCCAAAATATCACACATCCATCCCAAATGTAGCTTGGTTCTATTGTTGCCATTAAAAATTATTCCAAGTACTTCCTTCATGGTCCCACATAGCCCAATAGCTAGGTCATAGATGGAGGCATTGAGAATGTTTCCACAAAAAACTTGTAATAGATCTGCTCCTCTTCAAAACTCCCATACACAACCTTCTATTCAGATGCAACCATTATTTGAGTGATCGATGCCTTCTCAAACTCACACACTACCTAATAGAAATATTTATTCACAACCTATCTTGGGAGGTAATGTTCCCATGTAGCCCCCACAATATTTTTCTTTGCAATTAAAATTTATATGCTCTAGCCATGGGTAATTTTGGTCAAAATAATGTGTCACAGTTGTAGGGTAATATTTGTGCACAAGCTACCAATATATCTAGAGTAATGTTGGTACTATTGGTGATAATGTACTAAGGAGTGATAATGGTGATAATAATGTTTGGGGGAAATTTTCAGCATGTGATAGATAATCAGAGCCAAGTTCCTCAATTGAGGAGGTCCACTAGGGAACATCGACTTCCAATAAAGTTAGAAGACTACCAGTTATTAATTTATGATCAAGCATAGCTATCTACCTTCAAAGAAGCTTACAAATATATTAATCATGATAAGTGGATGGATTGTTTGAAGGAGGAAATTGTAAAATCTAAAACCAGCCTAATCCCTACACTAAAGATATGGATATAATAGCAGAAATAAAGAACAATCTCTAACTTAGAAAGAAAAACATAGCATACTTGAAAAATAAAAGCACATAAAAACTATATATTGCAGACTCTACAATTTTGTCTTCTTTATTCATACTTAAATAAAAAAGGTGTGATTCCAATACATTAAAGGAAGTTTCAAACTTGACTCAAAATAGAAGAACCTATAATAGACTAAACATTTAATACAAATGTTGCATGAAGTGTACTTTATTCCAACTAAGGAATATTGACAAAAAACAGTGAAATAAAGATGACGGAAGTGGCAGATGACTAAAAATAAGTTGTAAAGTATGAAGCAATGAAAGCATCAATTGTCCACATACTCCCCCTTGATGCTGAGAGGGCTCACAATCTGATCTATGAGTGTCAAAAATTGATCTTTTGCAACTACTTTGGTGAAAATATCCACTAACTATTCTTTAGTGTTGATGTATTTCAATTCTACTACTTTCTTCTGCACCAAATCTCTAATAAAATGGTGTTTTAAATCAAAATGTTTTTTCCTATTGTGATGAATAGGATTCTTGGCCAATTTAATGGCACTAATGTTTTCACAAAAAATCACTGTAGGCTGAACTTGTATCTCTCCAATTTCTTCAAGAAGTTTTCTGAGCCATAATGCTTGTGTACCTACTAAAGTGATTGCAACATATTTTACTTATGTGGAAGAGAGGGAAACAATACTTTGCTTCTTTGAACTCCAAGTAATTAAACTAGAACCCAAAGAAAAACAATTACCAGATGTATACTTTTGGTCATCCAAACTACCTCCCCAATCTAAATTAGTAAAGCCAACAAGATTGAACTTTTTAGAAGTGTAGTAATGAATACCAAAATCTAGAATTCCTTTCACATACTTCAAAATTCTTTTGGCTTCCTTCATATGCATTTTAGATGGCCCTATCATATACCTTGAAACAAGTGAAACTAAATAAGCAATATCAGGTCTTGTATGAGTTAAAAACATTAAACTTTCAACTACTCATATAAGTTGTCTCATCAACTATTTCAATGCCATCATCTCTACACAACACAACTCAAGGAGCACTTGGAGTGGAGTGGATTGTGGTTTACAATCAACCATTTCAAACTTCTTCAACATACCTTTTGCATATTTGGTTTGGAAAATAAAAATTTCATTCTGACATTGATAAACCTCCATTCCTAGAAAATATTTCATGAGACCAAGATCTTTCATCTCAAATTTTTTCATCATAGAAATTTTCAACTCATCTTTCATCTTAGAACTACTACCCATATACAACAAATCATCAACATATAAACTTATAATAATAATATCATTACCTTCTTGTTTGTAGTAAAGGGTAGGTTCACTCTTACTTCTTTGAAAGCCATTCTCTTGAAAAAATCCATCAATCCTAGTATACCATGCTGGTGGTGCTTGCTTGAAGCCATACAAATCCTTTTTCAACTTGTAGACTTGATCTTCTTTTCCTTGCACTTCAAAACCTTGTGGTTGTTCCACATACACTTCCTATTCTAAGTACCCATTCAAGAAGGAACTTTTCACATCCATATGATGTATGCTCCAATTCTTTTGAGCTGCTAATGAAATCAAAATTCTGATGGTCTATTGTCTTGCAACTAGTGCAAATGTCTCTTTATAATCAATCTCATACTTCTGGGTGAATCCTTTGGCAACCAATCTTTTCGTGTGTCTTTCAACACTCCCATCACTGTTATACTTAATGTTGTAGACCCATTTGGTGCCATCTTATTCTTGTCATGTGGAAGCTCTATATAAGTTCCCAAGTGTCATTCCTATGAATGGAATCCATCTCTTCTTTCATTGCTTGCACCCAAAACTTTAGTACTTGCATCTTCAAAACATGATGGTTCAAAGTTAACCTTGGAAAGTAAAGAAAAATTAATTGTCTCACCTATTGGATTTTCTTCATGTGCTTGATTTGCACTCCTTTCATAAATATCTCTCAAACTTCTTACCTTCCTTATAGAACTTGGAGTTGAAGCTGGAATTAAACAACTAGAGGAGGGGCTACTTGATGGATTTGTAGGACTTGGAACAAAAATGTTAGTGTTTTTCTCATGATCAATATCATCGACAATAATATCATTTAAAACAGATTTTGACTTCTCGATATGGCCTTTTTGATGACCATAAACTCCCCCTTCATCAAAAATCACATATCTTGATACAATAATCCTATTAATGAGAGGATTATAAAATCTATAAGCCTTACTTTCCTCACTACATCCAACAAAAATACATGACTCACTTTTTGCATCTAATTTTTTTCTATTTTGATCAAGTACATGGACATAAGCCAAACAACCCAAAACTCTAAAATGATTAACATTAGGCCTTTTCTCATACCATGCTTCATAAGGAGTCATCTTCTCGAGTGCACTCGTGGGACTTTGATTGAGAATGTACACTGCTATAGCAACTACTTCACCCCAAAAATAATTGCTTAACCCCTTGGTTTGTAACATGCTCCTTGCCATTTCAACCACTATTCAGTTCAAATTTTCTTTCAACTACTCCATTTTGTTGAGGTGTGTATGTAGTGGTGAGTTGCCTCCTTATTCCACTCATATCACAATAATCTTGAAAATATCTTAAAAAAAATTCTCCTCCATGATCAATCCTTAAGCATTTGATTTTGCACCCTTTCTTACTTTCCACAAGTTCTTTAAACCTCTTGAATGTATCAAGGGCTTCATCTTTGGCCTTCAAAAAATACACCCAACATTTTTGTTAGTAATCATCTATAAAAGTGATAAAACATGATGACTTACCTGAACTCTTAGTTTGCATAGGACCACAAATATCAAAATGAACAAGTTGAAGAGGATGATGGGCCCTCCATGCATTTCCTTTTGAAAATTTCTCCCTTGTGTGCTTTCCTTTCGTACATCCTTCACAAACCACTTGTGCTCTTCAACCTTAGGTAAACCAGAAACTAACATATTTGATGTGAGAATCTTCAAACTGTGAAAATTTAAATGCCCATGCCTAAGATGTCATAACCAACTGATATCCCCATATGCCAAATTGGCAAGAATGTTGTTATGTTTAGCATATTTCAAGGGGAACATTATATTCTTTGTCATAGGCACAACATTGCCTTGATTCTTATCAAAAATTGTACATTTCTTATTCTCAAAAACAACTTTATAGTTCTTCTCACATAGTTGTCTGACACTTAGTAGATTGTGCTTTAACTGAGGAGTGTAATAAATAGCATTAACACTCTTTATACCTTCTTTTGTGTGGACTTCCATGGCTCCTTTTGCAGCAACTTCCAATGATTTTTAATCACCAAGTTGAATCTTGGACTTGAAACTCTCATCCTTTGTTGAAAACAAGTTCTCATTCCTTGTCACATGGTTAGAGCATCCAAAATCTAGATACCAAACTTCTTTACTACTAGTTTCACCTTTTAAGTAAGATAAAAATAAACGATATGAAGGATTTTCATCACTTCTTTAGCATAATTAACACTTTTACCTTATTTTAATCTGCATTCTCTTTCAAAGTGGCCATACTTATTACAATGGTAGAATTGAACATTTCTCTTATCAAAACTACCTCTACCTTGTCCTCTAGAACCACCTCTTCCTCTTGAGCCGCCTCTACCTCTATTTCCTTTTGCATGATTCTGAGTTTTGCCTCTACCTTGATCTTCATTGTTTTTGGTGTTGTTGTTGGCATCCTCTTTCTTTGTGATTTGCAATTTGGATGAGAAGGCTTTCGCATAACTTTCTACAAATGAATCTTTCAATCTCTCTTCATGAAACATAAGACATCCAACCAAGTTATCAAATTGAAAAGTTGTCAAATATTTGCTTTCTTCTATGATAATGGCAACATTGTTCCACTTTGGGGTGAGAGTCTACAATACCTTTTTTTAATCAAAACTTCACTATTCACAATTTCTCCAAGTGTGGCCATCTTGTTGACCACATGTTTAACTCTCACACAATAATCACTTACTTTCTCAGATTCTTGCATTTTCAAATTTTCAATCTCTTTTTAAAGTTTGCAACTTAACTACTTTTACCTAATCACTTCCTTGGTAAGCTTCCTTTAAAATCTTACAGGCATCTTCTATTGTCTTTCACCCACAATCCTTGAAAATAAGCTCTTATCAAGAGCCATTTGAATATGAAACAAAGCTTGAGAATTCTTCTTCTTAGCTTCCTTTTTAGTTGTTCTATCATTGGCTGTGAGGGCATTCCAATCAGCTGGCTCCTAGTAACCTGATTCAACAATCTCCCACAAATATTTTCCTATCAAAAAATTCATCATTTTTATGCACCAATAATCATACTCATTTCTATCAAATTCTAGAATGGGCAAGAAGTTATAATTCGACATGATAAACTTTTGGTGAAATTCTAACCACTAAATCTTTAACCCAAAATAAAATACCTGCTTTGATACCAAATGTAAAATCTAAAACCAGCCTAATTCTTCCACTGAGGAGGTGGATATAATAGCAGAAATAAAGAACAATCTCCAACTTAGAAATAAAAAAAGAGCATACTTGAAAAAATAGAGCACATAAAAATTGTATATTGCAGACTAGATACAATTTTGTCTTCATTATTCATACTTAAATAAAAAAAGGTGTGATTCCAATACATTAAAGGCAGTTTCAAACTTGACTCGAAATAGAAGAACATATAATAGACTAAACATTTAATACAAATGTTGCATGAAGCATACATTATTCCAATTGAGGAATATTAACAAAAAATGATGAAATAAAGATGACGGCAGTGGCAGAAGACTAAAAATAAGTTGTAATGTATGAAGCAATGAAAGCATCAATTGTCCATAGAAATGGACTAATCAATGGCCAATAACACTTGGGGTTTAGTAAAGCTTCCACCCAATTGAGAAGCATTGAAGAATTGATGGATGTACTGATTGAAAGATGAAGAAGGAGGTGGCAAATGTTATCAAGCTTGATTGGTAGTGAAAGGTTATGATAAAAAAAGGGGATTGAATTCAATGAGATTTTCTCACTAGTTTTAAAGATGACTACTATTCAAGTGATTTTGGGTCTTGCAATAGTTTATGATCTTGAACTTGAGCAACTTGATGTCAAAACTATATTTCTCCATGATGACATAGATGAAGAGTTATATATGCAAGAGCCTGAAGGCTTTGAGAAACAAGGGAAAGAGGATTTATATTGTAGATTAAGGATAAGTTTGTATGGGTTTGAACAAGCCCCACGACAATGGTATCTAAAGTTTTACTCCATGATCGAACAACATTTCACCCACTATGAATCTAATCCATGTGTCTACTACAAGGTATTGGATATGGTGAGTTTGTCTTATTGTTGCTCTATGTTGATGATATGCTAGTAACTGGGACTAGTATGAGTGTTGTTTGTGATTTAAAACAACATTTGGCTCACAAGTTTGAAATAAAGGATTTAGGGGCAGCAAAGAGGATTCTTGGTATGAGAATAATTCAAGATAGATGAAAGAGAAAAATCAAATTGTCACAAGAGAAATACATTAGAAAGTTTTGGACAGGTTTAATATGCAAAGTGCTAAGGTTGTAAGCACTCCTCTTGCCGATCACTTTCGTTTATCTTTTGTAATGTGTCCCAAGACAAAAGAAGAACAAAAATAAATGAAAGGTATCTCACATTCATCAACCGTTGGGAGCCTTAAATATGTGTTATGGTATGCACTCATCTAGACTTTTCCCATGCAATGGGAGTGGTGAGTAGATTTATGAGTAATCTAGGTAAAATTCATTGATAAGCAGTGAAGTGGATAATAAGACATTTGAAAGGAACCTCAAGTTATGCATTATTTTTTGGTGGGAAAGATGCACAACTACAAGGTTTCATTGATTCAGATATGGTTAGAGGTTTGGACGATTGAAGATCATCTACTAGTTATGTTTTTACATTTGTTGGGGTAGTGATCAGTAGGGTTTCTAGATTACAAAAAGTGATTACACTTTCCACTACTGAGGCTAAATACATTACTCTTATTGAAGGTACAAAGGAAATGATTTGGTTGTGCGTTTATTGAGAAAATTAAGATGTAAACATGTTTTTGTATTCTCTTGTGATAGAAAAAGCGCTATTCATTTGGTAAATAATGCATCATTCCATAATCAAACCAAGCATATTGAGCTGTGATATCACTTCATCCAAACTGTTATCGAGGAGGGAAAACTCAAAGTTGAGAAGATCCATAGCAAGGTGAATCTGGGTGATGCTTTGACAAAGGTAGTTTCAAGGGAGAAGCTCAAGTTTTGTAGGGATTATCTTGGCATTGTCAAGATGTGGCAATAAAGCTCAAGTAGAGGAATATCTTTGAAGCTTGTAGCAAAGGTTGGACAAGTTCAAGTGGGAGATTGTTGGAAGTCTGAAGTCCAATGCACATTTGTCCCTTGCACTTCCTTCCTTTCTCCTACCAATATCTCTTTGTCCTCTCTTGATGACATAAACATTATGATGTGTGGATAATGTTATTTATACATTAAGTATATGTTGTTGTAAATATAGTGTAATAGAATTAATAAAAATAGATATTTCCCCTGCTTCTGTGGATGTAGCCTATTATGCACCCGAGCCACGAAAAATCTGGTGCCTTTTTTTCGTACTATTTTAGTCTTGTATCTTTAATTTTGTTTCTGCAATTTGCTTATCTACACTTGTTTATCAACATTTGTTACATAGTTCGCAAGCCTTCAATATGCTTCCACCTTTAGCATATTTATGGATTGTCAACAAAAATTCACTTCAGGGTGTAGGTTTGTTTTTTTTTTTTGTGGTGGTGTGTGGATGAAGATCTATTAAACATCACTCAAGAGGTTATAAAAAGATTCATTCTACAAAGATCTAAACTCAAAATGATTGAACTGAACTCTTGAATCTTCCTTTAATAAACTAAACAAAACAAAACAAAAAAAAAAAAAAAATCTACTTTAAAAGAATATTCCAAACATAAAATTTTCTAATGACCAGAGACATCTCCATATAGGTCTCTGAGATGAAACATATGTCTAGTACGAAAAAAGATTAATAGAAGTCAGGGTACAAATCTGCTGATAACTTACAAAATGTAAATTTGCTTGGAATGCCCTTAACGTATCCCTTATCATGCATTAAACATGCAACCTTAAACTGATCGATATGTATAGAAGTGGGATGATTAAAACAGAGATTGGTTCATTTAAAAATGTCATCTATTACTCTATTAAAAAATTTCATGAAGAGACTGAAAATAAATAAAATCCTCAGTGATAAAGTCTAACACAAGAAACCAAACATGAATAATGTAAGAGAGGACAAAATCACTTGCGCAGAACCTTACGAATTGTGTGAGATGACATGGGTGGTTAAGGTATTCTGCAATCATGCACATATTGTGAGTAGGCATGCTATACAAGGCAGTTTATGGTGGCCATTATGATAGATAAAGAACACATAAGATGAGGTTCTTGGATAGCATAATAAAACAGATATTGGTGGTTGGTTTATTATTTCCACTTGCTAGTAGCTTGGTTTCAATATTTTACTAACAACTTAATATTTCAGTGGAATTGGTAGTATGTTGTCTAACATAATGTTGATGTATTATTTGGATATAGGTGGTATTGGAAAAGCACATTATATTGAGCTATTTTTCGTGGCCTCACTTAAAATGGGTAACAAAACCAAAAATTATTTTTCTAGGATTTCCCTTTACAATCGGATACAGAATTTGATGTCCCAGTTAAATATTGTTTACATATAATTCACCTTCAATTCCACCCTTTTGTCGATGCCTTTTTCTAGATATTCTTCCATAATATAATAGACATTATTGTTAAATATGAAACCCAATATTATTTCTATTTATTTTATTTTCCCTCCAATTGTATGGTTGTTCAACTTCTACAAAGAGTTGAAGTAGTCTTTATAACTGTTGTTGCATATTATTGTTGCATTCATTCAAACTAATAACTAATAGAGGATTCCTCTACTTTCAGTGTGGACGTAGCCTATATGGTGAACCATAAATACTGGTGTTTGTGTGTTTTTATTTATGTTCCTCTTTCATTCTATTTTTCCTACACTTAATTGATTATTTTCATAATCTATTAATTGGTATCAAAGCTTGGTAACTAGAGCTGTTTGGAAATCGGAGAGGAATTTCTAGAATTATGGAAGAATCAGATAAATGGAAGATCGAGAAATTTGCAGGGAAGAATTTCAGTCTTTGGAAAGTGCAAATGGAGTCACTATTGATCAAGCAGAATCTCGCTTTAGCATTAGAAGGGAAAGCCAAAAAACCAGTAACAATGAAGGATGAAGAATGGGAAAAAATCGACAAAAAGGCAAGAGCTACTATCTTCCTATCATTGTCTAGTAATGTGTTGTTTAATGTTTCATTGCAATTGACTTCGAAAGATTTATGGGATAAGCTTTCTTCAACATATGAAATTGTTTCAACATCTAATAAGGTATTTATTATGAAAAAATTATACAGTTTAAAGATGAAGGAAAGAGGAATTATGTCAAACCATTTAAATGAATTTAATACCTTGATAAACCAATCGATCTCGGTAGGCATCAATCTAGATGATGAGATTAAAGTCATACTGTTACTTTGCTCATTACCTAATAGTTGGGAAAGTGTTGTAATGGTTTTCAGCACCTCAGTAGCTGCCAAAAGCAAGTTACAATTTGATGATATTGCAGGTACCCTTCTCAGCGAAGACATGAGAAGGAAAAATCAGGAATCTTTTGGTGATGCTTTAACGATAGTGAGTAGAGGAAGGTCTCTAAATAGAAGCAACAATCATAGCAAAAGGAGGACTAAATCATAAAAGAGGTCGAAGTCAAGAGGACGAAATGGTGATTGTTGGTTTTGTGGCAAGGCTAGCCACACAAAGAAGAATTGTCGGTCTTATAAAAGGGCACAAGAGAAAGTGTGAGACAATGAAGCTAATACAACTTATAACAATGATGATGGTGTTTTAATCCTTTCTACTACCGACACCACTTTTGATTCTTGGGTACTTGACTATGGAGCCTCTTTTCATGCCTCTTCATCCACGGAGGCTTTCACAAACTATGAGGAAGGTCAGTTTGGAAAAGTATATTTAGGTGATAAATAAGCATGTGATATAATTGGGAAAGGTGATGTTTTGTTACAGCTGCAAGATGGAAGAAATGGATTTTAAAGGATGTTCGTCGTGTTCCTAATCTCAAGAGGAATTTAATATCTGTAAGTTAGATCTTTTCTCAAGGTTGTCATGTTTTCTTTACTTCCAATACTTGGAAATTTACTAGAGGGGCTTTGCTAGTAGCAAAGGGAAATAAAGTTGGACATTTTTATGTTTTTGAAAATAATAATCAAGTGGGAGCTGCCATGACTATTGAGAACAGCAGTACGGAACTTTGGCACAAAAGGCTCAATCAGATGAGCAAAAAATGCCTTTCGATTATGCTCAAAAGAGAACTACCCGGTTTGAAATCTGTTGAGTTGGATTTTTTCCAACATTGTCTCTATGGCAAACAAAAGTGGGTCAGCTTCTTGAGAACTGGTCATGAGAAGAAGAGCCAATCCTTGGAGTTGGTCTATTCAGATGTCTTTGAACCCACAGAGGTAACTTCCATTGGAGGAGCTAACTATTTTGTCACCTTTCTTTATGATTGTACTAGGAAATTTTGGATTTATATGCTCTCAAAAATATCATAGGCGTTTACTAAATTCAAATTATTTAAAGCTTATGTCAAAAACCAAATTGGGCACAAGATCAAGTGCTTGCAAACAAATAACGGAGGAAAGTATTTCTCCTTGGAATTTGACAATTTTTGTGTAGAAACTAGTATTCGTTATATCAAAATTGTTCCCTTTACTCCTCAAGAGAATGGTGCAACTGAAAGGCTCAATCGAACAATTTTGGAGAGAGCTCATTGTATGCTTTCAAATGTTGGGTTAGGTAAAGAGTTTTGGGAAGAGGCCTGCAATACAACAGTATATTTGATCAATTGAGCACCATTATCTTGATTGAATTTTGATATTCTAGAAGAGACTTGGTTGGGTAAGCAAATTTATTATAACTAAAAATTTACAAGTATTTGGTTGTGAAGATTTTGCTCTCATTCCCAAGGAAAAGCGGTCTAAACTTGATCCTAAATCAAAGCGTTGCATATTTTTTGGTTATGGTGAGGACAATTACGGTTTCAGGTTATGGGATCTGCTTGAACAAAAGATAATTTGAACTCATGATGTGGTGTTCAATGAACATACCTTTCTAGCCTTGTGAATTCAACCAGTGGATACTAAGGAATATGTCCCTCTATCAGCATTTGAGACAAATATGTCATAGGAGTCTCTTGTCTCATTTCCTTCTACAACAGTTGCTTCACCCACCTTTGTCTTACAACCTAGCCTTGTTGACTCTAGGACCAGTATGATGGAGAGCTATCTAGAAACAATGAGCAACTCGAGTCTCATAGAAATGCCTCACAAAGAGGAAATGATTCTTCCCCTAAGGAAATTCATTCCTCTTGGAACCCTACATAGGTCTCTCCACAGAGGTATGCGGGTCCTTTTGACCATACAGAGCA
The DNA here is from genome assembly GCA_007258455.2 of Sequoia sempervirens. Taxonomy (NCBI): domain Eukaryota; kingdom Viridiplantae; phylum Streptophyta; class Pinopsida; order Cupressales; family Cupressaceae; genus Sequoia; species Sequoia sempervirens. Next base: position 313,203,024 of record VDFB02353493.1, on the reverse strand, counting down.
ATTAGAAATAGGGGACTCCAATGTTCATTGAGCTCCTTTGTCAATGCCACATCATTCCCAGTTGGACACACATGAATTAGCAAAGCACCTGCGACAGTCAGAAGTTGGAGAATTTGACTCCAATGTTAATCTGCCTCTAGCTCACAATGTTTCCAATAGACATATTCGACCTGTCTTATCAAAAGCAATTACTCAAATAGAGTTGAATTCTTTGGATGATAATGAGAATATGTTGTAGGGTACATGCTCTGTGCAGCCTGGTCGATCTATGGAACTGGGTACTGTAAGCCAAATAGGGCAGGAACTTGCAAGTTCCAATCTACAATCTATTCGAAGACAAACAAAGAATCAACTAAGGCAGTCTACCAAGCAAAAGAAACTTCCAAGTAAATTCAAAGATTTTGAATTATTACTCGCTAACTACCCTGAATTATTATTTATTGATCAAATAGAGCCAGTGACTTTCAAACAAACTTGTAATGATCATAATAGCAAGAAATGGATGGAGGCAATGCGGGAAGAAATGAATTCGTTGAATGCAAATCTCACTTGGGATTTGGTGAAACTTCCACCTCATAAGCGAGCCTTGAAAAATTGATGGGTCTATCGGTTGAAAGAAGAAGGAGGTAAGAAACGCTACAAAGCCAGCTTGGTTGTCAAAGGCTATGATAAAAAAAAGGGGATAGATTTCAATGAAATTTTCTCTCCAGTCATGACGATGACTTCCATTCGTGCAGTCTTGGGTTTGGTAGCAGCATGTGATTTTGAGCTTGAACAACTCAATGTTAAAACTGCTTTCCTTCATGGGGACATTGAAGAAGAATTATACATGGAGCATCCTGAAGGTTTTGTCAAGAAAGGACAGGAACACTTATATTGCAGACTAAAATGAAGCTTGTATGGGCTCAAGCAAGCCCCAAGACAGTGGTATCACAAATTTGATCGGTTTATGACTAAGCATCACTTCATCCATTGTGAGTTTGACCCGTGTGTCTATTACAAGAAACTTGGTACTAGTGAGTTTGTTTTGTTATTACTTTATGTTGATGATATGCTAGTTACCAGTTCTAGCATGACAGTAGTCCGTGACTTGAAGCAACTTTTAGCTCAACATTTTTCTATGAAAGAATTAGGGGCAACAAAACAAATACTTGGCATGAGTATAATCCAAGATAGGCAAAAGAAAGAAATCATATTGTCTCAAGAAAAGTATGTTGCTCAAGTTTTGGATAGGTTTGGAATGAAGGATGCTAAGTCCATTGTCACTCCTTTAGGTGATCACTTTTGTTTGTCCTCCGATATGTGTCCCAAGACACAAGAAGAACAAGAGTTCATGAAACATATTCCCTATTCTTCCATGGTTGCCAGTCTAATGTATGTCGTGATTTGTACACAACCTGATATCTCTCATGCAATGGGAGTAGTTAGTAGATTTATGAGCAATCCCAACAAGGCTCATTGGGAAGCTATTAAGTGGATTTTGAGGTACTTGAAAGGTACTTCTATTTATGCTTTATGTTTTCGCGGAGAGGGGCTTCAATTATAGAGATATGTTGATTCCAATTTGGGAGGTGATTTGGACAAATGAAGATCTACATCAGCGTATGCCTTTACATTTGTTGGGGCAGCAATCAGTTGGGTTTCTAGATTGCAACAATTTGTTGCTCTTTCTTTTGCCAAGGCTGAATATATGGCTCTATCTAAAGGGGCCAAAGAGATTATTTGGTTACAGCAGTTGTTGAGTGAGTTGGGGTGTAAACAGAAAGAATTTGTTCTTTTTTTGTGATAGTAGGAGTGCCATTTTTTATGGAAAATAATCATAGATCTCATCGTCACTCCAAGCACATTGATTTGCTCCATCATTTTATTCGCCATGTGGTTGAAGAAGGCAAGTTATAGGTGGCCAAGATTGATGCAAATGTGAATCCAACTGATGCTCTGACCAAGATCGTGACAAGAGAGAAGTTCAAATTTGATGTGAATCCAACTGATGCTCTGACCAAGATCGTGACGAGAGAGAAGTTCAAATTTTGTAGGACTTTTCTCGGCCTTGTCAAACTGTGATAGCAGGGCTAAAGTAGGGGAATCTCTGATAGTGTGCAGCAGTGATTGGGTTTCACGTGGAAGATTTTTAAATAAGAAACCCAATATTATTTCTATTTATTTTATTTTCCCTCCAATTGTATGGCTGTTCAGCTTCTTTGTATACGAAGAGTTGAAGTAGTCTTTATAACTGCTATTGCATATTATTGTTGCATTCATTCGAACTGATAACTAATAAAGGATTCCTCTACTTTCAGTGTGGACATAGCCTATATGGTGAACCACGATAAATACTGGTGTTCATGTGTTTTTATTTCTGTTCCTCTTTCGTTCTGTTTTTCCTGCACTTAATTGATTGCTTTCATGAAGTTACTGATAAAGACTGACGGTGAAGGTGTATTTGATATGCATGACCATATTATTGTTTTTCAGCAATCCTTTAAAATGTTCACTGTATTCAGTTTGTTTTACAGCTCTTATTTCTAGTTGTTTTAATAGTTCAGCTATTTTATGACTACCTATAGAAATGTATCAATAAAATTACACCATTCTATCTTTCCTTTATCCTATCGTGGCAGTGGTAGCAAAGCACAACAATTTAATTCTTTTCTACTGCTTCACCTGAGTCTTGTATAACAGTAAAAGATCTATGGAAAGCCTGTGTATAGAAACAAGTATGGAGTAAATCTCCTCATGCGGCGAAGTCCATAAGCATTGAGGTGGACTATCAGTTCTACCACAAATTTATTCAAAATTAAGGCACTCTATCATAAAATAAAGGCGGTCCATCGTGGTATTGGTAGAATTGCTCTGTATTATCATCATCTCTAAAGAATGTGTTGCAGGCTACATGCTGAAACCCAGCCATCGGCCTCTGCGTCGCCCAGTAACAACCAGAATCTTGCAGTTTCTGTTAAATGACAGAATAAAACTGGGGGCTGTGTATTTTTTAAAATCGTAACTGCTCTTTTGAAAAGAAAAACATTTGGCTTGTTTTGGATGGCATGAAGTTGCATACCACAAAGGGTCTGAAATAGGAGAAAAGCTAGATCATTGGCCATAAAATTAGGTGCAGTTAGTATCTTTATTTTTGGCATAAAATTACATTTGCTGCTCCTCCATCAAAATTAAAGCAAGAGAAATTAGAGAATAAATTTGAGGCTAAAGAATTGTGGTATTTTTTACAATTCATAATGTAATTTATTATGCCAATGTTTGGTGAAATTCTAATCAGCAAAGGTACATAGATAGAACGTTATAGAAGAGTAGAAAGCACTTTTATTATCAATGATTTGTGGCGTAAGATTTTTGATGGAGACATCTAACCTACAATACCAATTGTTGTTAAAGAAAATAAAGTATAACAATGGACATGTGTTTCAACACATATGAGGGTGTAAATTTGTTAGGGATATCAAATTCTGATTAGGAATTGGAGTTTACTTAGTTATAGTTAAATTTATTCAATCTTGAATTGAAGAATGCTGGTGTGATGAGTTTGGCTTTTAAAATTCGATCCACAAAATAAGAGATTGATGTTACTAGTGGAAAATTTGATATTTATCATATAGTCTTCATAAAGGTATTTCTAACAAATTCAACCTTTTTGGAGTCTCTTCAAAGAAGTAATCAATTGAAGACCATCACTTTTGATCAATGGATTGAAAAGTTGGCAAAACATGGAAAATATTTTAGGAAAAAAAAATTGATGTCATCGGGGAAAATATACGTCTATTTCAACAAAAAGACAAGCCTCCTAATAAAACATATCTTCTAGAGATGGTCATAGTGATTGTGGAAGAGGAAAAATTCAATGGAAGAATAAAGAAAGAGGAGGTGCAAATGTCAAAGGACACTCCTAACATGAGAACTAAAATGATAGATAACACTTGTATTGCAAACAATGTCATTGAAAAGGAATTCATAAATCCTATCAATGCAAACTCTCATGATAGAAGATAGAAAAAAATATTTCAAACAAAAGATAAAATACTCTATGATGATAAAGCATCAAGGGTAGCTCAATTTCCATGTGGCAGTAATCATGATGAATGTGTTTAATATATTTGATTCAACATAATATACTTTAATGAATGCATCATGGCATGATGCTTGGGTAATAGATACTAAAGTCAAACATGATATGACATTTTAGTAGTGATTATTTTGAATAATTTCTTCAAGTTTTTGTGTTCCAATCTGTTTGGTAGATAAATCAAGCTAGAAGCCCATTGAGAAAATAACCATTTATCTCAAGTTGCCTAGCATTCTAAAAAATCCAACCATGAGAACAATTTCCTTATAAGAAGATTAAACTAGTTTGTAAATGCAAAAACCATTTTCTATCAGCAATATGATTATTTAGTTTATTCATTTATACCAAAGTGTACCATAGGAAATCAAAATTCAATGATTATAATGTATGAGTACCTAGAGGAGAATAAGAATTTGGATGGTCATGAGTAGCATCCTAGTTGTTTTGGTTTATGTTTGCTATCCTTGTGGGTGTAACAAGCCCAACCAAGTGAACCATTATCTCATTCGTCCAAACCAATTGGACCTAACAAGCTATCTTGGAGAACAATCCTATGATGAAGGGATCAAATTCATGGACTTAGATAAAGACTAGGTTTTTCCAAGGATTAGTTGTGAAGAGGACGTCAATGTATCCAATACTACACTAAGGATCTATCCTCAACACAATAGGGTCAATTATACCATTGAAAAACTAAGAAAAGGATTTAAAAGTATCTCATACTATTTTGAGGGTTTACCCTTAATCCCAAATGGTTATATAGGAAAAAGAGATATTTCCACAAATAGTGAGTCTATCTAGACTAGTGGATTCCAACTTTATTCACCCCTTTATTCCAATAGTGACAAGTCTATCCACCTAGGAAAGTAGCTTCTAACATATACTACACTTTTGCCTTAGTAATATTGTTAGCTATCCCAATCACAATATGGGTAGCACCTAGTACTAATCACCTCTATCCTATAGGTGACTACATGCTAGCCCTCCTGGTACAACGATCATCTCCTATTTTATTTACTTGCATAGTAAGGTAAGTACTAGCTCAGCTTCTATTATATCACATCTAGGTATCCCCTGGTAGACATTCACCTTTACTATATAAATGAATGTTGGCTAGTCCTTAAGGTACAACAATAGCCTCAAGCATTGATCATCACATTGGTCCAATGATTGGGCATGTAACTACTCTAGTATCCTAGAGGTTCACACTTGGGTCATCTATAGCCTAAAATTTATTGGAAATTTTAGCCACAATTGATTCAACCTGGTGAGAATTCTAAGGTGAATGGTGAGTGATTGAGGCAGCTAAAGGTGAGGTATTATAAAGCCTTCTAGACACACATTGGCATGAACCATAATTATCCAACCATTATATTTGTAGGTGACCTAGTTGTTTACCATGCTTAGTTGACACATGTAGATATATATTAGTATGATGTCGTTAGGAAATGATAGTGACATAAGATAAAGGAATAATGGTATGATGTCATTTCTTATACAAATATATTAGTAGGCCTATGAGAGGTGAGCTATAGTAGAAGTAAATACCTAATCCATTTGACTTCATCTATGCACTCAAAAAACTAAGAACAATATCCATAAATGAATAAGAGAATATAAGACCATCTCAACATTTCCTTGAATCTAGATGCCCATAATCATAATACTCCTTTTCGTAGGCATTTAATGAAACATACAATTTGAAAAAATATGTTGGCTATACAAGGGATGATATACAATTTTGACTTAAATCTATGCCCAATATCATCATAATTCCTTTGTAGGAATTTGAACCCCAAACATACATCCCAAGAAATCAATCATTCATAACATGGAGTCTCAATAATTTCTTATTGAATATAAGAATGGGTTATTTTCAAAGATGTAATTTCCTTTCTTAGTGGTCTTTCATTTCATCAAAAATAACAAAATAAAGGCTACAATAAATAAGAGAAAATGAAGAGATATTTTATATGGTGGAAGAGATAATTTCGGGGAAATAATAGGTGGGATAGTGACCTCATAGTCACAATCCATCTAACCAACTAGTCAAAAGACACCTCTAAGGTGGTCTATATTGTAGTTTGTAGGTTTGTATCTTTAGCACAAAAAGTTGGTGGAATGCAATTTAGTCCAAACAAATTCTCTTTTCAACACACGAGAGTGTTTTTAAATTATTTATAATTAGGTTTAAGGAGTATTATCAAAGAAAGGTTTGCTAGGAGATTTTCCAAAAAAACCTATAGTTCCAATTTCGCAAGAGACCATAGGATAACTCCTATTATTCTAACAATATAGACTACAAGTTTTTAAAAACTAGCAAGACAAATTTAATAGTAGAAAAACTAAATATCCATGCATTTGTAGTTTAATAATGACAAGTGTCCTTGGAATTCTATGTTTTTTTTACTTTGTATCCTTTTTTTGGGGGGGGGCTTTTTTTCCTTATACTATTAAAGTGGACCATCAATATTTTTTTTAAATCATTTTTCTCTAGGTACATTAACTAGGTATTATTCATATTTATTTATTCCATTTAAACTCCTATATTCCTTTCTAATTCCTTTAATATTTAAACTCCTATATTCCTTTCTAATTCCTTTAATATTTCCCATGTTTTGACTATTTTGTAGGAAGGGTTCATATAAATGAATGGTGTAAAATAACCATTTAATCAAAAGTGTTGTACACATGGCTTCATATTTAATTTATTCAAATCCCACTACTTCTATATCTCATTAATATGTCAGTATAAGAGAGATATAATTCTAGCATGGTCTGAGAAAAGAAATCCTAAACCAAATATATTAGTAAGTATGGAGATAAACTAAACAAGAGATAGATATTATAAAACTTGTGGGTGATTGCACTTTTGGGGATGTAGCACTCTGGGTAAAAGCACAAATTTGTGTCACACTTTTAGCCAACTAAATAGTTTCGAGTAAAATAGTTTTGACCTAAATAGTTTCAGTCGAAATAGTTTCACCTGAACTACATTTCCTATACGTGGCACATAAATTTTTAGGCAAAACCCTTTCTCCTGAAACACTTAAATATTTTTTCCCTTTGTCGATCGAAAATTTGATACAATTTGCATGTAATTTTTTTATTAAAAGGGTTTTGAATGAAAGGGTTTCAATCGAAACCCTTTCACCTAAAACTATCTATGTGGCATCCATATTGATAGTCACCCCATATTTTTTTATAAAATTTTAAAACTGATGTAGGAGCATCCAGTGGTGTAAGGGCAATCTTGCATCACCCAAAAATAGTTAAATTTCAAGTTTCTCGGTTTTTAGATGTTTTTACATTTTTGGATACCCTTTTCATCATAATGAATTCTCAATTTATTGTTTTTATTTTCTATTCCTAGGTTGAAAGATATTACAGTTTTAGTTTCCTAGATTTGCACCTGAAAATCTTCTGAGTTAGATTTGAGGCACTTAGATTTCCTGGATCCGCCCCAAAACTTGTCTAAATTGGTGTAGTAAATTTTGAGCACGTTATTGACTTCGAGACCTTTCCAACAGTTCAAACGATTTGCGAATCGGAGTCCTGGATCAAAAGTTATGGCCCCGAAAAGTTGGCGCACTTTCTAGAAGATACAATTGCAAATGTTCTTTTGAAATTTGAACTTCAAATTGTAATTTTTCAGCGCCAAACCACCTAAACTCAAATTTGAATATTTTTTTGGCTCCAAACTAAAGAGGAGTTCTATTTATGGGCGGGTTTTTAATTTTTTGGTAAATTTTGGGGACAAGCTCGCATATTGCAAAAAGGTGATTCTGTAGCATTCTGTAACTTGCATGTGTTGTAGAACTTGGTGATTTGAGATCCTCTGCATGTAAGAAGCTCCATTTTCTGAATAATAAAATTATTCTCTTTTTTGTGGGTTATTTTCTAAGTCTCGGGCTGCGCCCTTATCAAGTGGTATCAGAGTGGGTTTTCTTGAGCGTGTGGACAAATCACCAATCGTGAGGCAGTTTGTACTAGGACCATGGCTATGGGTCGAGGTCAAGAAAGATGCCTCCAAGAGTGATGCCTAGTAGGTGTGGTGGTGCCAGAGGTGGTTGAGGTGGCAGAAATGTTAGTGGAAGAGATGCACTGGCAACCCTCCAAAGATAGATTGATGCATTACAAGAGTAGTTGAGAAGACGGTTAAACCTGAGGGAGGAAAGTGAGGATGAAGGAGAGGAAGAAGGTTCAAATGTAGAAGAGGAAGAAGAATCAATTGATCAAGACTAAATGTGGCTAATAAGGGCCATTTCAAAGATTGGGAAAAGACAAGAGTAGAAGTCCCCAGTCATTTTGGAAGTTTGAACCTGGAAGAGTTGATCGACTGGATCAACGAGCTAGAAGAATATTTTGAGCATGAGGAAATAGAGGACCTAAATCGGGTTAAGTTTGTGAAAATGAAGCTGAAGGGCCATGCTAGTATTTGGTGGAAATAGGTTTAGTTGGAAAGAAATCAAAGAGGAAAAGGAAATATCACCAGATGGGATCGCATGGTAGAGAAACTGAAGAAGCAGTTCATACCAGTAGACTACGAGTTAGATTTGTTGAAGAAATTGCAAGGGTTGAAGTAAGGAAGAAAATATGTGAAAGAATATACTGAAGATTTTCACAAGATAATCATTATAACGGGCCACACAGAGGCCAATAAGGAGAAGGTAGCCTGATATCTTAATGGGTTACGACCAAGCATTCAGGAGGAGTTAAGCCTAGTCAGAATGACCACCATTGAGGATGTGTATCAGTTTGCTCTGAAGGTGGAAGAGAAGCTGAATAAAAGATTTGATGGCAAGCACAAAGGACGAGGAGGTCAAAGTGGAAGGGGCAGTGGAAGATCTTTAGGAAGTCGAAATGATGATGAGAAGAAAAGTGAAGATGTGGGTACCAGCCGAAGCCAAAGGAATGACAATTTCTATCGCCCTTGTGATCAAAACAGTGGTGATCAAAGAGGTAGAGGACGAGGGAGATATGGACAATGATCTGGAAGAGGTGGTTTCAAAGGAACGTGTTTCCAGTGTGGTGAAGAAGGGCATCAAGCCTATGAATGTCCACAACACCAAGGAAGGACAAACAAAAGGCCAGAAGGTCATAGAAGGGTTGCACATGCAGATGAGGAGGCCCAATCTGAACATTTAGATGATGTTGAAAGGGGAGAAGCCCTAGTGATTAGGAGAGCCCTAGTGATTGAGGAAAAGGAACCAGAACAGAGGAAGAATCTGTTTTGCACAAGGTGCAAGTGTGAAGGAAAATATTTTGATGTCATTATTGACGGTGGGAGCACCGATAATCTAGTGTCAGAAGAGATGGTCACAAAGTTGAAGCTAAAGAGGGAAAGTCACCCGCATCCGTATCAGATTGCCTGGTTACAGAAAGACCACAAAGTTTTGGTCAATGAGAAATACCTAGTAAAGTTCAAGATCAGGAGCTACCATGATGAGGTGTACTCTGTGATATCATCCCCATGGATGCATGTCACATGTTGTTGAGGAGGTTGTGGCAGTTCGATAGGCAAGCTATACATTATGGCCATGCAAACACTTATTCCTTGACAAAGGATGGGGTTCATTACAAGTTGAAACCCCTGAAGGAGACCGAAGAAAAGGTATGCAGTAGTGCTAGAATTTGTCATTTAGATGGAAGAAATTTTTTAGAAGCTATGAAGCATGAGTGTGTGTGTTATGCATTGATTCCTAGAGTGAGTAAGGAAGATAGTGAGAAGGTTCTAGAAGAAGTTTCTGGGATGTTGGATGAGTTTCAGGATATTGTTTCTAATAATGTACCTGATGGTTTACCACCAATAAGGAAGATCAGTCATTAGATTGACTTGATTCCTGGAGCCAGTTTGCCAAATAAGGTAGCTCATAGAATGACTCTAGCAGAAAATAAGGAGTTGAACAGACAAGTTCAAGAGTTGTTGAGAAAGGGTTTAATATGGGAGAGTTTAGTCCATATGCAGTACCTGTAGTACTAGCACCAAAGAAGGATGGGGAGTGGAGGATGTGTACAGATTCTCGAGCCATAATCAAGATAACAATCAAGTAAAGATTTCCCCTGCCAAGGATGGATGACCTGATGGACTGTTTGAGTGGAGTTCAGTACTTCACAAAGATTGATTTGAAGAGTGGATATCACCAGATTTGGATTCAAGAGGGAGATGAATGGAAGATTGCCTTCAAGACCAAAGAGGGCCTATACGAGTGGCTAGTCATGCCTTTTGGGCTAACCAATGCACCGAGCACATTCATGCGGCTCATGAACGAGGTACTAAAATAATTTTTGGGAAGTTTTGTTATTGTGTATTTAGTTGATATTTTGATTTTCAGTAAGACGTTGGATGAACATCTGATGCATAGTCAGAGAGCCTTCGAGAAGTTAAGAGAAGGTAAACTATTTATTAATCTGAAGAAGTGTAGTTTTGTGAAGAGGGAGTTAGTGTACTTGGGGTTTTTTGTCTCAGCAGAAGGTCTCAAAAGGGACCCAGAGAAGGTGAAGGCTATTTCGGAATGGCCTACTCCAAGAACTACTACTGAGGTGAGATCTTTCCATGGTTTGGCTAGTTTTTATAGAAAGTTCATTAGAAACTTTAGTAATATTTGTGGACCCCTGACTGAAACAATGAGAGGGGATAGAAAAGAATTCAAGTGGTGCACTAGAGTGGCAAAGAGTTTTGAATTGTTGAAGCAGAAGGTAACAGAGCAACCTGTTCTAGCCCTCCCAAATTTCAACAAGGTGTTTCAGGTGGATTGTGATGCTAGTGGTTGTGCCATTGGAGTAGTGTTGAGCCAAGAAGGTAAGCCCATTGCCTATTTCAGTGAAAAGTTAAATGATGCCAAGAGAAAGTATTATGTATATGATCAGGAATTTATGCAATAGTTCAAGCATTAAAGAAATGGAGACATTATTTGTTGCCAAAGTAATTTGTTCTATATATTGATCATCGCCTTGTAGTACCTAAATAGTCGTGGAAAATTAAATTAGAGGCATATGAAATGGGTAGAGTTTTTGTGAGTTATACCTTTGTTTTGAAACATAGGAGTGGGAAGTCAAATAGGGTTGGATGCCTTAAGTAGGAGGCATACATTGATGACAAAGATGCAAATTGAAGTGGTTGGGTTCAATGAACTTAAGACACTATATGCAGAAGATCCTGATTTTGCAGAGGCTTGGAAAGCTTGCAAGGAACCTGTTACAGTGGACAGGACAAGGTGGCTGGATTTATAATCAGGATGGCATGTTATTTAAGGGAAGTCAATTGTGTATCCCAAGGAGTTCCATGAGGGAGAACCCGACAAAGGAGAAGCATAGTGGAGGAATGGCACGACTTTTGGTCGGGATAAGACCATTGCCATTATCATGAGCATTATTATTGGCCTCAGTTGTCACAGGATGTGAAGAAGTTTGTACAAAGCCGTAGGGTATGTCAGATGGATAAAGGAGTGAGCTAGAATACAGGCTTATATCAGCCCTTACCTATACCAGAGAGGCCATGGGAGGATATAAGTATGGACTTTGTTCTTGGTTTGCCAAGGACACAACGAGGGAATGATTCAGTCTTTGTGGTGGTTGATAGGTTTTCGAATATGGCACATTTCATTCCATGTCAGAAGACCCATGATGCAGTCCACATTGCTGACTTGTTCTTCAAAGAGGTGGTGAAGCTACATGGTCTGCCAAAGAGTATTGTTTCAGATCGTGACACCAAATTTGTAGGGTACTTTTGGAGGACCTTGTGGAAGAAGCTAAAGACAGAGTTGAAGTTCAGTTCTGCACACCATCCACAAACAGATGGGCAGACAGAGGTTGTTAACAGGAGTCTGGGTAACCTACTGAGATGTTTGGTAGGAGATAAACCCAAGGGATGGGACTTGATCTTACCCCAGGCAAAATTTTCTTACAACAATTTTGTCAATAGAAACATTGGTAGATCACCGTTCCAGATTGTGTATGGAGGTAGCCCCAGAACAACTCTAGAATTGAGGAAGATCAACCAAGAGAAGAAAATAAGTGCTGAAGCCAGAGATTTTGCAGAGCACATCAAGAATATCCATGAGAAGGTATGAGAACACATTAATAAGATGAATATGCAATATAAGGCTAAGGCAGATCAGAAAAGGAGGAATAAGGAGTTTTAGACTAGTGATGAAGTAATGGTCCACTTGAGGAAAGAAAGGTTTCTCGTGGGAACCTATAACAAATTGAAGATGAAGAAATTCGGTCCCTATAAGATTTTGAAGAAGCATGATTCAGGGAATGCATGAGGTAGAGTTGCCTGATGGAATCAACATTTCCCCTGCATTCAACATTTCAGATTTGACAGAGTATCATGAAGGTGGAACAGAGGAAGCACTAGCAATAGGGAAATATGGTATTCCAGCACCTACTTGAGAAAGGGGGGAGATTGAAGCAATCTTGGATAGTCATGTGGGAAGAAGTACCAGAAATAGGCAGTATAAAGAATATTTGGTGAAATGGAGAGGAAGGCCTGTGGAAGATTCATCCTGGCTATCTAAGGCAGCGGTTGATTGGTTGGGTTTTCTTCAACTATCTGAGACATGATGGGTCACTTCTCAAATTACCCTGGGTGTCTGATGCAGGAGCATCCAGTGGTGTAAGGGCAATCTTGCATCACCCAAAAATAGTTAAATTTCAAGTTTCTTGGATTTTAAATGTTTTTATATTTTTGGATACCCTTTTCTTCATAATGAAATTCCTAATTTATTATTTTTGTTTTCTATTCTTGGGTTGAAAGATATTGCAGTTTTAGTTTCCTAGATTTGCACCTGAAAATCTTTCGAGTTAGATTTGAGTCACTTAGAGTTCCCAAATGGGCCCTAAAACTTACTTAAATTGGCATAGAAAATTTTGAGCATGTTATTGACTTCAAGACCTTTCCAACGGTTTAAACGGTTCACGAATTGGAGTCCCGGATTAAAAGTTATGGCCCCGGGAAGTTGGCGCACTTTCTAGAAGATACAATTGCAAATGTTTTTTTGAAATTTGAACTTCAAGTTGTAATTTTTTGGCACCAAACAGCCTAAACTCAAATTTTAATGTTTTTTTGGCTCCAAACTAAAGAGGGGCTCTATTTATGGGCGGGTTTTTAATTTTTGGGTAACTTTTGGGGACAAGCTCGCATATTGTAAAAGGGTGATTCTGTAGCATTCTGTAACTTGCATGTGTTGTAGAACTTGGGGATTTGAGATCCTCTTCATGTAAGAAGCTCTATTTTCTGAATAATAAAATTATTTTCTTGTTTGTGGGTTATTTTCTAAGTCTCGGGCTGCGCCCTCATCAGAAACTTTCCACTTGAACATGATTTTTTTTACTCAAAATATTTTTTTTCCAAAAAAATAAAAAATACCCTTTTGTAAAGCTCAAAGTGAAGAATCCATATATATATATATATATATTAGTTTTAATATATTTTTTAAATAATGCATGTAGGTTGTTGAAAGAAAAAATGATGTTGATTAGAAATTTTAAAAAATACTAAAAAATAATTAAAAGGTTTGAAAAATAAATGGTGCATCGAGGAGAGAATCTTCTCCAAAAGAATACATTTTTTTTAAAGGATAAAGAAAAAGATAATAGTTGATGTCAAATGAAAGCTATCAAGCTCTAATATGTTTGACTTTAACACGTTATTATGAGGAAAATATTATTTTACATCATTTTGAAACTAAAAACCTTAGGACCACTTTTATGTAGTCAAAGTTGAGAATTTTAGTTTGTGTTAACCAATTCCCTTATAAAGTGTGACATGGGTTTGTACTTACACCCCTCTACTAATGTCTTATAATCACCACATCAAGCCTTCAACTCCCTTTCAAATATGTCACTGCTTCAACTCCTCTCTTCTTCCTTTTAGAATTGAGCCCCAATGAAAATATTTATGGATTTCATAGGGGGTATATTGACTATCCTGCATACCATTTCCCATGACCTAGACAGTGTTTTCTAAAATAAGGGGTGGCATTCCCTCTTAATGGCATAAACACCTTTCTCACATACGTGTTCCCTCTCCTCTTTAATGTGGGTTGTCTCCTCAATTAATGCCCTCCTTTCCTATTGGTTCATTGGAAAAAATATCATGACCTTGCAACAAAATTTTTTGTTTTGTTTTACTTTCATTTCTCATGCTTTTATTTTTGTACTATTTCTTCTTTTCATTCTTATTCTATTCTTTATTTTATCTTTTATTTTAATTTTAATTTTATTATTACTTAGATTCAAGTATGAATAATCATAGAAGAGTTATAGCATGTTAACAAAACTATCTATCTAGAGTAAAGTGACTAACTTCCAATCAAAGATATTATGTGCAATTAACATGGAAATTCATAGCTAGGGTTTTTTAAAACAACTAAACCTCCTAATTATCATACCAGGTTGTAAATTTTAAGTCCTATTCTCAAAATAGTTTCTAGATCCACTTTTTTACATCTTGGGCACCTACAAAGACAATTCAATTCTCATACATGCATCACCACAAAATGTCATTACTGGTTAGCCTAAAAAATATAACATACATGTATGCATATGAAACATAGAAAAATAGGGTTTCCCAAAATGGAAAGGTAGGTCAAAAGGGTGATAATAGACCTTATCTTCCTATTTTCATTAGGAAATGAGATCCTCACAAAGAATTGACTAACAACCCTTAGGTGAATCAAGTCAATGTAAGAATCTTCATATTTCTTTATGTTGAGGTAGGGATATCAGCCTGAACAACACTTTTAGGAGAAAAACTAAAAATAGAAAATCAGCCTAATTATGCCAATTCAAACTTGAAACAACAATTTAAAGGCCAATACTAATAGAAACAAAAAAACTTTTGGGATATTTGATAAGGCCTGAATAATGTGTACCTATCACCAAAATGCAGTTTCGAGAGGCAAACTGAGACTCATTTGTTCATGGGTGAATGGGTCTTTTGTCAAGGTTTTAAAAAAAAAATTGGGAGCCTCTAATATCAGTATGTAGCTTCCTTTTTATCCGTGTTTCATTGTCAAAAAGTCAAAAATCAAATCTATAGGTGAGATTTCGTGATTTGAGAACAACTTTTGCAGCTTTGACAACTTTTCCAATCTTTCTCTTCAAGAGGTCTTCAATCCTTCTTCAACAATTTCAAAATATCCTTATGAACATAGTATGACACGTTCATGTAGTGAATTGGATATTTGTATTCCTACAAAAGATCCTTATGAAAAAATTATGATACATGTGCCAAGAAATAATGAAAATAAGAAAGAGGGCATCATTAATTTGACCAATGTGGGATTCATCATAGACAATCCTTTGGAAGAGGAAAAGATGGATTACACTAATTATAGACTTGTCAATGATAATAACACACTTGGTACAAAAATTATAAACTTAGAATTAAGTATGCCTCATTTGTTGTGAGTTTCCCTATTTGTCTTGTTTGTTGTGAGTTCCCCTATTCTTTCATTCTTATTTCACCTTCTATATTATTTATTTTATATTGGATAATTTATTTCATATTCTCTATTATGTATATCCACTTAGGGGTTCCCCTTCCATGTCACTTATCTTGTTATTCCAATCTAATAGTCATACATTATTTTTCCTATTTGTTTTATATGCGAGGCAATATCATGTCCATTAAGGCCCTAGACTATTGTCATAAGAATCACCATCCTCAATTCACAAGGCATTAATATTAAAGGAGTAATCCTATATTTGAGAATGTAATCAAAGTGTCATCCTCAAACTATCACGTGCTAGAATAATCTTATTTCTCTGCTATTATAGGATGATCACACCTTAATAAGGTCACAAGAGCCTTGAATAAATATTTTCACATGTAAAATTTATGCCAAACTATATACATGTATAGAACCTTTAAGTTATAAGATATAATGGTATAAATGTCAAATGAGAGCTTAATACATTCTTATAACACCTTCCAGAGAGATCTATAAGTTGTTAGTTTTTCAATCATTTTCCTTGTTTACAACTCATTAAACACCTTCAAAATAGTCACTAAACCATGGATGGGTGTTAAGAAATGAATATTACCAGATGAAAAACCATGAGAAGGCTGCCCTCAATTGCAAACACTTGTAATAGTCATGGAACAATCATAATAACTCATGATCAATGTGAATAAATGATTATAAAACTTAATATTTTTATTTTCCTATGGTAGTCCAAACCAAAACCTAGCTAGGTGGTGTCATTAGGTCACAAAAAATGAGAAAAATGAATCAGATATGAATTTGGAAAATTTAAAAGAGGATTGTTACTAATCTAGAAATTAAGACTAAGTTGACATGGGACCATTAGGGTCATGTCATTTTAGATCATTGAAGTTTAGATAGATTTGAGCATGAAATCATCATCAAAAAAGTAAATAGGATGTGGAAAGGATTTTGTGCAAGTCAAGGACGATATTGTACTCCTCTAAAATGCATTTGTTTTGAGTTACTCTTACCTCTATAAGTTCACTTTTTTCTACTACAAGATGTTTTATTTGATATGGGAATTGAACTCAATATTTCAACTAAAAAGGCATATGATGAAATGACTCATTGTGTACTAATTATATCACCACATATCTTGTAATCATCCAACAATGCATCTTTTTTGAGGAAAAAATATAGGAGGATAGTTATTAAGTAAAAATGGGAGAAATAGATAACATCCAATCTAATTTTAAAGTCCATATCTACACTAAGATAAACCTATTAGACATTACAATGTGTAGATAGATAATTTTGGAATGTGAGAATTTAGGTTTTTCAAGGGAGTTCCAATAGTGGTTGGATTAGCATTGAAAAGGATCGGATGGTGAATCATCCATAGAGTGCAATGAGGTCATGTCATCCTTGGGATTTATAGTGTGGAGACTTTGTTCAATTGAAGTCATGGCTATGCGTTTCAAGTCAATAATTGGACTACAATGAAGTGAATTAATACTATGATATGTAGCACATGAACTATGTTGACAAGTTGGCATGAAGAAAAGATAGAAAGACAAAGATAATTTACCTTAAACTATGAGATTCAATTTCACCAATCGCATGATGTTGTATAGTTCATTTTTGGATTCACACTCCTCTAAAATTTGAGTTTTTTTCCAACTTCCTTGGTATTCAATGTTCAATTTTATTTATCTAATAGAATTAGTAAAAAATATGAAAACAAAATTCACATATTATCAACTTCAAACAAAAAGCAAGATAATTAACATTCCAACATTAGTAACATGAAAACATTAATTATAAGAATATATTGTACTCTAGATAATGGCGAGAGTGGGAGTGGGTGGGAAGCGAATTGAGGAAGGAAGTTTGAAATCCTTGGTTGATGGTGATGATGTTGAGGATGATCCGGATGTTGATCCGATGGCTTCCAAGGTTTCCTTCTCTCCTAAGGGTGCACCTATTTTTTTCTTTCTTGTTACTGCTACGTCGGAGGTTGGGTTCATGTGTTGGCTTTCCTTTTTGCTAGTCTCTGTGGGACCTCTAGCTTTTATTTGTTTGGCCTTTTTGGTGTTTGATGAGGTGTTTGCAGATGGGGTGGAGGGCTCACTCTTGTGTTGGTTCTTTGGCTACTCTAGTGACTGTGTCACATTTTTTGTTGTGTGTGGCTTTTGGGTTACCCCTCATTGGCGTATGCAGGCCTTTTTGAGAAAGAATGGCTCCTTTGGAGCTCTTTCGTTTTATTTTCTAAGCTTGGTGCTCAACCCTAGGACTTGGTTGAAGATCTTTATGTGTTGGGGGTTTTATTTCCTTTGTTTGCAAACGTGTTATTGCTCTTGGAAGATCTTTGTTGTTGGATCCTTTGGATTTTGATGGGTTTTGTCCCTTTTGGGCTAGGTTTGGGCTCTCTTGTCTTATGTCACTCCCATTGTTGGGAATTGGTTTTATGGGCTTGAAAAGGGTGGTGCTTCTATAATCTCTAATATGAAGTTGATTCTATGTGACCATTGGGTTGTGGTCCTCCATAAGATGGTGAAGAGTATTTATCTTTTGAGGGTTGATTTGTTGTTTTGTTTGAAGGCTCTTGTGTTTTTGGGATCTATTCTGAGTGGTTTCGACCTTGGTTCTAGCTCTTTGGTGTTCTGTTGTTACAGGACTGAAGGCTTCTATCATTTTTTTTTTAGGATCAAGGGTATCTTGTGGGCTAAGCTATTTTCTTTTCTTTTTCTTAAGGATCATATTTTTTGGTTTTTTATTTTGGTGGTTGAAGTTCTTTCCTCTTTATTTGTCTAGTATCTTTCTTTACCTAAGGTAGTTGTGATTACCCTTCCTTCTAAAGTTTTCCCTCTGAATCTACAACTGGTGTCTTTTATGGAGGTGGAGACTACTCCTATTAAGGCAGAGCTCTCTTCCATTGAACTGGAGGTGGGTGTTGTAAGTTTGGTGGGGATTTCTCTCTTCTACTGGTTCCTATTGAGGTGGATCATGTGTGGGCAGAAGAGTGAAGGCTTTGGAGGTTTGGGCTCTCATTTCTTCCTCTCCTATAGAGGGGAGCTCCCTCCTATTAAGGTGGAGTTGGCGTTGGTGATTCTGGTGGGGTGTTGTTGCAAGTTGGTTGATGTGCTTCAGTGTTCCATTGTGCTCTCTAACTCCCCTATTGAGGTGGGGTTGTTGGATTTGATGGTGTTGTTTTTTAGGGGTTTGATGGTGTTCTACACCATTAAGTTGGTTATCTCTCTTGCCTCAGTGGTGTCTTCCATGAGAAGCTAGTTTGTTGATGCCTAGAAAATGCAAGTGATGTCTTTATGTATCTAAGGGTGTCTGGTCCAAGTTAAAACCTAGTTGTAAAGGGATCTTGGTCCCTTTCTTGCTTTTTTGATGCAACCTATGTAGTCATGTTTTTCTTTTAGCAGTTGTTGTTGGGCTATTATTGGTATGTGTATTATCTTATTTGCAACATGCTTTTCTTTGATAGGGTTATGGGTCCCTTCAAAACCATTTTGTACTGGGTTTCAAGTCCCATCAAAACCTATTTTACCCCTAATCAAAAACATGAAAGCATTGGTTCACATAATCAAATTTAATCTAAAAACATGTAATTTAATTCTTTTAAGTTGACAAAAATAAAGTGGTGGAATTTTTAAATGACAATTGATATTTTTCCAACACCATGAAAAGTGTGTTTCCACATGTTTGTGGATTACAAAAAAAATAAAGAATGCGAGTCTAGAATCACAAGATCCTCGTTCCTTTTTACCATTTTTCTGATTCTAACAAACACAATCATGTTATATACCCTTCTTTGAAAATTGAAATGGGGAGAGAGGGGGAGAGTTAGAGAGAGAGAGGGAGAGGGAGATATATAGAGAGATATGTAGGAGGGAGATATATAGATAGATATCTAGAGGGATAGGGAGAGAGAGAGAGAGAGGTGAGATAAAAGTGGAGAGGGAAGGAGGGAGGGAGAGGTAGAGAGTTAAGTCTAGAGCTTGAGGAGAGAGTAAGATAGAGGTAGAGAAAGGGAGAGACATAGGGAGAGGGGGGAATTTATATCTAGAGAGAGGGATATGGAGAGAGAGATAAGGAGAGAGAGAGAGAGAGAGAGAGGGGGGGGAATGATATAGAGTAGGGACAAAAAGAGTGAGGGAGAGAGGTAGATAGGTTTAGAGCTCCTAGGAGAGAGAGTGAGATAGAGAGAGAGGGAAGAGAGAGATATAGAGATATCTAGAGGGATATAGAAAGGTGAGATAGAGAGAAGTAGAAAGTGGAGGGAGGGAGGGATAGGTATAGAGATAGGTCTAGAGGGAGATCTAAAGAGGGATAGAGAGAGAGAGGAGGGAGAAAAGATAGAGAGATAGGTCTAGAGCTCGAAGGAGAGAGAGAGTAAGATACAAAGAGGTAGACAGAGATATATATAGAGGGAGAGAGAGGGAAGGAGGGAGCAAGAGGTAAAGAGATAGGTCTAGAGAGAGGTATAAAGAAAGATAAAAAGAGAGGGAGGGAGAGATAGAGATAGGTCTATATCTTGGAGAGAGAGAGGTAAAGAGATGAAGATGGATAAGGGAGAGGGGCACACACACACACATAAGAAGAAAGAAAGAGAGTCAGGAAAAGAAAGGTAGAGAAAGGGAGAGAGAAATATATCTAGAGGAATAGGGAGAGAGGTGAGATAGAGAGTAGAGAAGGAAGGAGGGGGGATGGAGAATTAGAGAGATGGGTTCAAAGAGGGGGAGAGTGAGATAGATATCTAGAGGGATAGAGAGAGAGAGGTGAGATAAAGAGAAGTAGAGATGGAAGGAGGGAGAGAGCGGAAAATTTATACTAAGAGGGAGAGAGGTATATATATATATAGAGAGAGAGAGAGAGGTATGTTTAAGAGGGAAAAGAGAGGGGAGGGAAGGAGAGGTAGAGAGATAGGTATAAATCTCAATGAGGAGAGAGTGATATATAGAAATAGATAGAGGTAGAGAAAGGGGGAGAGATAGAGAGATATCTAAAGGGATAGGGGAGAGAGGTGAGATAGAGAGAAATAGAGAGGGAGGGAGAGATAGATAAATAGGTCTAGAGAGGGGGAGAGAGATAGAAAGATTTCTAGAGAGATAGGGGACAGAGAGAGAGGTGAGATAGAGAGAAGTAGAGAGCGAAGGAGGGAGGGAGAGTTAAAGAGATAGATAGGAATGAAGGGAGAGAGAGAGAGAGGGAAGGAGGGAGGGAGAATTAAAGAGATAGATAGGAATGAATGGAGAGAGAGAGAGAGAGGGAAGGAGGGAGGGAGAGGTGATAAATCTAGAGAGTGAAGGAGAAGGAGAGATTATTTTTTCACACACAAGTGGGTTATAATGCACTCTTGTTATATTATGCTCATGTTATTATCTACTTTGGGTATTTCCAACCCTTAGGGTTCAATTTTCCTTGAGCATTAAACACAAACGGTTGGACCTTCATGTCAATACCCATAGGCATGCTTTTCACAAATTCTAAAAAATGACACGATCTACAATGAACTCTCCATCAAGATTGCACATCTTTTAATGTCAAGTTAGAAAGATAACATAGTATTGTTGACCTCTTTCATAACATTCTAATCATGTAATTTTTTCTACATTTCAATTATGTTAATGTTTTGATCTTTAATTTTTTTTGCTAGTGTCACCACTTTTTGTCAAAAATCTACATATGGTAGTTTTGTTTTATTTTTTACCATTCATCAAAATTTGAAACAAATTACATTTTTACAAACTAGACTCTATTATAAGCATGGTTTTTTTTAATAGTTTCCGAAAAATGTAGGAAGGCACACACTCATTGTTTTCAATGAGTCTACTTTGAAAATAAATTTAAAAAATCATATATTCATTAAAAAATTACCAGAAAAATCAAGCATAAACTACATGGCGTTAGCTAATTTTTCATCGAAACAATTTATTAAATACTAAAAAAAAGAATAATATTTTGGAGGGAGCACACCAAATGCTATGTATTTTTGATAAAAATAGCACTTTGTGTGATCTCCCTATTTGAAACCCTTAATCTCCACCATTTAAAAAAAATAGTAGTTTAGAAAGTAGATTCAAAGTAAATTACAACTCTTGTTCTTGTTGCATCTTCAAGTTTTAAGTGTAACTATCTTTAATTTCTCAACCAAGATCCATTTTTCTTGATTTCAAAAAAAAAAGTGACCACTTATGACCCCCTTTTGGTTCTCCATTTCCATGCACTTACCCCATAAAACGATAATCAATAAAATACAAATGTATGTGTACAAATCCATATAGGCATACAATAATATACAGTAGCAAATATAAATATACACCTACATGCTATGAAGGCATACAAAAAATGCCCAAACATAGAAATTATGGAGTGTCAATAAACGATTGATGACTCTTGCTCTACTTGGAAGACATAGAACAATTATCATATTTGATAGCTCTCCTCTACCAACTAGACCTCCTAGTCTCAAGACTTCTTTGTATCTCCATATATTAATACAATTAAACAATACAAATTCATATCTAGAAAATATGAAATACATGACAACATAAGTAAATAATCACATATTGCAATATAATTGTCCTCCTTAATCATCCTCTATTTTTTATCCACTTGAGGGGTAGGTGCATAGAATGGAGTTGTTGCCTCCTCTAATGGCAAGCATTAAGAAGAAAATTAGACTATATATGAATATAATTCTAAACAATGTTAGATGAAGCAATAAATACATAATGACATTTTCATTATTGGATCATAACTATGTGAGGTATAGAAGGTAAAACCACCACAACAATGCCAATCTCCATTGTTCCACAAATATCAAGACAATTCCCTAGATTGATGTCATCAATTGAAAATAAGAACAATGTTATTTGACAAAAATCTACATAGCATTATTAACATACATAATAATTAAAAATAATAAAACTTACCTCAGTGAAAATTGATATAACGAAATTTACCTTAGTGAAAATCAATAACCTACTACTAACACAAATGTGTCATAATGTTGGAGCTTTGACATCCACTTGTTCATCATCATATTGTCATTTTATGATTAGCATTGATATATGACAAAAAAATTGCATGTAGAATGTTTACTATTTTCTTAATAATTACATTCATCTAGACTTGGTGGGCCCACATAAGCATGTGGTGAAAGGCCACTAGATGCAAGATATATACTTTGGCCTTAGAATTTTGTAATACATGCAATTTTTTTACATTAATTTTCATTCACAATGAATCAATGCAATCAACTATAAATCAATAGGAAATATACTAAATTGCACAACCTTATTGAAAATGACCTACTAGTCAATGCTAAAGATCACATCCAACAACTCATGGGTCGTGACCTTACTATCCAATAAAGATATATTATGTGCCCCACCTATGTGGCATACTCCTCAAAGTGTGGAGCATTCTTTTCAACATGTGTATCAACATGATGACTATATACATCATGTGTTGTATACCTCATTGAAGAAACCTCAAACCCATAATTGCATGCAAATCCACAAGCATGACACATGTGGTGACAGTTGATGTCTCAAAGGCTCACCCTCATCACCTTGTGAAAGAGGCATGTCTTATGCTACAATAAGGCCTATGAGAGTGAACTAATGGGTTGGGGGGTTTGCACCTCAAGACTTTTCTTTACAATAGAAGGGAGTGTGATATGTTGAATAGATGACAAGCAAGGGGTCTCATTGGCTAATTTTATGCATGATGTGTCTCCTCTCTATCTCATGCAAAGCTTTTACCTCTACCCTAGAAATCATGCATATCAAAATAGTTTATAATTTTATTAAGAACAAAGTCACAATAAAGTTTCCTTGAGAAATATTGAGGCACTCCATTGTTACATGGGGGATGATTAAAAAGCTATCCACCACCTATCTCAAAAGCTACCAACTATTCCTTGATGTTGGCACCAATGAATAAGGAATCTTTTGTAACTTGTATACATGGGCTAATCAGTTCTAGAGTCTACAAGTAATGCACATAAGTGGTTTTTCATTCATTTTCATAGCTTTCACTTATTTATATGACAATTTTGTTGCATAATTTTGGCAAGCATTGTCTCTAAAATTTTGCCCATGTATTTATTATCCCACTATCTAAATCTATGTGAGATTTTATAGACTCCAATAGTGTTGTAAGAGCTTGTCAAAGCATGTTTGTTGCATTTGGATTTTTCAAGGTTTCTACTAATGTTTGAAGCTCGTTTTTTATTATGTTTGATTTGCCTGAAAATATTTCCTTGGGTATCATAAGGATGCCTTGAAATTGACATAGGAATTTGAGAGGGATTATTTTATGCATGTTCTATAACAAGAGTTTCATCACATTTCATTGGGTGGATAAGGGTTTGGAGGTTTTGAGGGGTTTGGATATGTTGAATTTTTTAAGAAGCAATCAACATAAATGAAAATAAAAATTGTTTCATTTAACTCATAGTGCTAGAAAAAATGAATGAATTTACCTCTTACACATCATGGTAGCAAGAATCCTTCACCAAATTGCCCATAACATGCTTGCACAATAACACAATCATGTTGTGAAGATTATGGCATAACTGACTAGTGGTTTTTCCTTTATACAATTGAGAATGCAAGCACATTATAACCAACACAATAACACAATCACCTTATGAAGCAAATGACATAGGTCATTTTATTAATTTAGTTGAAAATGCAAGTGCATTGTAACCCATGCAATCATGTATAAGATTGGTAGTGACTAAGCCCTAAGCTTGCCACTACCAAACCATAATGTGATCCCATTATAACAAGAGTGTGTTGTCGTTTCCATAACACAATCATATTATTGATTTTTTTTTTAATCAAAGACATTTTTCAGCCACTTTTTGGGCCCTCATCTTTGAGCACATACCCACAATTTGAATTTCAAGTTCAATCCACAACATGCTAGATTTGAGTATCAAGAATAGATACATGGAAGTATGGATTAATGCTAAGGCAAATATGTGAGGATAGGTTCAAATTTAACAAAGATAGAATCAAATGTATGAGAATGCGTAGATGAAAGTAAATAAGAGTGGACAAATATTCATGTCAAATTCATACTATGATAGATTTGGGTATCAAGAATGGATATATGGAAGTGTGGGTTAATGCTAAGGCAAATTTGTGAGGATAGGTAAAAATACAACAAAGATAAAATCAAATGTATGAGAATGTGTAGGTCATAGTAAATAAGCATAGACAAAGATTGAGGAAAGAGCCATACTTTGTACAAGAATGTACCACATGTTGCTATATGTTAGATTACAATTTTCTCTCAAAATGGATCCAAAATTAAATGGTAATTGACATGGGTCTGAAAATTTCACCATTAAAATATTAGTTATTCTAAATGCCTCTTACATAGATTTTTCTCACCAACTACAAACAATTGTTGTCTCAACTATTGACAAGAGAGAGAACTGATCTTTAAGATGAGAAAAAGTAGACAAGTAATTGAGAAATTGATAATAAATATTATATTTGTAAGAAAAGAGAAATGACTTTTTTTGTAAAGAATAGTGCACATAATAAACATAAACATTAAAAAAAATGATTATTTAAAAAAAAAAAATAGTTTTTTTTAATATAATTAATGTAAAAAATAAAGTGTTGGCCCTCATGTAATAGACAAGTACCACCATCATGAAGCACAACCTACTATTTAAGGACATCCCAAAATTGTTTCTACTTAAACTTTAATTGAAGAATAAATTTAAGAAAAAAACTCTTATAAAATTTTATTTTATTTTAAAAAAATGCCCTGGCAAATATTTGAAATTTTAACTCAAAAATTACTTTTAAAAAATTAACATGTCCTAACCATAACCTTAAACTAAAACTTTTCAATCTTGATTTTTTAGTTTTCTGCCACTAAATTTTAAAATGACATTTAGAAATAATAGTTATACGTCAAAAAGTTCATAACCAGTTTTAGGCAAGTGTCTGGAACTTTGGGGGTGTTATGATCCCTATGTATCGGATGTTGTTGCCATCTTTGGAATGTAAATGCTCTATAGGTGTAGCAGATAGTAGTGTCATCACAAATAAGGGCATGTTCTCATGCGGCTGCTTAGCTTATTTTGGCTAGCAATCACTGCTCAACTTATTTAAGAATTATTTGTGGAGCTGGTGGTCCCATGAATATTAGATTTTTCTGCTTATTTTTAAGGAGTCATCTTAAATTTGTTTTTATAGTATCCATAAATGAAAACAAATATTAAAAAAAGGAAAGAAACATATGGAGCCACGTGGACTTTTGACAATATGCTGCTTACTTCCAGCAATCCTCCCCCATCCCTCCTTCCCTGTCCCCCTCCACCTCCTTTTCACAGCTTATTTTCAATTCCTAAACAGTAGCTGCTCCTTTAAAATAGGGAAAGATTCCAAATTATCCTTTTCCCATAGTATAATTTATGTGTGAGAACAGTCCAGCTGCTTAGCAGAAAACACATTTAAGCAGCCGCATGAGGACATGGGGTAAAACATCCAAACGTAGACATGGATAAATTTGTGCAGTAGTAAACGTGATTCCTGATTAGAGTAGCAGAGTCTTCACTTTCAGGTTTGAGATCCAGTCAGATTTTACTATTTTAGTTTTACATTGATATAAGAAAAGTGAGGGGATAATCATTAAGGCATTCTCCGAGCAAGTCTAAATAACATTGGCAATGTAATACATTGTACAACCATACAATCTGTTAGCCGATAATTACATACACATAATTATTCGATTTTGGTAAATCTGGTCACTTTGGTTAGGGTAACAAAAACAACTGCTCGAAAACTTCTATAGATGTGCAAATGTTCAGTTGAATATTACTGTATTCTCATGAAATAATCATAGAATACTTTGCCAATGAAACCGTGCAATGAATTTCTGCAACCATTGCATGTTGGGAGGAATGAATAGAGGACACAGACGAGCTTCTGCGATGAATGCATTTTTGGGAAGAAAGGGACATGTCCCACCACATTTGAAGCTACTGAGGATTTTGCCGACATAATGTAATCAACATTCAGTTCAAGTTGTAGAACACATACAAAGTTGCTATCCATCAAAGTTAGTAGAAAGGACACACTCCTGCTTTGAGGCTATCACTCTAAGTTCCACTGTATTTGTTTACAAGACAGAAAACCAGTTACACACATCAAACAAATTCAATCAATTAGAGCTGGTTGGTAGCCAAATAAACATGAAAGTGACATTCTTGAAGAATTTTTACTCGACTAATGCCGATTGCAGTTTACAAAATCCCTTGAGATATGCTTTATCTGATGCCTCAAATGCAATGGATTTGGCAGCTAAGGCTGTCGTAATTTCCAGATCAACATTGAGGCTAGGACTGTATCTCTGCCTGACAAAAACATTTCTCAATCCAGATCTGCGCATTTTCTTCATATAGTAGACCCTCAATGCAACAGCATAACTTGCACCTCGTCACCCAAAGCATCAAATTAGAAGAAATCTAAGTAAATAGCTCATGAAACAAGCTGAAGTCCCAAAATGGAAGTATTGGCATCAAGACCCTGCATCCTTATGCTTCACATGACACGGAGGCCAAAGTTGAACCCCATCTATGTGCAAGATCCAGAAGAGTTGCCGATGCTACCAACTTTTACTCCCTGCACCAGCCAGAATCCACCAGCGCAAAATGCTATCTGTTTCATGAAAGCAGATTTCTTTCACCAATAAATAAACTGCCCTTTCCCACCAAAAGGGCTATATCATTTCTAGCTGGTGAGACTTGAAACTAGCTTTCATCATCAAGGCAATCCCAGTCATCCTTTGGTTTCATGCCACCATTCTTATCACCCCTTCCTAACATGCTTAAGACTATTGTTTCAGTCTGGCACACCATCTGTAATTTCAATCATAAATCTAGTTAATATTGTTTTTCTGTAGATTGCTCCTGAACCTGAGGCACCATTTGAGGTTCAACAGTATCCAGAAATTCCAATTAACATAACTCCCATTAAATCAGATAGATTCATTATTGCCACAGAACCTGCAGATTTGTCACTCTTAAAGAAAATCTAAAGATGATCATTGGGGCATCACTGCAGACTCTTTTTCATCAATAGATAGATCAATCCACTACTTCCACTCGAAAAGTTTCCTTCAACATCCCCAAAATTCGGGATTGGTCATACATTGAACAAATTTCATTGCAAGGGTGGGGGCCCTAGCTCGGTTGGCTAAGTAATTCCGTTGCGGCTCTGCTGGTCACAAGTTCTAGTCTCCCCCGTCCTGTGGTACCGGAGGGTGTGTCGCGCCAGCGCCGCCGGTCACGTTAAAAAGTTTACCAGGCGCACTGCAGTTTATAGGGGGTCGTGCTACCCGATTCCTGCAGTCTACAAAAAAAAAACAAATTTCACTGCAAACCAAAGAAAAAAAAAAATCAACAGATTTGACAGATACTTTAATCTTGAAGAATAAAAAGAGGTTTCTGGAGAGGCTGTGTTCTGCCTATCAACCATATAGTATTGATCAAATATACAGTATTGGTGTGTGACTCTTCCCATATATCCTATGCAAAAGAGGAGCCTGCCATCTAGCAGAATCAAGTCATTCAAAAAGAAATTGAAAATGAATATCAATGCTAAACGTACGCAGTTTGAAATCATGTTGGCATTCAGGCTCAAATGCTTCTTTTACTTTCTTTTTTCTTATAATTCTTTTGTTCAGCCAACATAAATCTCATATTTCTTTTGTGCGACATAAGGTACATTTTCTTTTTAATTAAAAAAGAAGCCGAACATGAAGTGTGAATGGCATGGTGAGTGATGGTATATTCTGAAGTAGATGAAGCTTTGGAAGATCTCACCATTGAAACTATCAGAATGAAATTAATTTTGAAGTAGACCAGATGATTGTGTGGAGTCCAAGGTAAATGGTGGGATTTAACTATTGAATAGTGTTCTAACACGTATATGGTATATTGTGATTGAAAGGTTTCTTTATTTACTATTTTTCTTTTCCTACTATTACAGGAACTGCTCAAAATTCTTGTATAGAAGAACACCTTTTGGCATAACTACTCATTAATGGTTCTTTAGTGCTTTCCATAATCATCTCAATCACAAGGGTCCTTTAATCTTCCAATACAGCTCTGCTCATGGATTAGTAATTTTTGAATCATCTAGTATATTCCCAGCACCATGATTTAGAGGTTGCAAGTGTGCCCTGTTTGATGAAAGTTTTATTTGAACAAAGCAGCAAATAATCTGGTAGAAGTTTCCAACATGGATACATGCAATTACAAATGGAGAACCCATATTTACTTCCCGTACAGTTTTGTCCACTCTCAAACAAATACACTCCTTTATCAAGGCCTGCTAATAAGAAAATATCCTGCAAAGGTCCTCGTAAATGGTGCAATGGACAACAGAACAAACACAGCCACATGAATATAAGATAATTGTATGGATAGAACCAAATAAAACATATGAGGGCACAATTACATAACATTTCAGTTGTTTACTTTTTCAAGACGAACATGTCAGTCTGAGATGATGATATAAGTTGAGGCCCATATTCACCCTACAAGATTTGAGCTGACTTATAAATGAATCGATACAATGAGTTCCAATTAGAGACATAAGTCTGAAAGATGAGACATATATACTGTAAGTATAGAGGGTTTCAATTTTTTTAAACTGTTGCTGGCAATAAAAAACTATTGCAAGAAGAGTTGGAGATATTAGCTTATGACCTATGGCATTGATTTTAAATTTCTCACAAATAACCAAATCTCAATATCCTGCATCCACGTTGTCATGTCCCCCTATTAAGGCATTGTTTAAATTAAAGATTTAAACCATGTGTTAAAAGACGAAGAAGTTGCTTTTGTAAAATATCAATTCAAATGATAGAAATCATTATATATATTATTAATATATAAATTATGTAATAAATATATGAATATTTTAATATAATTAAAATATAATATATTTATATTATATAAATGTAAATAAATGTATAACTATAAATATTAATATATAAATATAAAACTAAATATTATTATATTATATAAAATAAATATAAACAATAAATATAGATATTAATATTAACCATTTAAATATCATTATAATAATTATTATGAAATAATAATATAATATTATAAATATATAAATAAATAAGAGGATTAAGAGTAAGGCAATCTCACATATTAAACTATGTGTAAGTTAAGGCATTTTGAAAAGCATGCGAATGAGGATTTAAGACATGTCATGCGATCAAAGTTAAAGAGCATATAAGATAAAGTTAAAAAACTTTCCTTAACCACTAATAACCAAGTGGCAATCATAATGTGTGCAAGCAAATATAAGTAAAAAGGGACGAAGAGTGTCTATTAAGGGACCCGACCCCTTGAAGGGAGACGTCTACTCACAAGAGACAGCCGTCCAAGCCTATATATGGGAGATATCTTTCATATATAAGAAGGAAAAAAAAGCATGAATAAGATAGAAATGGGGAGTTTGGGAAGAAGAATAAATGAGATTCACATTCAGATCTGCATACTTATATATATAGGGGAGTTTTAAGAATTATTACTGAGTTTAAAGCAGAAGGAAAAGCAATAATATGTATATATTCTGATTGAGGAATATCTCATCAAACCTCAGAAGCATTCATACAGATCTGAGCATCAGCAATCTTCATAAATTTATAAGATCTTATCAGCAATTTCAAGCATCTATCCTACACAGCAGAAATCACAGAATTAAGGATAGTTCCATTCATAATACAAGGGGAGATAAGAGTAGAGACAATAAAGACGATAGAGATAATCAGCAGAAACATAAAGGATCAAACAGTGAAAAGGTGAATATACTCAGCAGCATCAGAGGTAATCTCCAGCAGCGACCAAGGTAAGGCTGCTCACCATATTTAGATATATATATATATATATATATATATATATATATATATATCTTCAGTCCGCAATTAACAGATTAGGTGTTTGATCATATTGCATACAGGAAAGTGTAAGAAACTGGTATCAATTTATTAGAATAATAGACTGTACTCCTGCATAAACATTTATGTTGGAAACAGATAATAGATCTATGCGTTATCATTTTACTTACAGAAGATAGATAATATATATATAAATCTCTGCATTACCATTTATTGCAGAAAATAGATAATAGATAAATAATAACATTATAATGATACTGTACATGGCATATATCTACATCTATATTTTGACTTAATGTAAATAAGATATTTATAGTATTGATTCAATAGATATGATCAGAATCTATACATTTATATGGTGGAATAATGTTCATTAATTAGAGATTGATATTCATAATATCTAATTGTGAATACAATAAAGGAGTTGAGGACCTGCAGGGAGGGGAAACGGCGTGTGGGTCACCCTTTAAGTACCCCACCCATTTGGATGGCAAGAGCCACATGGGCCAAGGGGGGTGTACTGCCCTTCGGCTTAGAGGAAATGACTGCCCAGGACACCCTACTGTGTTCATATCCTCAAACCCTCTTCATAATTAAGTCATAATGGTTCTGTTCAGGGGAACAGTGATAGGAAGCCTCACTAGGTACGCCACCCATATGGATGGCAAGGGCCACATGGGCCAAGGTGGGTGTACTGCCCTTGGATCTAGGATAGAGTGTTTCTTGGGCACCCTATCAGGCCATTATGTCCAAGGAAGAATGAACTAAAACGTCTAAAGAAACTCAATATATCTTATTATGATATTGTCTTCATTTGCAAATGTCTACTAACATATTTGCAGGTCTAAACAGGTAGTTGTATGTATCCCAATTAATATCATCTTGTAAATATTCTCTAACTCAGCTTTGCAAGGGCCTACTCACATCCCCAAAACCAAGGTGATCACTTGGAATTGATAAATTAGGGCAGGTTTAGGGTTATCCCAAAAAAGGGACATTACACACGTTGAGACATAAGTTGATCTAAGCTTTATTGAATGCATACGATGCTCATAAAAAGATACCATGTGGAGCTACACGGAAAAATTGTGGGCACATGACTATGGAATTTGAATTTTCGCCGTCTTTTATGCAAAATACCTTATTTGAATAAAACAGTAGAAGACTCAGCAGGAAACAATGCAATCATTATGGGTCTCCATATGTATTCCTCATGTTTTGAACCAATTTTCAAACAATATTCTTTCCTGTCATTGAAAACAGATTTTGATTGTAATGTTGTAGGCCTGTGACAAGGGACACAGATCTCCTACAAGGGGTTTGAGAAACTGTATTGGTAGGCAAGAAAACAAATGCTGCAAGAAGAGCCAGACACATTTACTTAAACCCTATAAACATCAATTCTGCTTCATTGCAAATTGGAATAACCTTGACCCACATTATTCCCAAACACAATTCAAACTACAGATTAATCTATAGCATATGGATAAACTATCACGTTAAGAGAATAAAGATGTATGTCAAATAATTAACCAGGCAAAACATTCTAGAGCATGCAGCTGTTCTATTGTCTGGAAAAGTGCAACGTTGGATGAACCCACTTTAAATTTTCAGTATGACCCCATGAAACGAGAAATGAAGAGATCCATATTGCAACTCAGCCAAAATTTCAACTTCGAAACAAGTCCACCCCAATCATGAGAATAAGACTATAAGTTTAAACTAGATTTATATATGGAGTATGCCTATTATGAAGAAGGATATCATTATTTCATATAAGGTTTTTGAGAATTGTGTGGTCGGTAACTCAACAAAAACTTTAAGGCAAACAGGTAATTTAGAACCTAAACCAATCAATTTGACAAGAATCACTCTTCACTTGAAAATATTTCTATTTTTGTAATTTTAGTTTTTCTTTTTGCATGTAATTGGCCTTAATCAGCCAACAAGCACCTCATCCTTGTACATCTATTCAAGAGATGCTAATGAAGGCTGCATAGCAATCAGCTTTTGCAGCCTCCCTTGTTTGATCCACCTTTTTCATGTTTTCTATCATGGTTTTAGCCATAGCAGCATTAATCGTTTGGGGAATAAATCGGCAAACCAAAAGTTCAGGATTTTTTGAAAAAATGGGGAAAAAATAGGATTTACAAAAAAACATAAAAAATTGAAGAAAAATAGTCAGAAACTACTTTTTTTTAAAATTAATGGCATTTCCATAGCATTATTACAGACATTGAGAGCAAATAAAATACAGAGTTCAATCCATGAATTATAGAAAATAGATTTTTGTTGGTTATATTCATATCGCTGATTACATTGCACAAAACATACTACAATTGCATAAATATCAGATGGTGACAGTTGTCGATGCTACCACATTTTTCATACATGTCTACCAAAGCATTTTATCAAACAGTTCACTGCCTTGCTGCTATGGCTAAAACCCTAAAACAGTTGCTTTTGAACAAGTTATGGATGCTTGGAAAAGATCTATCAAAGATAATAGTAAGTAATAGCACATGGACAAGTAGGAATATCGAAGAAATGGTCTCATAGGATGTAAAACTATAGCAATTTGTTTGTCATGGCATCGCTATGGCATTCCATCACTATGAGACCACATTTTTTGAAGCATTTTTCAAATAGTTCACTACCTTTTTTATGCTACCACATTTTTCATACATGTCTACCAAAAGCATTTTATCAAACAGTTCAACGCTTCAAGTGGGTAAAATCCTAAAACAAGTGCTTTGAACAAGTTATGGATGGTTGGAAAAAATCTACCAAAGCATAATAGTAGTATTAATAGACAAGGCAGTGAATTGTTTAGGGTAAAGAAAGCAGTCTCATTAGTTGATGGAATGCCATGACAATATTGCAATTTTGCTTGTCATGGCATGCCATGGCATTCCATCACTATGAGACTACATTTCTTTGAGACATTTTTTCAAGCAGCTCAACGCCTTGTCTATGCTACCACATTTTTCATACATGTCTACCAAAGATTTTTATCAAACAGTTCATTGCCTTGCTGCTATGGCTAAAAGCCTAAAACAGGTGCTTTCAAACAAGCTATGGATGCTTGGAAAAAATCTATCAAAGCATAATAATAAGCAACAAGCCATGGTCTCATGGTTTTTCTTGTGCAAAAATCAGCTCGATTTCGTTTTTTTCCAGATTTTAAACACCTTTTTTTGGCGATTTTGCAGTTTGAAACGAAAAAAAATCATTGACCAAAAAGTTAACCAAAAAGTCAACGATTTTTTCAAAAAATCGATGAAAAAATCGTCCAGCCTGCAGATTTATTAAAAATCGCGATTAATCGGGTTTTTTTGCAGATTTATGCTTCATTGGTTTTAGCTGTGCAATCTGAGAGGATTATATCATATCATTTATATTTTACAAGATTCCCTGAACTCAGAAACCTGGAGACGTATGCAGGTGTTATAGGATCTAATGAATGTATATAGATCACACAGGAAAAAGTTATAGCATTATTTCAAATACTTTGAGGGAAACAATGTTTTTTTCCAATCAGTACACTTTATCATAAATGCCATCATCAACATAATTTATAAACCCTTCACAATCAATACATTTTATTGTTAAGGGCATCATCAACATAATTTCTAAACCCTTCATAATCAGTACATTTTATCGTGAAGGGCATCATCAAAAGAATTTCTAAGCCCTTCGCATACAAAGGAAATCTTATGACATTATCTACATTACAAAGATTTAAAATTAAATCAAATTTGATTTCTTATAAAGTGGTATACTTAAGAAGGCATATAACAAGTCCATCTAGAGAAATTTGGTCTCCTTTCTTAGATCTAAGAATTCTGTAAACCAGCATTACTTGAACATCTCTCAGAAATTCACACAAATCCCACCAAAACAAAAGCTGGCTTTGCCTTAAATTGCTACATATACCATGAACCATTTTAACACATTGTTCATCAATTTCTATAATCCATTCAAATTATCAAAGGAAGTAAAGCATAGTAGTCAAAGGTGACAGTCGACCAACCTCAATTTGAATGGTGGACCTAATTGATGGGAAAGAAATGGTACTACTCATACTCCATGTCATCTATTGCAAAGTTTGTGTCTGGCACGTACCCTGCTTCTTTCATTTCCAGTAATAATTCATCTAATTTTAGATATATATTCTCTGTTTGTGGGTGAGATCTGTCTCGTACTGCAAAATAATGAACTTTGCTGTTGATTTCAATCCAACTCAGTCCAGGTTCTTTTTTCACCCCCTTCCCTTTCATCATATTTCTTAATGCCGTTGCCTCATCCGAATTACCATCCAATAAATGTATCTTTGAAAGCAGAACGTATGCTGAGGCATCATTTGGCTCCAACTCGAGAATATGTTCTGCAGCACGTTTACCTATAACAACATTACCATGAATTTTGCATGCACTGAGCAAGGCACGCCATGCCACAGCATTGGATTTCAATTTCATTTTCTTGATGAAGAGCTCTGCCTCATTCAGGCGTCCAGCACGGCCAAGAAGATCAACAATGCAAGCACAGTGATCAACTCTTGGTGGGATGTCATGATCTCTACTCATGGAATCGAAGTAATAATAGCCTTCATTCACTAAGCCTGCATGACTGCAAGCAGACAGAACTCCAAGAAAGGTTATTTCATTTGGCTTGATTCCATTTTGTTGCATCTGTTCAAAAATTTGGAGAGCTTCTCTCCCATATCCATGCCGAGCATACCCTAAAATCAGTGCTGTCCATGAGCATGCATCTCGCAGAGGCATTATTTTTAAAGATTTTGCATGCATCATCAATGCTTCCACACTTGGCATACATGCCAACAAGAGCATTTCCAACAACCACCCATGGTTCGAATCCATTTTTAATAGTGTATGTGTGGACCTGCTTGCCCTGTTCCAAAGCTGCTATGTTAGCAGATACGCTAAGAATAATGTTAAATGTTATCTCATCTAATCTAATACCTTCCCTTAGCGCTTGCTGAAATAGTCGCAATGCTTTCTCACTGTACCCATTCTGAGCATAACCTGCAACCATTGCATTCCATGAGACAACATCGCATTTTAGCAGTTTTTCAAAGCATTTATATGCATTATCTATGGCCCCACATTTAGCATACATTCCAACCAGGGAAGTTCCTACAAACTCTTCTACCTCAAAGTTATTTTTTATTGTGTAAACATGGAGTTGCCGTCCATGCTCTAGAGCAGTTAAATTTGAACATGCTATGAGAGTACTAGACAGAGTGAAGTGATTTGGCTTCATGTATGCCCGGAGCATTTTATAAAAAAGGTTCAGTGCCTCCATGTTGTATTTCAGGGATTCCTCGTTGCCCACAGTTTGACAAAGGCCAGCAATAATTGTATTCCATGTAACTAAATTTCTATCTGGCATTTTGTAAAACATTGCTCGTGCATCTTCTAGGCTTCCACACTTCGCATACATGTCAAGAATTGCACTCCCCACTAAAATATCAGATTCAAATCCAGATTTAATGATATATGTATGAATCTGCTTTCCTTCTTTCTGAGCTGCTATATTGCCACATGCCTTAAGCACACTACCGAATGTGAAGTGACATGCCTTGGGACCTGCCCATTGCATTTGACAAAAGAGTTTCAGGGTTTCTTCACTATAACCATTCTGAGCATATCCTGAAATTAATGCATTCCACGATACTTCCTCTTGCTGAGGGCTTTCGTTAAACAATTGCCGAGCATCTTCCATTCTTCCACATTTGCAATACATGTCAAGAATGGCACTTCCCACATGGGAATTCGACTCATATCCAGTTTTCACAATGCAAGCATGGACCTGTCTACCCTGCCCAGGAAGTATAGCACTTCCACATGCCTTGAGAACACTACCAAATGTAAAATATCCCATTTTAAATCCCATTCTTCGCATTTGACAAAAGAGACTCAGAGCTTCCTCACCCAATCCAATCTGGGCATATCCTGTAATCAATACGTTCCATGAAACATCGTCCTTATTGGGAATTTCAAGAAACAATTGGTGCGCAGTTTCAATTTTTCCACATTTTGCATACATGTCAATAAGAGCATTCCCCACAAAAGTTTGTGACTCGAATCCAAATTTAATGACATGGGTATGCAGTTGTTGCCCCTTATCTAGATCTCCAAGGTAGGCACAAGAGCTCAGAATGCTAGTGAAAGTGAAACTATCAGGTTTCATGCCCGCTTTCTGCATCTGGCGAAAATGCTTCAGGACTTGCTGATTGGATCCATGGTGTGCATAACCTGAAATCAGTGCATTCCATGAGACCGTGTCTGGTTCAGGCATTCTGTCAAATAGATAGCCTGCATCTCGCAAGCAACCACATTTGGCATACATGTTGAGGAGATCGTTACATACAAACATGCCCAGCTTATATCCTGTCTGTATCATGTGGGCATGGACTCTCTTTCCCTCTGACAATGCTCTCTTCTTAACGCAATCTTGTAAGAGACAAGCATATGTTTGCGAATCTGTTGAGCGTACATGCTGACCCACAGCAGACCATAATTGTCCATGAATAGCATTCTCTCAAATGCTATAATAGCCTTGCTTAGTTGAGTTGTCTTTGTGATATGGTTTTGGGAACTCATTGATACTGTTATTGCTGCTAATGCTATATTCACCTAACCAGTTTGTTTGAAGTAGAAATTTTATTTTACATCCCCTGATACTCAACAAAGATTTCAGACGAATTGACAAATAAGGGAAAAACATACCTGGGTGCCTTGATAATCATTTGTTTTGTTATGTCCACAGGCACCAAGGTAACTGATACTCGCCATGAAGCAGCTAAGTGAGTCGTGTGATCATTTTAAATATATATTTATAAAGCCTTTGTTCCCATCTCGCATAGAATCTCACGGTTGGTTACATCAAATATGGAAGTAATAATCATTCTGCTTTTCTGTATTCTGGTTGCTACCTGTATGTTAAAATTTTCAGAAAATAAGATAAATATATAAAAGTAGTAATCATGGCTGTTGCTTCATTGATAAAATTATTTGGTCAAATTGCCGGACTCGCAGAAAGCTGTTGCAGTTGGCCGGGCAAACAGCACACAAAGCGCTGACTGCTTACTGTATGGTCTCATGGGGACCTTGGGCTTCTATTTTCTTAGGAAGTCCACTGAAATTTTTTAGGAAGCCCCCCTCCATGGGACCTTACCCTTAGGCGGCTTCCTGGTTGCATTTTATGCCCTGTCAAGAGTATGTAATATGTGCATGTGGGCCGAGTACTTTTAAAATATTTAAAATATATATTATTATTTTATTTTATTTTAATAAATATTTAATTATAATTTTTCAAAACTTTGAAAATGTTTAAAATATTATTAAAAATTAACAAAAAGAACATAAAAGATTTTTTTTTAATTTTTGTTCACATTAAATTAATTTAAATATTAAAATTTTAATATCTTTAATATAAATTAATGTCTAAATTTTGATTTAGAAATAATGTTTTATTTATAATTTTTTAATTTGATTATTCATAAACAAATAATGTTCAATTTTTTAAAATAAAATTTTAAATCTTATCTATAAGATTTAAGATAATTCTTTAAATTTAAAAAAATAGAAAAAAAATATAATTTTTAATAAAATGTAAATTTAATTTTTATAAAATTTCATATTTAAAAATTAAATTTATTTATTTTTTTATAAAATTATATATTTTAATAATTGAACACATTCAAAAAAATTTAAAAGTATGATAAGAAAATATTATATATATAAAATTACCTACTCATGTTCTTCAAATTGTATCCATTATTATTTGAATATTTTTTTAGTGAATATATTAATAATGTTAAAAACTAATATTTAGTTTTAACAAAAAAACATACCTTTTAATAATGTTAGTCACTTTTTATGTTATGTGGTTGATTAAATCAAATGTACACACAACATTTCTTTTAATGTTATTTAAATTAATTAAATAAAATATGTACACAACATTTTTAATATTATTTAAATTAATTTCAATTTTATTTTTAATGTAAAAATACTTAAATATTTAATATAAAATAAAATTGAAAATAAAAATAGAAGTAAAAATGAGCGAGGAAGACCAAAAAAAAAAGCAAGTGACTTAGGCGGGCAAGTGTGGGGCAATGTTGAGGAGGATAGGCATTTGAAAGGAGAATTTGCAGAAGAAAGGAGGGTAGATGAAGGAGCTTACAGGCCACAATGGGTGTTTGAAGGTGGTTGATGGGTGGATAAGTGTCATCTTGAGTACAAAAGTAATAAATATCGCAACAAGAGTCACCATAATCAGGAGCCAAATTGTGGTCAAAGGGGATGGGAGAGAAGGCATATGCTTCCATGGATGTGCTTGTAAGGTTAGCAATCTGAATATGGAGTGTGGGCAACGTACCAAAGGAAAGCTGGGCGAAATCCAAATGTCAACAATAAGGGTAATGTGAGTAGGAATGGCTCAATGGGGAATCGACGTGGGTGGTTATGGAAAAAATGGAGACCAAGGGCAGATACCTCTGCCAATTGGCGGCACAAAGACGATTGGAAGCAAAGAGTGCATGAGAAGACCATGGAAGGGGAAAGAGAAGGTGATTGTGGAAAAAGGCTCCCAGCATCAGTAGGCGAATTTGATTGGTAAGTATCCCAACCCTAGTCTATTGAAGCATTATGCTAAAGTAGATAAGAAGCGAGTAAAAAATTCAGTCAATAGACTTAGGGAAAAGGGGATTTTTCTCAAATGGGGGGGGGGGGTGGTGTACAATAAAGGAAATGGGCAAGTGGTGCTGAAAGAAATGGGGTGACTAGATTCAGATTAGGGCACTACCAAATGATTTTTCCCTAGTAGAGTTTCCATCCAAAGAAGAGAAATGGAATGCCCTAAGCAGTGGTCCACACTATCTGGGCAGTGCAGGGGTACATTTGATTGACTGGTACCCCAAATTTGACCCATGGAATCATAAGATCTTGGAAGTTTCAGTGTGGGTATGCTTGTACAACCTTTCGACTGAATTTTGGGATGATGACACACTAGTTGAAATCGGAGAAAGCTTAGGCTCTCTCATATCAATGGAAAAATATGTAGAAGACAAATGTTTAGGCACCTACACCAAAATATGCTTAGGGTTAGTTCCCCATCAAAACCTCCCCCAGGAAGTAGAAATCTATCTAGATGGCAGAGTATGGAAGCAAAAGGTGGAAAGGGAGGATCAAATGAAATTGTGCCCAATATGTAAGTCCAAAGATCATGGTACACCAAAGTGCAATAGAAGGATGAATGTCAACAAATCCAATGAATATTTCAAGGGGCATGATCTTGGTAGTCTGGCAAGAACAAACTCAGCAATAATCCCTAATTGCTCATCAGATAGTGGGGGATATGAGGACCCAATTTAGATGCTTCAATTGGGAGGGAGAGGCAGGATAATAGTAATGAGTCTTGGGATGATGGGATCATCGACCCAGCACCATAAGAACTATGTGGAATAAAGTTGTTATGTGTGTGGGAGGAACAACTTTCCTCACCCAAGGAGGCAGAAAAGTCTCTGGTTGAAGCACAAGATGTAGGGATAGCCCCTGTTGGAAGTACATATGGTGAAAATGAGGAAGACTTGAAGTTAGTCAGTGTGGAGGAAGAGGCAAAAGAAGAGGTAGAGGAAACTATGAATGAACCTAGGGACTCTGAGTCGGCACCCCCACAAGATGAAATGGAAGAAAGTGAGTTGGAACTAGACTCTAAGGAAGAAGGGGAGGCGGAGGAAGGAGAGATTATTGAAGAAAGGATGCTGGAGAAAACACATTCAAAGATTAAAAAACAAACATCAAGAAAAATTCGCAAAAGAGGACCTGAAACAAACAAGGAAAAATTGGAGATTGCAATCAATGTTATAGGAAAAATGAAACTAAGGTCGAGGAAGGATGTTA
This sequence comes from Sequoia sempervirens, assembly GCA_007258455.2. Taxonomy (NCBI): domain Eukaryota; kingdom Viridiplantae; phylum Streptophyta; class Pinopsida; order Cupressales; family Cupressaceae; genus Sequoia; species Sequoia sempervirens. The sequence goes on along the minus strand of VDFB02353493.1, from coordinate 313,162,609 downwards.
TCCTTCCCCGGGTGCAATGAGGGTTGTAAGTTGGAATTTTAGGGGTATTAATGCCCCTGACAAGTGGTGTTTGGTAAAGCGCCAAATTGACCAATCTAGGGCAGATATCTTTTTGTTGCAAGAAAATAAATTGAGCAAGGAAGAGGGTGATAAGAGGCTAGGATGTTGGAGGAATGGAAAGGACAATTTATTAGTGTAGAAGGAGCTTCAAGAGGTTTAGGTATCATTTGGAATCTACTAGCAATTGTTGGGGAGGTAATTACTGAGCATGGAAATTGGTTGGTGCTAAGGTATAAATCATTACAAAGAAATTAATAGTTTTTTATTATGAATGTGTATGGGCCTATATCAACAATAGATAAGAGATCTTTGTGGCAACAGATCTACAAAAAAATTGCAAACTTTAATGGGGAAAGAGGAATTATAGCAAGTGATTTAATGCTACTTTGACCAATGAAGAGAAGTGTGGGGGAACAGGTCAACTCACCAATGTCCAGTGAGACTTCCAGGAGTTTATTGACAACAATCGGCTAAGAGACTTGCATATCAAGAATGGGGTGCATATATGTTCAAATAGAAGAAAAGGGCCCGCCAACATTGCTAAGAGGTTGGATCGATTTCTACTTTTTAGGGAATGGGAGAGGAGAAATGATATATGTGAAGCGATGATATTTCCTTACACAGGGTCGAACCACTTTTTGGTTATGTTATCTCTCTAGCCTGATGTGCCACCAAAAGGAAACCCCTTCAAGTTTGAAAATATGTGGATAAGAGATGACATACGACTAGATTTGATTGCAACATGGTGGGAGGAGATTAGGATAGGGAACCACTCCTATCTATACAAGATTGGTAAGAAACTAAACTATGTGAAAAACAAGCTAAAAGAATGGAACAAGCTACATTTCAAGAATATATTCCAGGAAAAAGAGAGGATAAAGTGGGATTTGGCAGCACTAAATGAACACATATTAAGAAATGAATGGGGAATGAGGATTATGAAAATGAAAGAGCTTTGAAAGATGAACTTGCTAAAGTCTTGAAGAAAGAGGAATGGTTTTGGAGGAAAAATTCCAAGGAGGCATGGTTAAAGGAGGGAGAAAAAAACACAAAGTACTTTCACAAAACAATTATTGCAAAAAATAAGTAGAAAAAAAATCATAGAGATCAAAAGGGGGGATGGGACAATGACGCTGTCTTTGGAAGAGGTAAATAACGAAGCAATAAGATTCTTTGAAACAATTATAAATAGAGAAGCTCTGGAGCATAAGAATGTAAGGGACAAGTTTCTCAGCTACATTCCCAACATAATCAATGTGGAACAGAATAAGGCCCTTTATCAAAAAAGCATTATGGTGGAAGTGAGAGTGGCTATATTCTAGCTAAACCTGAAAAGCTCTTGGACCAAATGGATTCTCAACGAGCTTCTTTCAGAAATTTTTGGATATAGTTGGGGAAGATTTGACATTGGCTATTGAAGAGTCGAGAAGGAAGGTGACAATGATGGGGGCACTCAATAACACATTCCTTTCCCTAATCCCCAAGAAGAAGGATCCACAGACCATGAGTGATTTTAGACCAGTTGCACTATGCAACACGGTCTACAAAGTGGTAACCAATATCATTGCTAACAAACTTAAGATTGTACTGAATGGGGTCATCTCAGAAAAGCAGAGTGGGCTTTCCCCTAGGAGGTCAATTATTGAGGGCATCATCATTGCACATGAGACAATCCATTCAACAAGAAAGGAAAGGGAAGCCAACATGATCCTTAAGCTAGACATTCTAAAGGCATATGATCTAGTGGATAAGAAATTCTTGATGGAAGTGTTGATGAAATTTGGGTTGGATGCAAACTGGATCAGTTGGGTAAGTAGTTGCATATCAATAGCCAAATTTTCAATCCTATTCAATGGAGCGGCACATGGCTTTTTTACATCAACAAGAGGATTAAGGCAGGGTGATCCTTTTTCCCCATTCATTTTCATCATGGTTGAAGTCTTAGGCATGGGAATCAACTCACTAAGGAGAGAGGGGAAGTGGTTGGGGGTCTCGGTGGCTAATGGATTGGATACAATCACCCACCAACAATTTGTTGATGATACCATGTTGTTTAGTGCAGCTAGTAGAAAATAGGCTAGGACAATCAAAACCTTCCTTGATGATTATTGTTTGGCATCCAATCAAAGCATTAGCTGGAGAAAGTCAAAGGTTTTCTTCCTCAATACCCAACCAATCCTACAGAGAGGGTTGGAAAGGATTCTAAACCTAAGGGTGGATTACTTCTTGGGTAGGTTTCTGGGGACACCTTTATTCGGGGGGATCAACAAGAAATGCTATTGGGAGAATCTAGTTAACAATTGCAAGAACAAGCTATGTACCTAGAAAGGGAAGTGGCTTTCTTTGACTAGAAGACTATTGTTCGTAAAGGCAGTTCTCTACGTCATCCCAATATACTCTATGGCTTGCCTAAGAATCCCAAAATTAGTTGAAGAGGATCTCAACCAAATTTTTAGGAAGCTTTTTTGGAGTGGGCCCAGTGATCAACAGAGTGTGGGACAAAGTTTTCTCTCCAAAGGAGGCTGGTGGAACGAGCATCAAGAAACTGGTAATAATGAACCTTGTCGTGGGGGCCAAGATGGTTTGGGATCTGTACACAAAGGGGGAGCAGGAATGGGTTAATATCCATAGAAGGAAGTATTTATAATTTTACACTCCCACGTGAATCCTAACTACTGTGGATCCACCTAGGGGATCTACATATGGAACTATATTTTGGAGTGCAGAGACATTGTTTCCAAGCATGTTACCTAGGAAATAAAAAATGGGAATAGTGCCTCTTTTTGGAGTAACTCTTGGGGTGGTTTAGCGCCAATTGATAGCTTGCCAAACTTTGAATAATTAAAAGCTAAAACCATTCATGTTTGGGGCACCAAAGTTAGTAATTATGGAAAAGCTTCATGTCGAGATGGGGTATGGCAGTGGGTATGGAAATCATTACAAGACATTGATGCATGACAAGCTTAGAAGGTTGCAATTATTGTTGTACTAAGGAACATGATATTTTCTCCCTCCAATGATGATGACCTTCTTAGATGGTATGGTTCTAGCAATGGGATATACAAAGTCAAATTCGGGTACAAAATTAAGGAACTAGTCAAGTTGCTAGGAAAAACTAGCCATGCAAGTTCATTTGGGGCAAAATTTGCCTCCCAAAAGTGGGAGTTTTCTCATGGTTGGCAATCCAAAAGAGAATTCTCACTGAGGATAGACTTGCTACCTTTGGGATCTAGGGGCCTGGGAGGTGTGTGCTATGTAAATGCAACAATGAAATAGCTGATCACATTCTTTTGACTCGCTCATATGCAGATAAATGTTGGAAATTATTCACGCGAAAAATAAATCTACAAAGCTCGATACCTTTGGATTTAGTGGACTGGTTCAACATGTGGCCACTCCCTTACAAGAAATATGTGTTTGATAGTATCTGGGTGGTTACTCCTTCCTCCATCATATGGGAAATATGGAAAGAAAGGAACAAAAGCTTCAAACAAAAGAAATGAAGCATGAAAGACTTTGTGTGAAGATTGAGGGAGTGATTTCAGAGTTAGTTAATGAAGCTTCTTGAAACAAACCAAGTAAACAAAGAATATTCATGAACTAGGATGACAAGATAACAAAGTTATTTATGAGTTTCAAAATCCTCCCTCTATGTGGATCTGGTGGTTGTGATCAAAAGTAGAAGAAAAGGTCAGAAGTGAAGTGGATGGATTAGGAGGATGGATGGATTAAAATGAATTTTCATGGAGCCTCTAAGGGAAATCCTAGGTCGAGTGGAGTTGGGTGTGTTGTACATGATAAACAAGGTAAAAAACTTGTTGAAAAATCCATCCATCTTGGGGAGTGCACCAATAATGAAGTGTAGTTTAGAGTGGCTATTATTGGCTTACAAATGGGTTTGGAGATAAGGGATAAATGCATCCACCTCGAAGGAGACTCACTTATAACAATGTTAGGGTTAGAAGGTAAACATCTAACAGTTAAATGCAGATTTGATCAATAGAACAAAGAAATAAAATATACAAAAAATTATAGTAGAAACAAGACAACATAGACAATTTAATGTGGTTGACCCAATCTGGGCTACATCCACAAAACTGCAGCCATCCAATGATTTTATTATCTAGTGCAAAACTTATAACAATCTCGCAAATAATCGCCTTTTTCTCCATACTATAACTCCCATCCCAACCCCTTATAACAAGCTTTTTAGAAGCTTCCAGAATTAGAGTTTTACAAAGTCATTTTTTTCTTTTTTGGTGATTTTTCATTTTTTGGTGACGACGCAAAAAAAATGGAAAAATAAAATTCTTGGGGGTTGCCGCCCGCAAACCCCCATTTTTTGGGGGCTGCCACCCCCAAACCCCGATGAGGATACGTGATGAGTGTACAGTATAGCATGATTAGTCACCACATACCAATAATGTCCCACTTGGAGACTAATCAAGCTCCATGCCAAACAATCTCTCACTTGGAGACTGATCTTGGATGACATCATTGCACGTAAAACTCCCACTGCAAATAAGCACCTTGAACCCTGTTGCTCTGTTATACTTGAATTCAACCTTGAAGGCCAACCGAAGTTGAAGAGGATCTCATCTTCTCCATTGTCACCACCTTCGTAAACATATCCGCTAGATTGACATTTGTCTGTATCTTTTCCAGCTTTACTTGTCCATCCTCCAACACTGACCAATTAAAATGATCTATCAACTGTATTTGTTTGGTTTTCGAGTGCAAGGAAGAATTCTTTGCAAGATGTATAGCACTCTAACTGTCTATAAAGAAGTAATTTTTAGCCTGTTGTTTTTCTAACTCTTCCATAAAAAGTTGCAGCCATATCATCTCATTTGTTGCCTCAGTTGCAGTAACATACTCTGCCTCCATGGTGGATAAAGCAACCACCTTTTGCAACTGAGAAATCCAACTCACTATTGTCCCACCAACTTTAGAAACATAACTTGTGGTACTCCACCTAGTATCTATATCCCCTACCACATCTTAGTCAACATAGTCTTTTAAATCAGTAGTAGAGTCCCCAAAACATAAACATTTATTAGATGTACCTCTCAAATACCTGAGAATCCATTTTACTGCATTCCAATGCTGAACTCTGGGATGACTCATATACCTGCTAACAACTCTTATAGCATGTGCAATATCTAATCTTGTGCATACCATGGCATACAATAAACTACCTACAGCTGAAGCATATGGTACCTTGGAAATTTTTTCTTCCTCCTCTTGTGTCTTTGGACACATATCCTTAGTCAATTTAACATGATTGGGAAAAGGTGTGTCGATAGCTTTTGCATTCTTCATATGAAATCTTTGCAACACCTTTTCAACATAATCATCCTGAGATAAAAACAATTTTCTATTTTTCTTATCTCTTGTAATCTTCATACAAAGGATTTGCTTTGCTACCCCCAAATCCTTCATAGCAAATGAATTTGCTAACTGTTATTTTAACTCTTTTATGTGATCCATGTTAGACCCTGCTACAAGCATATCATCAACATATAAACATAAAATAATGTAGCTATCATCATCCAACCTCTTAAAATAAACACAATGGTCTGAATTACATTGAGTTTAGCCATGCTCAGCCATAAAGCTATCAAATTTAATATACCATTATCGAGGTGCTTGCTTCAAGCCATATAAAATTTTCTTCAATTTGCACACCAATTTCTCTTGACCTTTGACCTCAAATCCTTGTGACTATTCCATGTATATTCCTCTTCCAAATCACCATGGAGAAAGGTTGTTGTAACATCAAGTTGTTCTAAATGCAAATCTTCAGCAGCCACAATACTTAAAACAGTACGAATAGAAGTCATTTTAACAATTGGAGAAAATATTTCATCAAAATCAATACCCTTTTTCTGTGCAAATCCCTTTACAACTAATCTGGCTTTAAATCTTTTCTTACCTCCATCCTCCTCTTTCAGCCTATAGACCCATTTGTTTGGTAAAGACATCTTACCTGCAGGCAACTTGCATAATTCCCAAGTCTGATTTTTTAGCAAGGAGTCTATTTCTTCTTCCATTCCATGCTCCCATTGAACCTTGGTATCCACCTATATAGATTCATCATAACATTCTAGTTCACCAACATTAGTTAATAAAATAGAATACAAAGAGGGAGAAAATATTTCTAGAGGTCTACTTATCCTTGAAGATCATCTAACATTTACTGGAATTTTTGGTATTTGTTGTTGTTGTTGTTGTTGTGGAGCATGAGGAACCATTGGAACATCATTGTTTGGTGTATCATCTAGCAGTACATAATCATTTTCTTTCTTCTCATCCTACTATAACTGATCTTTGTACAACATTTTCTCATTGAATATGGCATCCCTGCTTCTCACAATTTTTTGATTTTCAAAATCCCAAAGCCTATAACCAAATTCATCAATGCCATATCAAACAAATATACATTTCTTTAATTTTGCATTAAGCCTGGTTCTATTTTCAGAATCTACATGTGCAAATGCTTCACACCCGAAGGTCTTGAATAAAACAATAATGCGCCTTCTTACCTATCCATGCTTCCTTTGGAATACCACAACCAAAAGGATTAGAGGGACCTCTATTGATTAAATAAACAAAATTGTTTACAACCTCTGCCCACATGTTTAAAGGCAGCCCAACATGCAATCTCATAGTCTGTGCATGCCCCATTATTGGTTTGTTCATGCATTCAGCCATTCCGTTTTCCTGTGGTGTCCTTGGAACCGTTTTCTGCCTATGAATACCAATAGAGGAACAATAATCTTCAAAATAGTTACTACAATACTCACCACCATTATCAAATCTAAGACATTTTAACTTTTTACATGTCTCATTCTCAACCAAGCTTCTCCATTTCTTAAAAGTTTCAAATACATCAGATTTCTTCCTAAGGAAATAAATCCATACCTTCCTTGTTGCATCATCAATAAAAGTGACATAATACAGAGAGACACCGATAGAAGATACTTGATTTGGTCCCCATACATCCATATGCACAAGCTCCAATTTCTCATCTTTCTTTTGCTTCCCATCCTTGAAAAAACTAACTCTCTTTTATTTTCCATACACACAACTTTCACAAAATCCATATTAACACATTTTAGACCTAGTAAAAAATTCTTTGAATGAAGTACTTTCATACCTTTTGCACTCATATGCCCAAGTCTATTATGCCACAGAGTTGATTCAGAATCCATAGCAACTATCTAATTTTTTGCCCACTGAACTGCAACAATTGTTCCTGAACATTGATTTTTATCTGCAATAGCTAAAGTAGAAAGAAAACTATGACCTCTACAAAGATATAAGGTGCCCAATTTCACACCTTTTTCTACCACTATGACACCTTTGGTAACCTTCCAATTTTTATCACTAAATGTAACAACACAACCTTCATCATCTAGTTGGGCCCTGCTAAAATTAAATTTCTCTTTAACTTTGGAATGTGCCTTACCTCATGTAGTAGCCAATGATTCCCATTTTGCAAATCAATCTTGATTCTTCCCTTTCCAACAATCTAATAGGGTTCGTTATCCCCCAAATAAACCGGCCCAAAATCCCCTTAGACATAATCAAGAAAATAACTTCTATGGGGCGTAGCATGAAATGAAGCCCCTGAACCTAACACCCAAGAATCATCAACATTATCAAGGGAAAGAATCAAAGCATCCTCATCAGATTTATTACTTACCACATTTTCTTTTTTATTGCCTTCCTTTTTGTCTCCTTTATTTTTCCAAGACCAACAATCTTTCTTTAATACCATAGTACCAACAATCCCTCTTGTCTCTAGATTGGGACCTTTTATCCTTTGATTTTCCTCGTGACTTCCCATGACTTCTAGAATTGTTTCCTCTATCATTTGTTCTACCCCTGCTTTTTGCATTTGAAACACTGCCTTATGTGGATGTTCCACCTAAGTTTTTCCTATGAATTTCTTTGCTCAAAATAACACCAACATCATAAAATTTCAATGTATTCAAACCAGAAACAAAATTACTAACAACCATTACCAAGTTATTCCAGCTTTTAGGAAAAGAACACAGAATCAAAAGAGCCCTAACTTCTTCATCAAAGTTTACATTTATAGAAGTTAATTGACTAGTAACCATATTAAACTCATTTAAATGATCAACTAACCCACCTTCTACCATTTTCATATTAAATAAATGATTCATAAGAAATACCTTATTCGAAGCAGAAGGATTTTCATATAACTTCGCCAGGGTTTCCATCAACTCTTAAGTTGTCTTTGCTATTGTAATATTGAATTCCACCAATTGTGCCAGGCATAAACGAATTGCTCCCAATGCCTTTATGTCTAAAAGATTCCAATCCTCATCACTCATTTTTTCCAGTTTCTTGGCTATTCCTTCCAACAACCTCCATAAATCCTTCTGATAGAGATAATCCTCCATCTGCATCTTCCATAACTGATAGTTCTACCCATTGAATTTATCTACCTTCAATTTATCCTCGTCCACCATTTCTCCCACTTAACCGTGAAACTCCCACTCAACCGTGAGACTTTCCACATAAACGAATGGCTCCCAGTGCCTTTCTATCTAGAAGATTCCAATCCTCATCACTCATTGTTGCCAATTTCTTGGCTATTCCTTCCAACAGCCTCCACAAATCCTTCTGATAGAGATAATCCTCCATTTACATCTTCCATAACTGATAGTTTTTTCCATTGAATTTATCTACCTTCAATTTACCCTCGTTTGCCATTGCTCCCACTTAACCATGAGACTCCCACTCAACCATGAGACTTTACTGCAGATGATAATTGAACACAACCCGCTCTAATACTAGTTGTTAGAGTTAGAAGGTATATATCTAACAATTAAATGCATATTTAATCAATAGAACAGAGAAATAAAATATACATAAAAATTATAGCAGAAACAAGACAACACAAAGAATTTAGTGTAGCTCACCCAATCCGGGCTACATCCACAAAACCACTACCATCCAGTGATTTTATTATCCAATGCAAAAATTATTGCAATCTTGCGAATAATCGCCTTTTTCTCCATACTATAACTCCCATCCCAACCCCTTATAACAAGATTTTTAGAAGCTTCTAGAATTAGGTTTTACAAAGTCATTTTTTCTTTTTCGGTGATTTTTCCTTTTTTAGTGACGATGCGAAAAGAATGAAAAAACAAATTTTCTCAGGGGCTTCTATGAGAAATGACTGAAGGGAATTTTGGTCTCGACCTGCCCCTTGGTCCTCTAGGCAACCAAGTGAATTCTAGGGAAGGAATTCCTATTGGTGCACAAATGTTTTAAGGTTAGTGTTGACATCAGGGCAAAGTTCTTGGCTATGTTGCTCTACATGAGGATATCCAAAGCCAAGAGCAAGCGGCTTTGCCAGATGGTTTTTCAACACTAGATGCTTGGTGAGATAGATGAAGCCCGCGATAATGTGGATGGTAATTTACTCATTTTGATGCCACAAAATTATTACATGGCTTTAGGGAATGGGCAAAAGTGTGAAAGTTTCCATTGGTTAGGACTCAAAGGCCAAACAAACTAGAGAAGCATTGGGGAGAAATTGACCAAAGTGTTTCTTTCCTCATGTGTACAGTTGGAATTGTCAGGAATCTAGAGGTGGGATGGGTTTAGGAGCATGTGGTGGCTGAAGGAATAGAGAAGAAGGTGTGTGTTGGTGATGACGAGGATTGGGAGCTGGGGCTCAGGGAAGATTGGATTGAAAATGATTTTCTTTACATGGAGGAGAAATCCAACCACCCTGTTCACCATGTGTGCAGTGTTGACTAGTCAGTGGTAGATGATGCAATCAAGGCCAGGAGGATGCGAGAGATCAGAGAGGATGGCAACTAAACTCCAAAATAGTGCATCAGCAATGAGAAGACTGTGTGGTTGTGTCTGTGTTGTCATGGGTTGTTGGTTTCAAATTTTGGCTTTTTTGTATATGTGCTTGTGAAAATTTTATGTGTATGTCCTCATACTTGCACCAAATTTTGTTCTATGTGGTGCTTTTTTATGGTGGTTGTCTAATGGTCAGGTCATAGTTGTGATGAGGATGAAAAATGTAAATGTTTGTAACACAAATGTCTAGGGGTTGGGTGGTCAAGATCTAGTGCACAAAATGATGTTATCACTATAATGGGTTGGGAACATAAATGAAAATATCTTATGTAACCCTCTTTTTTGATAATTAATATAATGGGTGCTACCCCCTACAATTATTTATCGATAAAAAAATTTTGAAAATAAAAATATTTAAATATTTAATATTAAAATCTTCTAATTTTTTTCATTAATTTAATTTGAATCTTCAAATATTGATATCTTTAAGATAAATTAGTGTTATAAATTTTGATAAAAATATATTTTAATTTTTAAAATTTTAATTTGAATAAATGAAGAAATTTGATGACAAAAAAGTTTAAATTTTTAAAATAGAACTTAAATTTTATGTATGTGATATTTATTTATTTTTGCTCGTTAAATCGCTACTAAGGGGCAACAATCTATATTACTTCCAAAAAAGAGTTTACGTGATTTTCTGAAAGCCAAAAATAACTTCATTTTAGTCTTCACTATAAAAAATGGCCATTCATACTACCCTTCCTACCCAATTGAGCATGTATTTACAATTTTCATACAAAATAGCCTGGCAGAGACATAGGCACTTGACTACTAACCTGGGACTGACTGCAATTTCTAGACCCTACTATTTGCCATTTCTAAAATAAAACTATATAGTTACTATGACTGTACTAGACCCAAAGCTTCCATCATTCCTCTCCCATGTCCTCAGAATCCTCTGAGTCCACATGCTTCATGTATGCAATGTAATTGGCAACCACTGAGTAGTTTGCACCACATTTCTAGTGAGTCGACCCCTTCGCCTTCTCCTCAAGGTCTTTGGGGTCGTTCTAGCGCCATTCTTCTCTGGAGTCAAAGTCCTAGTCATCATCATCCCCTACTACAATTTCCTTAGAGAGCCCTTCGTCTTCCACATATCTCATTACCCAACCCCACGGGATGTTGGTGACCAGCATAGTTGCTCTAAGAAGGAAGGTGATGCTCCACTCACACTCATCCCACAACTTTTCAAACCCTTCTAGGTCGATGGTCTAGACCAGAGGAAATTTTATGACCTCTCTTCCACACATTTTCATTATGTAATATTTTTGCAGCATTGGGATTAGCTTGTTCTCATCCACATTATCCAAGGCCGTGTCAATGTCTCCCAGCCACCCTCCACACATTTTCATCATGTAATAGTTTTACAGCATTGGGATCATCTTGTTCTCATCCACATTTTCCAAGGCCGCATAGATGTCTCCTAGACACGCATGGAAGAAGGCCATCTATGTCAATTTCTTCCCTATCTCCTTCAAAACACCCTTGTGCAAGAGCATCACCAGGAACATGGCTAGAATTTTTGAGTTTGACCTGAACCTGTGGTATGCTCTTAGGAATTCAGGGCCTATAACCTTTTTAGTTGACCAGAGCACTAGCGGGTGAGAAGAGGCCAGCAAACCCTACAACCTCTTGTTCATCACTTCTCCTCGAAAGGATTGTTGTTGCTTTGATGTATCCAGGGCTAGCAAAGTCTCCATCTCTCTACCACCAACCTATATAACCACTCATCTGAAATGCAGAAACACTCTATTATTGAAAAAACACCGTTTTGAGTGATCCAAATGACACCAGTTGGGGCCTTTTAACAGTAGAGGCCTTAATTCTTCATAATTGGTTTTTCTAGGTTCGTGCCTTTTAGAGTGTGATTACTTACCACCACCTTGCTAGAAGTACTTGATGAGATTAATGCAAGGCAATTTGATATCTGCCCAATCTTTTCTTTAGCTTGGAACTTGTTTGATGTATTTTCTCATTACCTTCTACTGATGGCCCATGCCACATCAAATAAATCCTTGGATTTTGTCCTTTATTTCACATGATTCTCATTCACCGCCAATTGAAGAGTCGATGTCAAAAATTGTCTCTGACACCAGTTTTTGGTTTTTCCTATGTGGAGAGTTTTGATGCCTTTTTTGCCAATGCGTCCACCTTATCATTACCCTCTTGATAGATGTGGCTAATTTTGAAGGCTTCAAACTTGATCATTAATTGCTTAACACTATGCAACAGATGATTGAGCTTCCATTTTGGAGTAGTGCCTTGCCTAATGGCATTGATTATGATCATTGAATCACCTTCTAGGTGAATTTACCTCACTCCTAAATTGATCCCCAGTTGTAAGCCTATGGTTGTTGCTCTGAGCTTGGCTTCATTATTCGTGCAAGTTCCTAGAGGTGTGGAGGTTTCTGCTATAATCTTTCCCTGAGCATCCCTTACAATACATCCAGCTCCACCTGGTCCTAGATTGTGACGTGTTGCCCCATCAAAATTCACCTTAGTCCATCCTGGCTCCAACACCTTCCAAGCGACATCCGCTCTCTTGGTTTTAGATGTCTAACTTGACCCATTCCCATTCAGTAGTGGCGGCTTGAGGCAAATAAATTTTTTAGTTAGATAGTCATCCCAATTTGTGAAGGTTTTTTGTTTGGTTGATTTGTTTCAAGCATCCTCATTTACCACTTCTACTATGGCCCTTTCAATTTTTTCCTAGAGCTTGTCTTTATTCAACTTCTTTCCTTGAAATATTCTTCTATTTCGTTCCTTCCATAGCTCCCATATCACAATGGATGGGGTAATTTGCCATAGCCCCCCCCCCCCCCAAAACAGATTTATTTCCTTTTTGTGGCCACATTTTAAATCATGTTGCAAGGTTTGTTGGCATGGGGCATTACAAGTTTAGTTTGTTCCTTAGTATATTCTAGCAATCGTGTGCAAAGGGGCATGTCAGGAGGAGGTAGTTTTCTAATTCCTCACTTTCTTTGAATAGAATACATCTACCTGGGCCTTGAATACCAAAGGTAGCTAGCCTATTCCATGTGAGGATTCTTTCTTGGATCACCAACCAAGCAAAGACCCCAGCCTTGGGGAGGCATTTCCTACTCCAAAACAATTTGTATGGCCAGTCTTGTCTAGCCAATATTAGCTCCTTGATCTTATAGCCAAGCCTCACTTTGTATGTGCCTGTTGATGACCCACACCATCGAATCATGTCCTGATCATTGGATGGGATGAAGTATCTATCCTTGAGGATCTTTATCAATGCATCTTTTTGTGATTGAGGAGCATTGAGGGTCTGAAGATCATTCCAACTCCAGCTAGAGGGCCCTTGATTGACACTTCTCCTACCATAGTTGGCCACCTTGACCCTCCACAGCCTTATGGTTTTCTCTTTGATTTCATCCAGGATAGGAGTGTTGCTAATGGGAGGTTTTCCACACCAAGAATCATTCTAGAAGGATGCATTCTCACCATTCTTGATTTCCCAAGTTACATGATTTGTTATTATATCCCTGTTGTCCAGGATGAAGTTCCATATTGTTGAACCTGTCGGAGGGTTATTTGTAGTGAGAATTCTAACCAGATCATATGAGTCTAGGTACTTTATCCTCAAGATTCTGACCCACTTTTGCTCACCTTTTGTGTGAATGTCCCATACCAATTTGGCCCCCATGACCTGATTCATTATTGACAACTGTGTAATCCCTTCCCCACCAACATCCTAGGGTTTGCACACTTTGTCCCATGCCAATAGAGGAAATTTTTTTTGGTCTCCTGTTCCACTCCAAAATAATTTCCTAAAAATTTGGGCGAGGGCTTCTTCCACTGCTTTGGGTAACTTTAGGCAAGACATTGAGTAGATTGGGATGGCTGACAGAACTGACTTGACCATCAGTAATATCCCTGCTGAAGACAACCACTTGCTTTTCCATTTCCCCATCCTATTCTTGCAGCTATTCACTAGCTTCTCCCAATAGCATTTTTTGTTGATACCTACAAATAGGGGCATCCCTAAGAATCGACCTGACAATGAAGCTACTCTAAGATTCAAAATCTTGGCTAAGTCTCTCTACAGGCATGGTTGTGTGTTCAGAAAGAATACCTCTGACTTTCCCCAGTGTATACTTTGCCCTGATGCCCTGCAATAATCATCTAAAAAGTTTTTGATCACTCTTGCCTCCCTCCTATTGGCCTCCCCCATCAAGAATGTATCATCTACAAATTGGAGGTGTGTTGAGGGATCCAAACCATTAGCCACGTGGATGCCTTTCCACTTTCCTTCCCTTCTCAATCTTTGTATCCCTCTTCCCAACACTTCTGCCATGATTATGAACATGAATGGGGATAGGGGATCACCTTGTCTTAGCCCTCTTGAGAAGGGGAAAAACCCATGAGTAGGTTCACTAATACTGAGAATTTCATTGTGGAAATGCAACTTTTGACCCACATGATCCAATTTTCCCCAAATCCAAATTTCTTAAGTACCTCCAAGAGAAATTGTCTATCTACCATGTCATATGCTTTGAGGATATCTAGTTTTAGTATCATCCAGGCCTCTTTGTTCTTTCTGGTTGAGTGAATAGTTTCATGAGCAGTGATTATTCTTTCCACTATTAACCTCCTTGGGGAAAAGTCACTCTACTTTTTTGATATCACTTCATTCAATACTTCCTTGAGTTTGTTAGCTATTATCTGGTGACCACCTTGTACACTGTGTTGCATAGGGCAATTGGCCTGAAATCACTCATTGTTTGTAGATATTTTTTCTTGGGGATTAGGGCCAAGATGGTAGGGTTTACTACCCCCAACATTGCCATTCTTCTTCTTAATTCCTCTACTACCACTCCAAGATCTTCCCCCACTTTGTCCCAAAATCCTTGGAAGAAACCAACATGGAATCCATCAAGGCTTGGTGCCTTATCAGGTTTCATCTAGAAAGACTTCCTTCCTGACCTCTTCCAAGGAGATCTTTTGGTATAAGCACAAATTCTGATACTCATTTATGATTGTGGGGATTGCACTTAGAAGATTGTCTCTTGTCGCCCTATTTTCTGGGGTTTCCCTATTTAGGATTTCCTCAAAGAAATTGACCACCTCCTTATTGACTTCCTCAATAGATTAAACTATTTCTCCATTGGCCTTCTTAATTTTGCAATTTTGTTCCTGTTTCTATTGGCAATTGTTGATTTATGGAAGAACTTGGTGTTTTTGTCCCCTTCTTTCAACCATATTTCCCTTGATTTTTGTTGCCAATAGCATTCTTCCATTTTCAATATTTCTACCAGCTCCTCTTTCAAACACTTTTCATTCTCAAAGTCTTCTGCATCCATCCCATTCTCTATCACATATTCATTTAGGACTCTAATTTCTTGTTCCAACCTTTCCTTCTCCTGAAATATGATCTTGAAATGTGTCTTGTTCCATTCCTTGAGCTTGTTTTTGATGTGTCTAGGCTTTTTGCTCATTTTGAAGAGATCTGAGCTGTCTCCAAACCTGAACTCATTCCACCATTTCTCAATTAGTTTTGGCAGGTGAGCATCTCTCAACCACATGTTTTCAAATTTGAAAGGAATCCCCTTGGGTGGGTCATCCTGCCCAAATGACAATGAGATAGGGAAGTGGTTTGACCCTATAAAAGGTAGAATGTGAGCTTCATGTGTGGCTGCAAGCTCACCCCAATCTCCCCAGAGGAGGAATCTATCCAATCTTTTAGCTATATTAGTAAAGCCTTTTCTCTTGTTGGACCATGTGAATGTTCCATTTTTGGTATGCACATCTTTTAGGAGATTTCTATCTATGAACTCCTGGAAATCAAACTAGATGGTGATTTTCCTTCTGAGGCCTCCTCGTTCCTCTTCATTATTCAAAGTTGCATTGAAGTCTCTAGCTATAATTCCCATTTCCCCTCTCCTGACCTCCAACTCACTTGATATTTTGTCCCATACTTGTTTTTTTGTTGTTGTGGCTATTGGTCCATATACATTAATACTGAAGGATCCTTTCCTTCTAAGGTCCTTGAACTTGAACACCTGCCACTTGTCCTCTTCCTTCTCCATTTACCCTTCTATTTTTAGGGGATTCCACAGGACTCCCAGACCACTCGATGCTCCTATGGCCTGCTTGAATTGATTTTTCAACTATCTCCAATTACACAATCTCCTTTGTCCTTCTTCCTTACTCCATTTTGATTCATGGATGAGAACTATGTCTACTTTTGATTGGTCAATTTGGTGCTTGACCATGCGCCACTTGTCAGGGGCATTAATGCCCCTGACATTCCATGTTATGATCCTCATTTTTCCCTAGGAAGGAGGTTATCCTTCCCAACAATTAGTTTTTCTGCCCTGAGGAATTACCTGCAATCATCAACTTGGCTTTGTTTTCCATCCAGCCCCTTTTGGATTTTTTATTTATGTTTGGTGCATTTATCTTTGATTCTGATTGTTCCAGCTGTCTCAGATCAAGAAACTCTCCTTCCTTTGATGCCTCCCAGGGTTCTTCTTCTCCCTCTAAGAATTGATCACTCTTCTCTTCCTCTGACTAAGCACTGTCATCTTCAACCTCTTGTAGAGCAACAACATTGTTCATTGTGGGGGTCTGCTCATTCTTTCCTGCTTCCTCCCCTATTGATTGGGACCTCATTCTTAATATTTCTACTTCTTTTGTTAGCTTCCAGAGTTGAGTTTTTATATCCTTCTAAAGTTCTTGTGCACCTTCCATAAGGGAATTGAGTGCTTCTTCTACCCTAAAGCTTCCCCGACCCTGCATTTCCTTTGTTGGTGGGGAGATGTTGAGTTTCTGGGATTTTTCTCCTAGATTTTGTTGCTCTATCTTGTAATTACCCTCCCCAAATAACTCATCTACAGGTTTGGATGTTGGTTCTTGACGTGTTCTATTTTCATTTCTCTTTTCGTTATTTGTATTAACCTCACTTCCCCTGATTGAGGTGCCTTCTAGGGAAGAATCCCTGAAGAGACAATTTCTAGGTTCAACCCCTTCCCATATTTCTATCTCTTGTTGCTAGCTTCCATATTTTGTTAGGATTTCTATGTTTTTGTATACCCCAACCCCTTCATCTATTTCAACTAGAATGCAAGCTTTAGCTCCTTCAATTCCATTTATGAAATCCTCATCCACCCCTAAGAAAACCCCTAGGGCATCTCCTAGCTTCTCCATGGCCTCCACATTCCAAAATTCTGAGGGAAGATCCACCAACTTGATCCAAGTGGGGATTTCATTTATTTTATATCTCTAGGGATCAAAGCTTGCCCTCTAAATGAAATCTATGTCCATTCATGAACAAGGGTTTCCCTTCTACGATTTCCAACTTTAGATTTTGGTCGATGCATTCTATGAGAAAGAAAGAGTTTGGTAATTGGTAGATGCTTACCTGGTCCTTGTATTTGTTTTTCCACCATGCTTTGATTTCCTCACTAGGGCATCTCGATCTTGTCCACTTGGTGAACATGGATTTCTCCATCAGTCTGCACACTCTTCATTCAATAATTTCTGGTGGAATTTGATATAGTTTGCTTCCCCTCAATCGCCACTAGTCACCTCCATTTGATTTGTTTTGGAAATTCCTCCTATTTTATTTTCTTCTGAACAAGTCCTGATCTCTCTAGTTCATTATTCTTCCAAACTCAAATTCTTCTCCCATTTGTTGGTTCAACTTTTCTTCATTCCCCAGATTAGAGTTTCCCAAAACCCTGACTCTCCAAATTTTGTTGGAGCACTTTAGGATTCCACTGCCTTTGTTGCACCAGCTAAGATCCAATGGTTTTCCATGGTGATCATTTTCTTGAAACCACCCACGCCTTTGCATGTGTGTGCACCACCCTTGCCTGTTCCTTCAGTGTGCTATTGGCTTTTGGTTTCGGTCAAGATACCATTTCTCTCTATCTATGAACTGGCCTCTATTCTAGTTGCAAGTTTTGTCTTTCAAATTCCCATTCTGGTAGTAGAAAGGGTGGTACTTGTCCACCCACTCACCATTCTTGAATACCCATTGCGGGATGTGATCTGCCTTCTGTTGGAGGACATCTCCATCCATCTTCTTCCCTGGTTTGTCCTCCACCACCATGTCGCCCCATCGTCTCTTCTCCACTTCTGCATTTTTTCGCTCCTGCTCGCCGACTTGCGCCATGAAATATTTTTTTTTTTTATGTATGAGATTTTAGGTAAATCTTTAAATTTTAAAAATTTTCATCTGAAAGAATATTAATTTTTTGGATAAAATATAAATTTAATTTTTATAAATTAATAATTGAATGCATTCAATTATTTGTTTACAAGTTCTTTATAAGAAAATATGTTAGATATAGAAAATTACATAACAAATAGTTCATGTTCTCTCAATTGTATTGTTTGTATTTCATTTAATTTTTAATATCTTTTTTTGATGCACAATACGCAACCGAAGTTGTATGAATTATATTAATATTAACAAAATTTTACATCGGTTTAGCTCTCTGAAATGGTAGAGCAAAGAGGCAAATATAGTTTTGGCCTTAAGCCAGCAAAAACACAAAAGGAAACCCCCATTACAAAGGATGTTGGCTATGATACTACAATTTGCACCCAGACAAAACCTCCCACACCCAACCTTTAGTTGTCTTCTTCATAGAAATGGCTTTTTCCCACCAACTCTACGAATTCATGGTACCACTGAATCCCGCCCACTTGGATCAATCCCAACCTTCAGCATAGGAAGTTGTAGCTGAGAGTAACCCAACTTTGGTGTTGTTGCAACTCATTTTCCTTCATATTGAGAATGAATGGTTGCCATTCAACTTCCACTCCCTGCTGAAACATTCTATGCATATTATCAGGCCACAAAATCTTGACTCTTGGAAAAGCCACCACCACTGTATCTATATCGTCTACTAGGATGGACCCCTTAAACACAAAACACAAGAACAACGAGCATCTCTCCTTTGGCACATTCATATCCAATAGAGATGCGAGGGAACGAGATGAAATATCTGAATTGGCTCTAGTTTGATTGCATGAAAAAGCATTTTTTCCTCCCAAGCACCATCCTCACAACTTCTAAACAAAGAATTTCCTTATTGAGGCATATATTCTTCAGATACAGATCTGAGATGTATCCTAAGAAGGTTGTCTCCTTCTTTTAGCTCTTCAGCTTAATTGGAGTATCCATGTTTTGACACCAATTTCCATCCTCAGTGATGAATAAATAGAAGGCCATTCAATTCCAACATGAATGGTCAACTGCCAATTTTAAATCTTCCAAGTATGATCGATTGATTCTGGTTGATTCACTTCCATCATCAATTTATTTTGCACAAAACTTAGTACCATTGCTTTGATCATTCTCGAGGCCAACAATGATCAAGTATGCAAATTAGCCCCTATGAGCTGAATGTATACGCTTTCCAAAGTGGGGAGTACCTCATCCAAGTCACCCTTCTACACAAACATTCTCTAAACACTACCAAAAATGGTTGAGACGTCCCATCTAGCCAGTCTATCATTTCATATTAATGGCTCCAAACGGAGGTTTCCCTTTGGTGGCGAAGTGCTAGCTACCTTTGCCTCCACTAACTCATCTAGGGAATCCCATATGCCAGATGTAGCCATCTTCGACCTAGACTATAACAACCAGTGGCACATGGGCCAAGTTTTTTAATATATTTTAATTATGTTGATATTTTTAAAATAAATATTTCATATTAAAATGTTGAAATTTTATTACAAATAATTTTAATTTATTATAATTTATTTTAATGTTAAATACTCTAAATCATTAATAAGACTGAATATATTTATATTCTCTCTATAAATTATAATATTCTTCTATAAAATTTTACTTTACAAATAAAAATATTTCAAATATGAAAAGAGTAAACTAGTATAGATATCTTAAATACATTTATAAATAGTAATCTTGAATTATTATATTTATTTGAATGTTTATTTTTATTTGAAGAGCTACATTTACTTTAAAAGAGATTTATTTTTATTTACATTATATCCCTTGTTGCAACCATAACTAGCTTATCGATCTTATTACATAATCTATATAGGAAATATCAATATATATCAATTTAATGAATTCATTTTGCAATGTTATTATTGTGTGTTTGTAATAATATATTAATTAGTTGTATCACAATATATATTATAAGAATGTAGAGTACAACCACATGTGTATGCTATTGAATTTAACTAAGGAGAATGAATATTGTCTATACATAAGGACATTGTATTGAATGAAGGTTTTTATCACTTACATTAGTTGTCTTCTAAGGCTTGAAGCCTATGTTCTTTTCTTTTTTATTTGCAATTTACTTTCCTTTCTTTAATTTTTCATCTTATATAATTAACTTGTTTGATCTTCTTTGAAGCTTCCATTCATATTCATGTGTACCAGTTCTTGAATTAATCCTTAAAATTGATTTATATAACAATAAAATACTTTAGCTAATGTATATGAAAACATAAAATATTGCATAATTGAATGTTTGTGCTTAGCTTCTCCCTTGACACATGTTTATTCTCGTCATTAATTTGCTAATGTTATTATGTTTACTTGTATTTATCTCTTGCATATTTTAGAAGTATTAGTGTTAATTTTAAGGTTATAGGTAGATTAACCCATAAAATAATCTTGGTTTTCCTTTTTCTGTATTAATAATAGTTTAAACACGTACAACAGAGATACAACAGTTATACCATCACTGATTTAATAGCTATACCATGTAAAGCCTTATGCAAACCAAAATTTGCATTTATAGTTTACCTTACTATCTAGTATAGATCTTAAATACCCAACATTATGTGATCAACACTTTTTACAAAATTATGTGAGGTAGTGAGACCAATTTATACAAAAGTTATTATATTAGGTTGATAGTATAGAGTCTTGGTTTAGGGTGAATTCCAAATGTCCCTGCTTTCACTGTAGTATTCCAAAATTCCCCAGTTGGCAAGTGTATTTATGACCTCCATCTCATCACTCGAAAAGATTTATTCAATTTCCTAATTTTTGTTTGTATGCAGCCTTGGAGCTCTATTTTCTGGAACTCTCTCAACTATATCAGCTTTATCTTTAAGCTCTTTTTGAAATGCTTTTAATTCCTTAATGAAAATCTCCAAGCTTGGATGACCCTACTACCAAGGGTTCCCAAATTTGACTTCATGCTAGTTGATTAAGATTATCCCATCTCTGAGTAGATTCAAAAACTTGCTCTCGGTTATCTCCATGGTGGCTATTACCTACATGCCAACATTGAGAAACATGAGTCTTTTTTGAGACTCAGTAAGAACCCCCCTACTACCATTAAATTTATCCCTATTTCTTGCCTTCCAAATGCACCACAATATTTCAATTGTTAAAAAAACTAGAATAGATGCAAATCCTTATCAATATTTGTATCATGACCCATAAGAATTTATTTCTAGTTCACCTTACCATTCTTCTAGATTCCCTGGTTACTACAAAATAGATTCCATATTTCATTAGTATCAAAAAATTCAAAGAAAATATGGTTAAGAGTTTCAAGAACCCTGTATAAATTACAAATGTCAATATCAACATGCTTTATCCTGTAAGGAAGTTTATGCAACATGAGAAGCCACCTAAAACAAGATTTCTTAGCTTCCAAATTATAGTGGCAATTTGTCATGAAAGGATTTCTACCAAGTTTTGTTGTACCAGTTCACTTTCCAAGTTTTATTAAGGTACTCAGTAGGGGGTTAGAGTTGATTAACACATTGTAAATAGTTTTAGTTTTAACTTTGAACATTGAGAGTGGTGGAGACTTGCCACACATAGTCAGCTAGACAGGGCTCCCTACCATTGGTGTCAGCCAATAAACCCTTGCAGGCTTCTTTAATGACAATATAGGTTCTTGAATTGGCCTGGGGGAAATTAAACTCACCTTTAAGCTGATCTCGATTTGTAACAAACCCATTATTTAAAATATTGTTGAATGTTTTCATACCAGATTGGTTCCACTTTTTGGCCGAGCAACCTTGCAGTAAGGCTAAGGGTTTCCCACAATGTTCTAGGTTCCACCAGATAGATCTAGTGGGATGGAAAATATATTGGTTATGCTCAATGAAAAAAGAACATTGTATGTTTCCTCTAACCAACTCCCAAGCTCTCCAGATGCTTCTAAAGACCATTGACCCTATAGGGACTATAGGTAATTTGGTAATAAGAAGATCACTGAAGGGAAGGGATTTCGAGGACTTAGCCATTTTGGGAACTACCTCCCTGATGTTGTTCCTTACATGAATTTTCCATGGTTCCTCTCCTTCAAGGGATTTGATTATCCACTTAGTAGCCAATGCAATGCCATGTTTCTTAAGATCCTTCAGCCCAAGACCCCTATTTTCTTTATCTAGGTAGCACCACTCCCATTTGACAGAGTGCATCTTCCTCTTCCCCTTCCCATCCAACCACAAAAAAAATCTAATCTTCTTCTGAATTTAATGGATTTGGTATCCATTGAAGAACCATACAGATGCAAAGTAGATGGTATAAGAAGACATAATTTTTTGATAGATCTAAATTCTACTAGCAATAGATAGGTGTTGTTTGTTCGAACTATCAATTTTCTTATCTACCTTATTTTTGATCCATTTCCAAATCTCCTTAAGGTTGGGGCAAATAGAGAAAGGGATTCCCAAGTGTCTCACTTGCTTCTATTGCCCCCCACTGGAAGTCAAACTTGTGCAAACACTGAAGTGGGATTTCAGACCAACCTAGCATTATGAATTTAGATTTTGGTATTTTAGCACAAAATTCCAAACAAAAGATGTTGAGATTCTCTATTTGATTGACCAAGTTCTCTTCTTGGAGCTCCACAAAGATGGAAGTGTCATCTGCAAATTGAATGCTAAGCAACTCTTCCTTATTTGGTAGTTTCAGACCTTGGACCTTGGGGGAGATATGTGCCTTCCTTAGTAGATAGTGGAGAGCATCAAAAGCTATGACAAACAATGCAGGGGTCAGGGGGCATCTCTTCCTAATTTACCTTTCTATCTTGAAAACATCAGAGAGTGAACCATTAACATCGACCTATGTAGTAGCTTCATTTAGTAGAGTTTTGACCATGTTACAAAAGTCTTGTGGGAAGCCAAAGGCTTCAAGAGTCACTTTTAAAAAAAGCACTCCACCCTATCATAGGCTTTATCAAATTCAAGAAATATAATAGCTACATTTTGACTAGAGCGCTTCACCCAATCCATGGCCTCCCAACTTGTAATTAGGTTCTCAAGGATGTATCTACCCTTGATGAAACCAGTTTGTGTATTGTTAATAAAATTGGGGAGTATGTTGGTCAATCTTAGGGCTAGAATCTTTGCCAGAATTTTGTAAGACACATTCTAGAGTATGATTGGTCTCCAATTTTTTTATAAGTGTCATATCACCTTTTTTTGGAAGCAATTTGATAAGCCCTTTGTTTATTGATTCCCCCAAAGAGCTTGGGCTGAATTTTTCCAAGTAGACCTCATGAAGTTCATCACAAATCCATTCACTAAATGTTTTGTAGAACTCCACTAAAAGCCCATCTATTCTTGGAAATTTTTCATTCTTCATGGGGGGCAATGGCCTTCCTTATCTCATCCTTGGTTATGCTTCTAAAAAGGGAAGTAGCATCTACACTAGATATCTTGGAAGGTATTAAATTTTTGATGAGGTTTGGGTATGTGCAGGATCATGATGGGCCAAAAAGTGGCAATATGATGGGTATGTGGCTGACGACTTTTTCTTTACCCAAAATTGATGAAACGAAAAGGGTTTTTCAAGGAGATTCTAAGTTTTCCACCAAAATAAATTATGGTTTACTTTTTCTTTTTCTTTTTATTCAAGGGGTAAATGCTTTTGATCAGAGCTATGAACTGGATACAACCATTCAACAATACCACCCCAGCGGGGTTTGAACCTTGGTGGCAAGAACAATAATGCCACTGATAAACCATCACACCATGCCAATACCGGAAAATTATGGTTTAATTTGAATTTAATAAGTAATTATTATTTATTTTCTATTCGAATTATGACTAAAGTCCTGATTAATAGGTTGATTGAAAAACATCCACAACTTTCAAACGGTATCACATTATTTGAATCCAAAACATGTGTCACATTCTATCCTTTGCATACTGTAGGATTAAAAAAAGAAAAAATGAATTTCATGAAGTTTTGACCAAGTTAAGGTGGTCAGACATACGAGTTTTTATATTTTTAAAAAGTTGTAATAAAAAATTCATAATTAATTATTTACTTGGAAAAAAATTACAAAAAAAATATGCATCAAATTGAGGCATGAGTCCTCTACTTGTATCTAAAATCTTATAAAAAAATATTATCATTTTATTGTGGTTAGGGTGGTCAAACAGACACCTATTCTTCTTTTTTTCCCTAAAATTTAAGTACTATTGCATTGAAATTTTAAATTTCACCAAATAAATTTTTTATTTTTTTAAACAGACCTAGTAGTTTAGAAACTACATTCAATTTGCTACATATTCTATTCTTACATATTTTTGAAATAATATAGATAACTTATTCAATTTTTTACGTCAAGTTGACTAACTCTGATTTTTCTGAATTTTTTGCCACTTAAGGGCCTATCTTTTCCATGGTGATCCTGCACATACCCATCTCTATCCCTAAAGCACTCTTTCATGTTTCCTTTAGATTGGATCAGTTCCTTGTAAAATAGGAAGAACTACTTTAGGATATCCTCTTCATTGATCAAGGAGGTATCATTATGGCAAATCAGTTCTATGTGTTCTTTCAAACCTTTCTCTTAGATAAATCTAAAAATAACTTGGAGCCCTTGTCTCCATTTTCCATCTAGTTAAGCTTGGCCCTCACTCTAAGGCCTTGGATCTTATTATTTGAAGCCTTCTTAGAGAGTGTTTAACCCTATTAAGTTCCTCATAGCAACCATCATTTGTAGGTTCCCTTCTCATCTTTGAGGCTTTTTTCCTTGTTTAACCCTATTTTCCACACTTAACAACTCATCCTTTCTCCTATCCAGAGCTCTCTTTTTTCCTATAGTCTAGAACAAAATCTTCCAACCATTGAAATTTTGGTTCCACCTTTCAATTGGGTTTAGATCTTTGAGGAGCCACTTGTTGACTCCTCACAAGGTTGCAACTGCATCCATGTAGTAGAAGATTAGTATTTAGGATGAAATTTTCTATTTCTTTGGGGGCCTTCCTCCCCCCACCATTAATGCCTATAATAGCCTTGATTGGGTGATGATCCAACAAGGTGTAGGGTAAATAAGAACTTTATTCCCTCCACTAGTAGGTTCAAAACTAAAGCAGTCTTTGTTGGAAAAGAATCTATCCAACTCGTAATAAATTCTCCTTCCCCCTTTTGTGCATTACACTAGGTATACCACACAAAATTTCTTTATTTCTTCAACCCTTGTAGGGGGTCTACAAGATTGTGTTGGAAACAAGCAACACTAAGAGGGGGGGTGAATCAGTGTTCTGCAAAAGTTAACTTTATTATTCTGATCTTTAATCCACTTAGAACATTCAACCAAAATTAATATGTAGAAACAAAAAGAAAATAACCACAACACCATAACACAAGGATTTTTACATGGAAACCCTGTTAGGGGAACAACCACGGTGGATGGCCAATCCACAATAAGTTCTGAGTATACTCAAAAGAGAGATTATAAAATGGGAATGCACTTGCAATCAGGCACACTGCCTAGAGCTCACTGCTCAAAATAGGAAGGCTCACTGCCTTACAAAGATTTGGATTAGATCCAAGAGAATGAACTAAAAGATTAGCATCTACAAATGCTTGATTGTAGTTCCAGTTAGGCCATGTTGTCGATCTTCTGTCCTTTTGACTGATACTGAACTTCTGCTCTGCTCCACTCTAATTTGCACCACAAAATCTTTATGTCCAAGTGAAACTGTGCATAAAATCACTCTAACACTCTTCAGATACTTGCATAATACATCAACACACCTTCTTCATTTATTTAAATGATATACTTGATCAACTATATATATCCGCGACTAAGGATTTAATCACTACAAGTCAACTCTAATAAAACTTATAAATATTTGCAACTGTCGACTCAAAACATGAATAAAATTCAATGTGCATCCACAATGGTTGGTACAACTTAGCTTGGACTCAAAAAATAATGATCAAACACAAAAATATTTGAATAAACATTCCTTGAATATCTACAATACATTATATCAACTGAGTCAGCCCCAAAGTACTGATAAATAGAGAATTACCAACCAGATCTCCAAACTTACACAAAGCATGGTACGAGGCACTGATATTTCTGAATAACCCAAGAAATATATTAATGAACCTCCCATGAGATCCACAACTCAAAATAACAACTAGAAATTAACAAGTGAGATGATGAACTCAAAACTATCGAATACTCTGTTCTTCTTGATTGTTCTCACTCTGCCTACTGGTAGGAGCAAATGGTATCATGTGGATCGAAATACCAACTAGGGTTGCCATCAATGACAACGCCAAAGAATAACTGTTGTGTTTCTTGCCAACAATCTCCCCCTTTGGCATTGATGGCAACACTTAGTGAAAAATGACTAAGTGTCGGATCAAAACCAACATGAATCACATTATTGCTTCAAAACTTAAAAAAAAAATTCAATCGGCTCATAAAAACAACTCCCCCTACAATGAATATACATTTTTCACTGTATACTTCTCCCCCTTTGATATCAATGGCAAAAACTGGGAAACTAAAACAAAATCGCAAAACTATACAGGCATAAACTTGTAATTTACAAAAGTTTGAAAACATCTACAAAGTCCTACTTCAACAGTCTTAAATTGTTATTGCAAACCTTTTTGAGACTCTCCATAACTGTTATGTGACAACACATTAAGTAAGACTGAGCTTCTACAGATTCTAGGTTCAATGGGTCACTAACTTCCACAACAACTTTTGCTTCCTTCAAAGCACTCACCATTATCTCAATATTTAGAGAAATTAGTCCTCTGAGTTCACTTACGCTCCCAACAATCCTGTCATTTTCATTTTTCAAGTAGACCTATTAGTTGACCTTCTTGTTGAACCATATCACAGGCTAATGGATCAAAATTATCAGAAATGATAGCCATTTAATTTTCAAGATCCTTCACCTCTTTCTCATTACCTTCAGTGAACTTGGACAAAACCAAACATGCCTTATAGGCCTTTCCAACTTCAGATATGGTATCTTGAATGTTCTTCATGCAAGTAGCTAACATAATCTTATCCTTTTGAATCACTGCCTTCAACTAAGTCTTTTCCCGTTAAACTCCTTTTGCACTTTATCCTCAACAGATTTCTCAAGAGACTCAAATTGAGTACTTACAACATTTATGAGCTTCTTTAGCTCACTGAAAGAGGAACCTAATGGGTCCATGACATGAGTAGGCATTAATTTATGTAGGACTCTAGATACAAGGCTTAGCAATTCACTATCCTCTATGTAAGACTTCAGAATCTTCTCATTGGCCTTAGATTAAGCAATTGATGCAACCTTCATCATTTGAATTGGGGATAGAGAAGATAGATTGATTGAATTTTCATCCAATTCACGATCAAAATCTTCATGTTGCTCCATTAGAGATCTCTTCACTACCTTGGAAATGTCTCTTGCCTCCACTTTGATTTCCTGAACTTTTTCTTCTTCAAGCTTGGGTTCTTCAGGGACTATTTCTGGATTGCTTTTAGGTGCTTCGACCTCTTCATTTTGCACCACCTTCTCCTCAGCTAATACCACCTTAGGAACTTCAATTTCCATAGGTGTCTTTGTATTTTCCACACTAGGAGGGATCAAAATATCCTCAACTTCTGGAGAATCAGATACATTCATATTCTCCTCATTCACATTCTATTCTTCAATTACATTTACCTCTTCATTCACTTCTTGGGTATTTGCAGGATCATCATGGATAAAACAGACCCTTAAGTGACAATTTTTTTTGAAAAATTAGAGTTAAGCAACTTGACATAAAAATTTGAATAAGTTATCTATATTATTTCAAAAATATGTAAGAATAGAATATGTAGAAAATTGAATATAGTTTCTAAACTACTAGGTTTATTTAAAAATAAAAAATAAAATGTTGGTGAGAATTTGAAATTTCAATCTTGATAGTACTCAAATTTCAAAGGAAAAAATAAGAAGTAGGTGTTTGTCCGACCACCCTAACCACAATAAAATGATAATATTCTTAATAAGATTTTACATATAAGTAGAGGACTCATGTCCTGATGTGATGCATATTTTTTTGTAATTTTTTTCCAAGTAAATAATTAATTATGAATTTTTTATTACAACTTTTAAAAAATATAAAAACTTGTATGTCTGACCACCTTAACTTGGACAAAACTTCATGAAATTATTTTCTTTTTTAATCCTATATTATGTGAAGTATAGAATGTGACACATGTTTCAGATTCAAATTTTTTGATATCGTTTGAAAGCTATAGATGTTTTTCAATCAGCCTATCAATCAGGACTTTAGTCATAACTCAAATAGAAAATGAATAATAATTATTTATTAAATTCAAAGTAAAGCATAATTTATATTGGTGGAAAGTTGAGAATCTCCTTTAAAAACACTTTTCATTTCATCAAATTTTGGTAAAAAAAAAGTCGTCAACCACATACCCATCATATCGCCACTTTTTGGCCCATCATGATCCTACACATACCCTCGTCATCTCCTAGAACATCAATGTTAATCTTATTCTTTGGCAAAAATTCTTCTAGAATTTCCTTAGTTTCACTAACAACAGCATCAGTTTCACCAATCGTGAGTTTATTCACCGTTGTCTTGCTCTTGAATTCCATTTTAGCTCTTTCAAGGAGTGAATCCATCTCTTTAATTAACATTTCTAGACACAAATCTGCAAGAACTCTCTTCCTTAGATTCTCTTCTTCTGTACTAGCACTTGGGTAAGTGCACCAAGATGGTTCCCAAAAAGG